>OZ023274.1:93905702-94449808 GCA_964007475.1 Hybos culiciformis | reverse complement strand
TAAAAACGATTGTCAATACACCACCATATATTTATTTAATGACACCTGACGATAAATTAGAAATTTTTCTGTCTAAATTTTTTATTTGTAATGTAATTTAAGTAGTTTAGCTTCCGTGTGTGTAAGTTTCTACCAAGAATAATATAAGTTTCAACCCAAAAACCAACTATACATTTAAAAAAAAAATATATTTACATTATTCTAGTCCCTAGTATCTTATAAAATCTAATATTGTACAAAAGTTCAAAAAAAAGAAACTTTATTCAATTTTATTTTTAAATGTTAAGTTATCAAATTAAAAAAGAATATATAATTTTGACCCTCACCAAAAAAAAAAAAGGTTCGATATCACTGACCTATACTGTATAGATAACACGGTGTGTCCAAGAAGGCTTTTTTTAAATTGTGAATAAAATTACAAATTGATTTATTCAATATCTATACAAATCTAGTAAACTTTTTATAACATTTTAATCAAATGAATCAAATTAATTTTACAAAATTATAGTTTCAAAAATATTCAATTCGTTGAAAAAAAAAATTTTTTATAATATTTTACCTACAAAAAAAGTAAATTTAAGGAGAAAATGAGTTTTCCGAATGCACAAACTACTGGATATGAGAATAAGAATAATAAAAATGGCAAAGAAAACGAAACCGATGATTTAAAAAAAAAAAATGACGACAATGCTAATGAGGATGTACCCATTTACAAAGATGAGTATGATGAGGATTCCGAAACTGATGGTCCAGAAAATAATGAAATAGAATACGATTATGAAACTCCGGATAGAAATTATCAGGATTATTATGCGTATTACCCGCAATTTTATACTCAACCGTACCACCAACAACAACAACAACAACAACAACAACAACAACAACAACAACCTCAACAACAACAACCTCAACAACAATCCCAACAACCTCAACCACCGGAAAAACAACAGCAACAACATCAACCGCAGCAACAGGAAGAACAACAACAACAGCAGCAGCAGCAGCAACAACAACAGCAGCAGCAACAACCAGAAGCACAGTATTATTACCAAAGTAATGATTCAGACGAAGAAACTGAAAGTGAATCAGACAGCGATCAAAATTACGATCTTAATTGGGATCAGATAAAAGAACAAAGTGAATATGGTGAGAAAAAACGTTCTAGATCAAGATCGAAATTGAGAACGAGAGACTATGCATCTTCGTTAAAACACACACAAAATGACGATACGTCCTATAAACCTCGAAAGAAGATGATAACAGCAAAGCGAATTTATCGAAAACGTTAGTATTCTCTCTGTTTGTAATAATTAAATCATTTGTATGTTTTGAAATCTAAATTTGATGTAATAAAAAATTACTTTACTTATATTATGTATAAGAAATTGTTTTATTGAACTTAAAATTTTTTGTCCGTTTCTGTCAATACATCAAATTATACACCATTTAGTTTTGGTTGACATGCATGGTGCCTTAACACTTAGCGACATAATGTCAAATGTCTTCTTGCCATAAATTCGCATAGTCAAGAAATTAAAGGCAGTAAGTTTGTGTCCCGCTTCGAATCTAAAGAATATTTGAAAGACACCCTCGAGATCTTCTTCTGCCATC
Source organism: Hybos culiciformis (assembly GCA_964007475.1). Lineage (NCBI taxonomy): Eukaryota > Metazoa > Arthropoda > Insecta > Diptera > Hybotidae > Hybos > Hybos culiciformis. The sequence goes on along the minus strand of OZ023274.1, from coordinate 94,448,197 downwards.
TCATCGCATTGATTATTTTCTTTTTTTTTTCTTTTTCAAATAATGTCTTGCAATTGAAAAATGTAAAAATTGTAAAAATTCAAAGAAAATTAAAATTAAAACAAAATGAAAAATGAACATAAAAAAATAATGAATATCAAAACGCAATAGACGTCTACAAAAGTAGATAAATCAATATGTTCTTTCTTAATCCAATAAGAAATATCAAGTTTAATGATGAATAAAGAAACAGATGTTTGATTTCTACAGGAAGCGAATTATATAACTTGGTGATAATTGTATTCTATAAAATTTATATGTAAGATATACTGAATTAAGTATTAGTGCTTCTTAAAAAAGAATATCTTAAATGATACATAATTTGATTGAATTGATTGTACAATTTATATCCAACATTAATGTAATTTGTTCTACAATAAGTTTATATTATTGGGTTCATATTCCTTAATTAATGTTTATTAGAATTATTAAAATTTATATGATTCGATTATATGAGCCCTGCATCATTATAACATTTTGTACCACATTATTTTTTTGTTTTGTTAAACTTTTTTCCAGTTTTCTCCAGTTTTGTATTTTTTTCATTTATATATTGAAAAAAAAAAAGAAGAAAATTAAGATCAGATATTTTTTGACAAATTTTTCATTGTAACATGACTGCTAGACATCAAAAAATTTGTTTATATAAATGAAATTAAAATTTTTAATTACAAAAATTAAAATTTTTTGTACTTTTTTTTTTTTCCCAAATTTTTTTGTAATAATTAAATTTCGTAAAATTTAATAAATATGAAAGTAACATGTCGAATTTGTGGAAAATGTATTGAAGTCAATCGTATGTGTCCGCAAAAACTATTAACGCATTATCGTTTATATCATGGATGCAATTATGTTCCGAAAACAGGTCAGCAAGTTTCGTTTAAATCACTAAAATAATGCGAAATCTTTGGAAAATGGAAAAGTAAAATATGTACTTCAATTTCAGAATGCTGTACTAACCCTCCGACAGAACCTTGTGAAACACAATGTTGCCCAAAAAGAAGTATAGTGAATTCATGTAGCAGAGCATTTTTCAAAAGATCAGTTGCTAGATGGAAACCAGGAAAAACAAAATTATATTGCCCATGTTGTTGTAAAAAAGTAACTCCCTTAATAAAAAGTGAATATCCACACGACTCGATTTTTACAAGTGCATTTTGGTCATCATGTTTATTCCCATGTTTATTTCCAAAATCACAACAGGAAAATGTATATTGTTGTCATTGTAATTCATATTTGGGAACGTACGATCCTTGTGGGCAATGTGTACAGCCTAATTTCTAAACAGCTTAATTATTAAGTATAAAAATTAATTGTAGTTAAAATGGAATAATTTTGATTAAAATAAATAAATTTTTTGATGTCATCTATATTCAATTAATTATTCTTAGCTTAACACAGATAATTTAAGTTGGTTTCATATTAAAATTAAAATAAAAAGAATTCTCCTATCCAGAGATTACTTTCACGATCGTTACTACAAGAACAATAAAAGTTAGTAAAAACATTCAGTCATTTAAATTTTTACCAAGAACCCAGCCAAAACTAAAATAATTATTTACGGGCTGTCTACATTAGCGATTTAGAATCGCGCGTATTTATGAATGTATTCAATTTTTTCTGTTTCATTTATTAGTATTTGTGTGTGCTCAATATGCCACTGGGTTAGATTTACAGCATGCGATTTTTATACATTTTTCCAAATTGTACCATTTTACTTGACTTAAATGTCAAATTAATAAAAAAAAAGCAAAATTTGTGAGAAATGTCAAAAAATACGCATGCTGAAAAATTATTCAAAATCAGCATGCGTATTTTGCTGCGATTTTGGATATTGTATAAAGATACACGAATACATTTAAAGAACAAAATCGCATGCAGGAAAAATACGCTAATGTAGACACCTAGTTAAAAAAATGGTAATTTTCCGTTAGCCGGACGCAAATGTACGGCTCAAAAAATTTTACGGCGCAAATTTAGAAATGTTACTGAAAACTTATGGACAAGGAAAAAAAATTTTCGACTTGATTCACAATTTTTTGCGCCGTACATTTGCGTCCGGCTAACGGAAAAGTACCAAAAAAATGAATTAACAGATGAAAACTTCACTCATTGTCATCTGAACGCGACCAAAGCACCTTCAATGATACCAATTTTCTAATGTGTGCAATTTCAATTTATTATTCGTTAATAAGAAGTATAAAATTTAGTATTATAATACTCTGAAATTATAATCATTTGATTAAGAATTTAACAAATTTGAGTTATTGATGATATTTGCGGCAAAAAATTATAAAAATATTGGATTAAATAAATTAATTAAATTAAATTTTTAAGCTTTTATTGTCAAAATTATTATAAAGAAGCATGTGCTATCTTAACAATGTTATTATATAGTTATTATTGTTAGTAAGACTTATTAATTTATCAATTTTTAAATTTAGAACAATTTTTTAATGTATATGCATTATCTTGAAGCCCATTTATTTAAAACCATATAGAATATTTTTGCTTAATACGGTTGGACGTATATTATTCAGTATTCTTATATCACATTTATAATGAATCTCTTCGAGCACTTTTTTGACGAGACTCAAATTCAATTCTCTGAAATCTATCTAATGTTATATAGCGACCAATATAACAGCCACAATTGCTACAATAATGATTAATGTCATGACAATTGAATTTCATACACCTAAAAGTGAAAATTATATAAATTATTTATAAACTATTTTATTTATTAAGATAATGCTCAACGTAAATGATTCTAATATATAATAACTTCATTCACTCATAATGTAATTAAAAATATTTAAATAGTTCAACTTTCAGGCTAAAGTTTTGTTATTTTTAATTACTTTATGTATACATGAAGACGAACTTAGATCTTATGGAGCTTATTGTACTCCAATCCAAATCTTCACAATTAAGCTTTGGCTTTGGACATTCTTTAAAAAAAAAAAAAACACACGAAGCAGTCATAGAACTGCCGACAGAAGTTTATACTTAAAGATTTAAAAACTATGAAATAACAGTGGCCACAAATAATGGACTGCTTTTGGACTGATGGACTGATTTTTATTTTAATTTACATTTTGTACTAAGCAGCCCATTATTTGTAGCCACTGATATTCATAGTTTTTAAATCTTTAAGCATAAACTTCTGTCGGCAGTTCTATGACTGCTTCGTGTGTTTTTTTTTGGCCGGGTCGACCCTACTCCTTCTACTACTACCCAAAATTTTAAGCCAACTAACCTTTATTTCATCGAAAATAATTTTTTTGATAAAAAAAAAATTTTTGGTCTTTTTTGGGTAGGAGACCCCCTCCCCCTCCTGTTCCGATCCAAAATTTTCATGCCGGCCACGTTCATTTAACGACAGGTAACGTTTATAATTAAAAAAATAAAATAAAAATTTTTTTGGGCCGGGTGGACCCTACTCCTTCTACTAATACCCAAAGCCAACTAACCTTTATTTCATCGAAAATAATTTTTTTGATAAAAAAAAAATTTTGGTCTTTTTTGGGTAGGAGACCCCTCGCCTCCTGCTCCGATCCAAAATTTTCATGCCGGTCACGTTCATTTAACGACAGGTAACTTTTACAATTAAAAAAATAAAATAAAATTTTTTTTTGGGCCGGGTAGACCCTACTCCTTCTACTACTACTCAAAATTTTAAGCCAACTAACCTTTATTTCATCGAAAATAATTTTTTTGATAAAAAAAAATTTTTGGTCTTTTTTGGGTAGGAGACCCCCTCGCCTCCTGCTCCGATCCAAAATTTTCATGCCGGCCACGTTCATTTAACGACAGGTAACTTTTACAATTAAAAACAAAAAAAAAAATTTTTTTTTGGGCCGGGTGGACCCTACTCCTTCTACTACTACCCAAAATTTTAAGCCAACTAACCTTTATTTCATCGAAAATAATTTTTTTGATAAAAAAATAAGTCTGAAGGTGCCAGGTTCGAACCCAATTATGATTTGTTTTTTTTTTAATATTTGAAAAATGATGACGGACGATTCTCAGAAAAATGATGACGATTCTCAGAAAAATTCTATATGAAAATGGGTTTTTACCCTCTACCAAATTTCTTCCAACGCCGCTAAAGAAGTATAAACTTCAAAAAAAAAAACCAAAACCTTTAAAAATGTTTATTTACAGATATTATTATACTTGTCAATAATAATGTTGACAAACGAATAACCCAAAATTATATTCAAAATCTTTCTAAAGTTCTAAAATTTATACTTATCTATAACTATATTTAAAAAAAATGTTTTAAGCTTACGGACAGCAACATTCAATTGCGGATATGATTCTTTGCCACATTGTTGCTGCCTCAAATCGAATAATCGTCATACCGATGATTTCACATGACGGGCATATAATTTCAGTTGGCTCCTGACTAAGATGATACATTGGAGTATTTTCTATTTGAAGCTTTTCTGGCTCCATAATTCTCTGAACAATTTTTTTCTTTGTGCTCAATATAATTACTTTCTCTTTGTATTTTTTTGAGACACAATTTTTTTTTCTTTATTATTATTATTAGTTTATATGTGTTAATGTTTATGAAAAAAAAAAAAAAAACTATAAAGCCGGCATATAATAGTTAGAATGATTTTTGTGCGAAGTTAATATTCAAAATATACTGACTAAACAAAAATAAAATAAAATATAATTTTCATTTTGAGAAAATTCTGCTCCCAAAAAAAAAAAAAAGCAGCTGGCTTAAGCTTTTTTGAATTCAACTTGAATAAAAGTTTCTGTGTTTGTAAATTTTTATGAAAACTTTTTTTGTTTGTACATAATTAGGTATCTATATATAGTTCTTTATTAAGAATTAAGAATTTTATAAGATTCAATATTGAGTGCATAAAAAAATAAATTATAATCAATAACTTAAATTTTATAGTAAGACAAAAAATTAATATTGATAAGGACACAAAATTAAGCTTTTCTTTTTCTGAAATTTAATTTTTAATAGCTCTTTTAATTTTAAATTCAAGTTTTTGAATCCATTGTCGATAAAAAAACTATTAAAAGATACAATATGACATATTCCTGTTCAAAATATTTGTACATTTTATTACGAATGCAATAGTATGTAAATTGAACAATTTTTCTCTCAAAATGAACAATTAATACGCGTAAAAAATAAAAAAAATTAATCTTATAGTACATCAGACGGGAATCGAGATCAGAATATAATACCTACACTCTTCCTCTGAAGAGAAAACTAACTATAATATGTCTTAAAACTTTTTAATAAATTTTCATGCAAGACTATTATAGACATTTTCATAGCAAAATTGTCTCTCCAAGAATTTTTGTTATTTGAAAAATAAAATTAAAATAAATTGAATTTTTATTAACTTTTTTTTTTTTAATAATTATTCTCAAAGAATTATGCTATTTGGTCACCACAAATCCAAAAATGACTGAACACTAACTTCTTATTTAATGGATTTATTATTATGGGACGAAATTATCAACAAAGCATATAAATTGTACACATTATATTTTTTAATTACTTTAATTAATTTTTTTTTTTTTTTTTTTTTTCATAAGTTTTGAATGTGTAGGCACAATTTATTGTATTAATATGGTATATATCAATTCATTTTTTCTTAATTTCCATTTTCTTTCGTTCTGGCATATATCGACCAATATAACAACCACAATTTTTACAATAATGACTACCGTGAGCAGTTTTACTTATTAATCGACTTTGCATACAACAGCATAAACAGCAATATCTATAAATTAAAATAAAAAATATACAAGGTCAATATCAATTTTATTAAATATACTTACGGAAATTATATACGTAAGTTAATTTTTTTTCTTTGAGTATAGCTAGGTAATCGAAATTTTGTGAAGATGTTAAATTAAAAGAAACAATCAAACTTACACATAAATATATGAAAATAATTCATTAATTAATTCAGATCTTGGTGTAATATCTTCTTCATATTCAGTTGGTTCAGAACAGCCACAACTGGGACAATGTACTTGTACTGATTTTTTTGGTAAATTTAAAAATTGACCAATCAATGGTGTAGCATAATTACTTTCAGATGGAATTTTTGCTGGTGGCAAGCGACCACTGCGCTGTGGTATATCAGAATCACTTTCAGTCATATTTAGCTTTTATTTTTTTTGTTTTTATAGAACAAACGAAATTCTTAGAATTTATAAAATAAAATAAAAAGTTACTTAAAAAATAAAAAATAAAAAGTTACTTAAAAAATAACTTAAATTTAAAATTTTTTTAATTTTTTTTAATTAGCAAAATAAATACTAATTTACCTCAATTTCATGAAAATTTTAAAAATAAACTAAATTTATACTATATTTACTACTCTCAGTTCTGTTGAATTTAATAAAAAAAAAAAACTTTTATGAAAAAGCTTTCATTATTTGTTTATACATATATTTCTCGCAATATTTGAAAACATCATCATCATCAGAATACAATCAAAACAGACACGAATTCCAATTACTTCCTTACTCACAGCCCATTCTATTTTTATAGTGAACAGAAAAAGCAAATATTTTTTCTTCAAACATATGTATCTATATAATTTTTTTTTTCATATGATGATTATATCGGAGCACTGAAAAAAAAATATCCGAAATTCATATAAAAAATGTAACTAAACCATAAAATGATATCATCGTTTTATAATGTAGAGTCAAATATTTTATTCATATTTTTTTTTTTTTGTAGATATAATTTTGTTTCCTTGACATTGGCAAAATGCGTTCCATGTAAATGATTAATATATATTTATTAAATATTTTTATAAACTAATGTTGGGTCATCCATTCTTTGGCGTTCTTAATTGCAAGAACTCACACTATAAATATAGAAATAGACCTTGGACAATCAATATTTTATTTATTTATTTTATTTTGATAGACAGGCCAACTTTAGCTGAAATATCTTATTTAGCTCATTATATATTTGTTGGAATTCTTTATCTTCTCTTTGATATAATTCGAAAATATCTGTCTTAGATTTAATTAAAGCTTCTCTTTTAATCAGTACGGATAGTCTCAATAAGAGAATACAGAATTCGTCATGTCTTTGTGAAAAATTAAATATATTTCAAAAATTAAAATAAAATTCAAAATAAATTTTAATAATACAAATTTTATTTGTAAAAGCATTTTATAACAAACTTTATTGAAACCACAAATTTAAAAAAAAAATTAAAATATTTTTGGCTATTAGAATTAGATAAAAAATAGAACAATATATTGTGCGGACATTATTATTATTTATTTTTTAATTTTATATCAAAAATTAATTTTATATGCATTTATTAGTTTTGTTTTTAATTGCCTAAATTTTATTTAAAACACGTACTTTTGTTGAACCACACAGTTTAAATTTTCATTAAAGCTTTGGTCTTCTATAGGTACCCAAATATTCTCCACAGCTTGAGCAATAATGTTGACGAATTATAAAACAAGGAATTGCATACGCTAGACATGAAATAATACTCAGAGGGCACCAGCTGTAAATTGAAGTTCAAAATTAATCCAAATTAATTAAATTTTTCGAAAATAAATTTATTCAATATATTATCACAATATCACAATATTTTTATGTCCCTGGTAGGTAATGATTATTTTAATGCCGAAAGTTTTCCTAAATAATTCCTTTTTACATGAATATTTTATTTTTAATAAAGACTAATGGTCGGCATTATTTATAATTTTATAGTGTAACATTTTTAAATTCATTTCAATACTATCAGATGAAACGAATGAAAAAAATTGTGAGTTCATATTTATAAACAAAAACTTTTTAAAAAGGTAAAAATAATGTCGCCCCAGGCCCCAGTCTTCTGTCTGGGATAAACAATGAATAGATTAACAAGGAATATTAATAGTAATATATGCATTTCTGTTTGATCATTCCAGCATCACAAGTTTCCATATTTAAAACAAAAAAAAACTAACATTTGTTGGTGACTTACCAGCACAAACATGCGAACATAGTGTTAACACTGTCCAGCGAATCAATTTTTTGAGTTGTTAATGTTTCACCATCTTGCTTGCAAAACGGACATTTAACTTCATGTTTATTTGGACCGACAGCAAAATAAACTATTTTTTTTCCTGGTTGATTTGATGTGTCACCACTATTATTGGCATGAAGCTGCTCTTGTCTCTCAACATGATAAACGCCAGAAGACATTTTTAAGTGTAATTTAAAAGCAAGTTTATGCGTATCAAAAAATATTAAAAGGAAAACTAAGATGGGAGAGATAAATTTATAAATGTGTTAACGAAATAATAATTTTTTTTTTTAATGTTTCGATTTTTTTTTTAAATAAAATTTTAAATATTTTTTTTACTCATTTATTCGCAAACTAAAAAATTGTATACAAATGAATGTTTAAAACTTTTAAAAGCTTTTATTCAATGATTAATATATACTTAAAAACATCTTTTCATTAACATTATTATTTCAAATTAATTAAAATCGGCAACTTTGAATTATTATTATATTGTTAAAAGTTATTTATGATGGACATCGATAGAAACCCAATTGAGCTGCACAAGTTGAGCAAACTTGTCTCTTACGTTTCGTGAAACGAAGTACACAGATATAGACACACGATGCCCAGAATATTGGAAAACAACTGAAAAAAAAAATGTTGTTTTTTTTTCAAATTTTTAAATTTTTTGGAAAATTAATTAAAACAAACAAAAGCTTTAAAATCTTAAAAAATTGGACAGAAAATATAATTTTATTCAGATTATATTTTATAAATTTTTAAAATTATTAAAAACTAAAAATTTTGACCTTTTATCCTGCATTTGATACATACAAGATTGCTTATTTTGATGCCAATAAAAGTTAAAATTAATCCACCATTACCAACTGGCATTATATACTTTTTTTTTTTTACTTTGCACGGAAAATAATATAGAATTTTTAAATTATGAAAATAACATACCATGAAAAACAACATAAAATTTGGTTAACACATTCCTTTAAATTTGGTGAATCCTTTTCATTTGTTTCGCATCGGGTTCCACAAACTGGACACTTTATTACTCGTTTAGTTGGTCCGACCGCAAAATATCGAAGTTTTGGTGTAAAATTTATCTGATTAAGCTCTTCTAATTAAAAAAAATAAAATAAAATAAATTTAATAAGAAAATTTTTAAAATTTTCTTTTTTTTATTATTATTATTATACCAGTAGGATATCGATTCGGTTCATTAGGACTTAGAAAACTTTTCTCAACTAAAGCCATCACTATAAAGTTTTTTTCATATGAAGAAGGCAAAAGATATACTAACACTTTATTATTATTTTATTATTATTATTTTACTGCAGAGAAAATATAAAATGAATTTAAAAAAAAAAATATCTGAAAAACAAAACAGAGAGTTTGAGTGTTTTTTAAATGTTAATTGTGTAGCTAAAGCTTATTCTAAAAAAAAAGCTTTTATAACATGAAATTATTTTTCAACTTTATTTTAAGCATGGTATATGGTAGCGTCGAACTCAATTTCACATCAACAATTTTTTATTGATGAATGAATGACAAAATATACGGAAAATTGTTAAAAAATTTATTTCTACTAGATAAATATTTGTCAATTGAAATGAAATAAATATATATAAGTAATAAATAAATATATTAGGTATTATATACCTATCTCATTATTTTTTTACTCTTAGAAAATTTTTAATAATATCAAATATTTAGATTAATGATGACGATTTTCGAAGCCGAACCATTTGCAACATTTTGGCGAATTTCAAAGACAATTTTAAGTACTTTAAATTAATAAATATTTTGGATTAATTTCCTAATATTTTTTTTTTTCTGAACTTCCGAATGCCTTTTATCTTGATCAATATTTTTGAACTAGGTTTTAATTATGAAAACTTCTTTTTTATTTATACTTACAACACATTAGTACATTATTTGCACTCATATGATTGAGCATAGATAGAAATTTATAAGGATATTGTCGGTGGTCAAAATTTATAAAAAAAAAATTTTAAATATTGAGGAATAAAGAAGTTATTAATAATCATGATATATAATTTATTGTGAATTTTGATGAAAACCTCATAAAATTTGATTAGGGATCTGTAACATTTCTTTTTGTTATATTGTACATAGATGAAAAGATACCTTTTAGCCAAAATACACTCACATAACTTAAATTCGAGGTGATATAGGTATAAAAATACAAATAAAAAATCAATAATTAATTAATTTTCAATTAATTTTTTGTACTACAATGTTAATACAACACCTGACATATGCGTTATAAAGTAAATAAATTTATAATTTATTAATGAAAAGTTCTGGTGATAATAACGTTAAGTGATAATTTTTCGAAAAAGTAAATGTTTATATAATGTTTTGTAATTTTTTTTGATTGTATTATATTCTACATAACATATTATTTATAATTACAATATAAAACTATTTTATTGATTAACAATCAATAAATATTGATTCTATTTCTAAATTCAGATAATATGTTATTTATCTGCATTTATTTATATATTTTTTTGTTCACAAACTTTAGTTCCATAATTTCACCTATATAACATGTAAATGTCATTAAAATGTAAAAGATCTACTTTCATGGTCTGGATTTACTTATAATATTATAAATATACGATCAACCTAGCTTAGAACTGAGAATAATAAAAGTATACAATCTGTTTATTCTGTAAGCTATAATCTATAACTTCTTATATATTACTGAAATTTAAAAGTGTGACATGTAAAATGATTTACATAAATAATTTCATCAAATCATTATGTACTATAACCATTTCTACATACTTTCAAGAACCTTAATGATCTACAATTCAATCTACATTAAATAAAAAGTTTTATGCTTAATTGAAATGTCAATTTATGGTATATTTAATAAATGCATTTCCTTCTTAATATCAAAAATATCTTCTAAACAAACAATCTAAGTTTTTAATATATCATACTGCCATACAATTTTAAAATAAAATTACCTAGCATACATTACAATAATTTATTTTTGATAAGAGAATCAAAATATTATTTTTAGACCTTATAATTATTTTATTCGAAATGAATTTTGTTGCATTTAGTTTTTTTTACTTACTTTGTGTTTAAATTATTCAATAAATAATGAAAAAAATTGTATTATTATAAAAATAAAACAAATATAATATGAAGCTATTTCTTACACACAAATTTCCTGTCAGTAAAAATATGTTTTTATTTATATTTTGATAAAAAAAAATCAAATTATAAATTTTTGGCAAAAACGATAAAAAGCTAATGTAACATAAAAGTATAGATTTTCTTTCAGGACAATTCGCTGTTGCAAATCCTACAATACTATTAAACGAGCAATATTTATCTATATATTATATATGTAATCGCATTAGCGTTAGGGCTTACAGAGCCTAAAAATTGATCTAGATTGGTTTCTTTTCTGGGAAAATTCGAAATCCCGCAGAAACTGCGAAAATTATAAATTAAACATAATATTCAACGAAACCTGATGGAAAATCGCCTCAAAATCCATAATGCAATATTTTTAATTTAATTTTTTTTTTTTCAAAAAAATATGACGTAAAAATTGAATAATTTTAATTTATATTATCATTAATACTTCAGTTTATTAATTTTCCCTAATGTTTAGATTAGATACAAGTAACTTAAAAAAAAATTAAAAGCTCTAATGTTTCGTGATAGTTATAGAAAAAAAAAAACTATTAAAAGTTTGTCATAATCAAATTTTAGCATATTTCAAACAAACTAGGGTTTATCCTCATTTCATCCTATATATGTACTTTAATCTTCGATTGTGTAGAAATTTATTTTTTCGTAGCTTAAGTTTTCATTTACTTAAATTGTCTTCTTTCCCTATAATTAAATTAAGTTTCCTGGTAATTGAATTTTGTTATTAGCTACAACGCTTGCAATTTAATAGAAACATTTTTTTTTGTGTGGGTTTCAGAGAAAACTATTGGTTTCACTACCATGCAATTTACATCAAAACAACAAATTGAAATTGTGTTATTTATTTATTTAGTTTTCATACTTTAACACTATTTTTAGGAAATACGAAGCTTTTTATACAGAGCAGTCACTAGAATATAGATAAATATTTAAATTAGGCAATAATTTTTATTTTCTTTTAAATCTGTAACTAACTGAAACATTTTGAGTTCTCATGTAATAATTTAACTACATATAATCAATTATTAATACATACATTATGAATAAATTTTATTCGTTTTACAAAGTGGAAATATTAACATTTAATTTTCAAATATCACTATCATACCTACTTATAAGTTAAATAATTCGAATTTAAATTAAGTATTTTTTTTTATTTATACAATTTCCATATTAATAATACTGAAAAAATCTACAATAGGCCGAATTATTGTTTTGCAGCTACAGAAAAAATGTTGTTGTGTACCACATTTAAAAATCTGTCATCTTATATGTCATAGTTTTCTTAATTTTACTTCGCTTATGTATATAAATCCTCAACAAAATAATAAATTTAAAATAAAGAAATATTAATAAATAAAATAAAATAAAAAAAAAAGGAGAAAACACCAAACTTTCCACAGATATCATAGTCGCACTAACACGCTACTGTATACTCTACACACTGATACACATTCGTTCGAAAAACGATAAGATAAAATTAAAAAGTAAATATATGAGTTTGTAAATACTTGATTTATCAATTTTTCATTAACAATATTTAAATTTACATTTTAGTTTCGTTAAAAGATTCTAATTAAACGGTACTGCTTCTTGAACAAACATTTTTTTTTTTTTAAATCATTAAATATGGATAAAGTTGATATCTATCCCAATCTTCCACAAGGTGGTTATCCACATACCCAAACTGGATATTATCCACATCCTCAACAAGCACCAGAATATCCTTATCCACAACCGAATCCACAATATCCAAGCCAGCCTGTAATAACACAGCAACCAATTGTAGTTCAGGCGGCACCACCACGAACTGTTGGTCCTGATCCGCTTCATACGACATGTCCATCATGTAATGCATCAATTTTAACGGCCATCAAACATGAGCCAAATACTCAAACCCATTTGATTGCTTTATGTTTGTGCTGCTGTGTGTAAGTACCTATATTGATTTGAAACTATACTAAAAGATTTTGTCAATACAAAACCCTTGAAATATTTTTGAAAATTATAGAGGAATTTCGAAAATCCATATTTTCATTCGTTATTCGACACACTTAATTGAATTTTTTTTTTTTTTACTTTTTATTATTTAAACAGTGCTTCCCCTATTATATATGTTCCCAATATTTCCAACTTGTCCATTTTTCTTTTTTTCTTATCATGTTTATTATCTCTTTATTATATTGATATTACTTTTTTTTATTCATATTATTTTCATTATAATGATTATGACTAACACGCTAACGAAAACAGTAATTATTTTCAGAATAAACATTTTGCGGAAAAAAAAAATTAACTCATATAAATTTAACTGCTTTTATAATTTTTATAATAATAATTTAATTAATTTTTTTTTTGTTTTAGATGTTGGCCGTGTGTATGCTTACCATATTGCATGGATTCTTGCCAGAATGCCAATCACTATTGTCCGAATTGTAATGCATTTATTGGGACTTATCAAAGTTAAATGGATGCATGTTTTTTAAATGTTTTGAAAAAAAAAGAAGAAAAATTATCACCAAAGTGATATAAATACTGTAATTTAAATAATATTCTGATTTATACAAATTTCCCATAGTCGATATACTGCACAGTGTTACTGGAAAAATGATTTCCAAAGTATATAACATAAACTTCTACAAAATTTTATTTATTGAAATATTGTATTAAATATAATTGATTGTGATTGAAAAAAAAAATTAAGATTTGCTCAATTTAACTTGTATATTATATATTTTTTCAACTTTGCATAACCCAACAAATTGCTTATAACGTATTATTTTAATAATAAATCAAAAATAAATCTACTAAGATTTCAAAAAATTTTATTGTTTTTTAATATTTGTATAAACAAAAATTTGTTTATATGAGATTTTAGTCTAAACTGAAAGTCTTAATCGTTTTAGGTCTCTGATGTGATAAAATTCTTTTTAAAAAAGCAATACTCAATGCTCAGCATATTTTTTTTTGCGTTGTTCGTCATAAACTATAATTCTGTTGAAGCATAATTATTTTTTATTGTTCACAAGAAAAATCTTGGTTTGAAAAATAATTTTACAATACTATAAAATATCTGTACTAATTAGAATTTTAGTTCAAAGTATATTCGTATTCGTGTACGCCTACACATACTTTATTATATCATGCACACCAAGTAATTTGGAAAAAGTTCATCTGATACTCATAACTTCGATTGGTTGAAAAAATTATAAAATTAAGTTGTCTATTATAGCCACAACTTAGACATTATTATAAATTTGTGAACTAGCAGTAACGTATAAGTTCCAGTATATAAGTTCAATTTTAACAAAAATCGATTTATTGATAGATAGCGCAACCTGAAAAGTAAAATTCAAGTAGAAAAATAAATATAATTTAAGATAACACAGTTTCTATACATATGTATAACACAGGGGTTCTATAAGTGTTATCTCTACTATAAGTGTTTTATAAAATTATTATAAATTAATTAAGAAAAAATATGGATTTTATGAAAAAGGTGGAAGAACTTAAATTGGATGGAAATCGTTGCAAATAAAATTTGAATTATTTGCTACATCGGTTGAATTATCAAAACCTAACCACGAAGTTCAAGTAGCAATTTTTCTTAAAGCAGCTGGAAATATTTGAAATATTTACTTTGAATGAAAATGACAAAAATGAAAACTACTTTATGTAGAAAAAATTAATTTATATTTTCTAAGAAAAGTCATCATCATTATGAACCAATTCTGATTCTGTTGATAAGGGCCACATTGTAAAAAAACACTATAGTACATTATAGTACACTATAGTACGAATTAAAAGTAAAGATTTCCAAACAAAAATGTAGGTATATCAAAATAAAAATAAAAAAATTTCACAGACAAATAAAGTAACTCTCTGCAAGCCTGCGATAGAAACAATGGCAGTGAAAGATTCTAAAATTACCTTAAGGGTTAAAGTTAAAATTAGAATAATTTTGTAAAATATTGGAGTTTCTAAAGGGAATTTTTCTTTTATTACATTTTCTTTGCTTATTCCTTTTTTAAAATAACCATAAAGCTGAGCATTGGTTCCTTTGCCACGAAAACTATTGCTGTGTATTTTTTTTTTTGGAAACGTATAACCTTCGACAGTTTATATTTGAATAAGTTGAAGAAAAGAACTGATTCTATATTATATAGTATGTATTAATTTATTTAACAATACATAAATCCTTGCAATTTCTTTCTTTTGTCATTTTTTAAATAGTTACTAAAATAGTCACAATAGTTCTTGTAAATTTTCATTGATTAATTTTCAAAAATTTTCAAGATTAAAAAATGGTCAGGCGTATTAAATGGAACACTCCTCAAATAAAAGAATAAAAATAAATTTGCATATTATGTATGCTATTTAAAGGATGAGATGTTTTTATGTTTTAATATAAAGTACACATAAAATATTCTTATTTTCACAACATATTAATTCCATGTAAGAGAATACTAAAAAAAAACTTTGGTCTTCAATAAATTAAAAAATTAGAATTAGCTCATTTTTGTACAATTCCAAAATAAAATTTAATTATATCAAATTTTGTCATCTTTTACATCAAAAGGAACTGAAATATAGAACACTATGTATTTCTATATATTAGTTTTGATCTTGGAATATTTTTCTGTTAAGAAATTCCTAAAATTGAAGAAAAACAAACTCTCCTATATAACCTTTACCGCTAAATTCGTAAAATTTTCATTGAAACTAGAATTTAAAATTAAGAATTTTTTTTTTACCTATCTAAAAATACTTTTATTACATTACAAATTGATAGCATAATCTTGAAATTCTTTTTACTTGAAGCACATTTCCTTTCAACGCCTAATTTATGATATTTAATCAAAAATACGAAGTTAAATTTTTTCTAATCGCCTAAAATTGTACGAATTAGCAAATTTCATATTTTTGGTACAATTTTTATCTCGCTTTTTATACAATTCTTTTATTAAATGCTAATTATAAGTATGTATGTGGTAACAGTGAAAAATTCTTATCGGTAACTCAAAACAGGGGTCTTATGACTTTATTAAATTGAAGCGTATTCAAATTAAGAATAAATATATCTCTTCCACGAAAATGATTCTAAATCGATAGGCGCATTCAATTGAATCAGCAATTTATGAAATTAGAGTTTGTGTGGTATGCAACTATTATATTTTTTTTAATACTCGTAATGTTAACAAATTGACTTTTTATCTCAAACATTTCATTATAAATTTAATTAAAACAAAATTTTCGAATTCACACAGTAGCTTCAAATAAGCTTTATATAAAGTTATAAATAAATAATAAAAAAAAATAACTTTTTTATCATTTTATTCTTCATTGAAATTTGCATGTATGCGAAAAATAAAAATTAAAAATAAAGCTTATAAAAAGATAAGTTTTAGTATAGCTGATAAATTTTTTGTTCATCTTCTTGGAACAGCAGGAACTAAATACTTAAAAGCTTTCATTCTGATAACATTATGTTTTTTTTTTCTTTTCCTTTTTGGCAAAAAAAAACTTCACAAAAAAAAATATGTGTTCAGTTGCTTCTAATTATTTGGTGAAAACTCATTTAGTTAGCTTGAAATATTTTAATTTAATTTGTATTTTTTTTGTGTTTTTTTGAAGTAAGCTTTTACTAATTTTTTTTTTTTTTGGTAGAAAACATAATTTTATATTAGAAAACAAAAAAAAAAATTATATGAAGCCCACGCCTTGTTTTAACAGTTCATAATATTTAATCAAATTAATATAAAAAAAAAATTAATAATTATTATCTTTAATAATTTCAATGTTAAATACCTTTATGATTCTCGCGGCAATTTAGATATAACTATCAATATGGATTCGATTCGAACAAAAGAATAAAACATGACAGCTGCTACATAATATAAATATTAACGAACGTAGTATTTAGATGAAAAAAACACTTGTTTAAATTTGAGCTTGTTAATAGTGTTTCCAAAATTGAAAATATTAATTTTTTTTTTGTATTCCGCTATGCAGTTAAATCGCCGCAACTTCTCATCCGTAGGTTTATCGTTTAATTAGAAACAAGGAAAAAAAAAAAAAACGAAACAAAACCTTATGCGTGAAAATTTTTCTACTTTATACAATATTAAACCTTAAAAAGAGCTTGAAATATGGCACTCTGGTGATAATAAATTGAATGAGCTTTTTTATTACAAGTTTTTTGGAATCAAAACCGAAACCGCGATATTATAATTGCAGCTAGATATAGTTAATAACTTATTCATTATTTTTATATTGTCAGGAAACCCTTCAATGACTTTATTTATTAACAAAAAACAGAACAAATTGTTATTCATAAAATTAATAAAAAACAATTGTTGCTTCAATATTATATTTAGAATTTCAGTTCAAGAGTTTTGAAAGAACATCATGTTTCTATGCACTATTTAGTTTAAAAAAAAAAACAATAATTTATGTTTATATTTATTATGTTATACCATTATGTTATATTTAATTTGTTTCATGTGAAAATTTCAAAGCGCATAAATCCTAATATCTTTAGACAGTTTTTAATTGATTAAAAATCGCAATTTCTTAAAAAACGAAATAATACAAAGTTCGAGAATTTATTTTCTTTTTTTATTAGAGTCATTTTGGATGTCAGGTTGTGACAACGTTCATATTATACCTAAGTTAACGAAAAGATTCAATTTGCTCAAGTCAATCTTAGACCTATAAATAGTCAATGCATATGCTTCAATATTTGGCTCCCAATTTTTTTTTTACAATTTTACCAAATAGCAAAATAATTAATACAAATAAAATTTTCACATAAAAATTAAATATCTAAAATTTCTCAATGAAATTTAATCAAAAATCTTTATGCAAAAAAAAAAAAAAAAATTTTTAAAACCACCCCGAAAATTCCTAAAACTTATTAAACATTCACCAAAAATCATTTTTATACAATAGCATGCATAATATATTTACAGGAAAATAAGAAGAAGTATGTATAAAAAAAAAATTTTTGCCAAAAAATATTCAGGTTTTTTTTTTTTTTGATTTAATTTTATTTGAAGAATTCTATATACATTGATCGTGGTAAAAATATATAATACTTCCAAACCAAAAATAACTCCATAATATTGCTCGCTCGCTACACAATCATTTTGTAAACAAAAAAAAAAAGAAGAAAAAAAAAATGAAAACTATTTTTAGTATTAATTTAATATTCGGACTGAGTACAGCTAGAGCTCTGCCAAGAATTTTTAAATAAAAAAAAGAGAAAAAAAAACATTAAAAAACATAAAAAACATAAAACGTGTTTTAAAGTAATTTTTTTTTTTTTTCCAAAAAATTTTTAATTTTCGATTTTTTTAGAGAAAACTTTTTAAAATGGAATCAAAACATACGGAAGCTCAGCTAAATGATAAAACAAAAATGTATCCAGATGTACCGCCGCCGTATAATCCAACAGGACCACAGGCTGGTTATCCACATCCACCGGAAGGTTTTGTGCATCCATCAGAAGGTTATCCACCACAAATGCAACCACAAATGCAACCACAAATTCAACCAATGCTTATTCAGGCTGTAGTAGCACCAGCTCCAGTCGGTCCCAGTGCAATGGTTATGATATGCCCATCATGTCATGCCGAAATAAGAACCGATGTTAAGTATGAAGCATCCACAAAAACTCATTTAATGGCTTTATTACTTTGTTTATTATGGTAAGAATTAATTTTTTTATGTATATCTACATAATTTTAAAAACAATACATATAAACATATAATTTTATTATAGAGTTTTTTTTTTACATAAAATGTGCTAGTGTGTAAAATAATAAATTAATATAACAATAGGTCTACTAAATTAAATTGAACAATTTTTTTGTTGTAGATAATATAAATTAAGAAATTAAATAAATAAGCAACAAAAAAAGAAAGTGCTAAAACAAATTAAAAAAAAAAAAAATTAAATCAACTAACAAAAAATAATAATAATAATAATAATTGTAGATACAACACAACTGAAGCTAAACAAATTAGAAAATAATTAATAATAAACATAAATAAATAATAAGATCAATAAATAATAATAAATATAGATTAAATAAATAATAAAAAAAAAAATAACAAGCAAATAGCGAAATGAATAAAATTTAATAAATTAATAAAAAAAAAATATATCAACACCAATGAAACCACTTTAATTTATTTTTGAACCATTCAAATTAAAACTACTTTTTATTAAATCTCTCAAGAATTGAGAATACAGTTTATTCTCTCATGATACGGTAGTGTAACTCTAATGCGATTTTTCATAAAACGCACGCAACATAAAATTTTCGTCTAATATTCATTATGATTTCAATCAATAAACTTCAATTCTTCAAACTATTACTAACTATATGAGTGCTGACTGTGAACGCTCTCTTTATATATTGAATTCATATAAGAATATAAAATATCTCTCAAGAAAAAAAAAGTTAGGTACTCTCTAAGATAAAATACTGCAAAAAAAAAAAGATCCTTAAGTATCTTATATGATAGTATCTAAATTGTATGAAGTAAAAAAAGAATAACATCTGGATTTTTTATTTCATTTTTTTCTCTCACATCGAAAGAATATTGTAATCATTGATTTTAATTGAAATTCAAAACAAGATCACCATCAAAATTAAAATTTTATGTTACTTATTTTTATTTGTATTGGTTGTGTGTATTAAACTTATGTAGCTGCTGCCCTGCCAAAAGAATTTATTTTTTATTTTCATTTTTTTTTTTAAATTGAGATATTTTAAATTGAATTGCCCTTGAACCTTTGAATTGAACTTTTTTAAATTGATTATATTTATTCGTCAATTGAAATTTCGAGCGGTAACCTTGTGTAATCGTTCAAATATACCATAATTCATATCCTCACATAGCTTCCTTTTTACCTAAAGAGTATTATTTTTAAAACAAAGATTAGGCGACAAACATCACCCTACTTCAAAGATAGGGCGACAAACATCACCCTACTTCATTTAATTTTAGTAATAGTAAGTTCTATTAAAATAGGAAAAATTAAAAAACAGAATAAAAATTTAGGAGTAGATAGCGACTTAAAAAATTAAATACATTATTATTATTGATATAATTTTTTCATGGAAATTAATAACATTATTACATTATTTCTTATAATTTAAATAAAATTTCTAAATTGCAAATCATTTAGTTAATAATTATATAATTTAAAAAAATATTATTGGTTGATTCTTACGGTCTGCCGCGCCGCGCCGCCTGTCGATAATTCAATTCATATCTCAACGAACCATAAAGTTTCAGGTTTCTTTTACTTAAATAATCATATATACGATTAATACTTAATTTGAATGCAGCTTTAATTTTAATACAATATAAAAATTTGTTTTTCAATTTAAAAAAATAAATTCTTGTTTAATTTTTATTTATTTATTTTTTTTTAATTTTAAATTGATAAGAAATGTATGTATTTTTTATGTTTCTTGTTATACTTTTATCTATACTACCTACATATGTATTGTTATAATATTTATTAACACTATTCCCAAACAAAAATAAATGATGTCATCGCGGAAAGGGTAAAAATATTTTATTATTGAATACTTAAGAAATAAAAGATGGTATCAATTATTTCTTTGTATTCGAAATTGGAGTAAAAATATTTTTTATTTAATACAATTATGCGGTTTTTCGAGGTATCGCGGGTTTGTCGCAATCCGATATGATGCAAGTATGGTCTATCACACGGCCGTACCCGAAAAACCCTTCTATGAAAAAAAAAACATCCGATTTGGTTTCGAAACAAAGTCTCAAATCTTCACGTACTATTTCAATTGTGAAGATTAACTTTGTTTAATTTTTTTTATAACACTTCAAATAGAACTTCTAACACTTTTCTTTAAAAAAAAAGTATCCAATTTGGTTGAGAAACAAAGTCGTAATCGGCACCTAAAGAAATGTACGAAAATTTCTTCATGTATTATTAAATTATTATATAGATAATGAGAATTCTTAGAAATTACGCCAAATTGAAACTTGTTTTAAATTTTAATTAGAAATAATAATAATAATGGGTACATATGCATTCCAAATATAGTTCTATACAAAAAATATTTAAGATTAAACATTTATTGGGATTCACACATTTTCAATTCAAATAAATGGTTGGATTTGATATAAAATTGACATAAAATCTAACAAATATAATATTTTTAACATGTAGTTACGCAAAAATGTTTTTTAGAAAGAATTTTCAATCTTTTGAATAAAGATTTAAATTTAATAACGTTGACTTTTTTATTTTCATATAAAATTCAGATTTAATGCTACTTTTAACCTATAGGCTTCAGTTTTAGAATAAAATCTACAATTTAATTAAATATAATAGTAAGTTATTAGAATATAATCGTATAATAAAGTGTACAACAGTACAAGAATTATCTCATTAAAATTTCATAATATAATAATGTTGGTAATCTCAGCTTAATTTTTTTTTAATAGCTCAATGTAGACATTTCAAATATTTAGCAGATGTTTATAAGACGTAATTTAGTGTATTAATTTATTTCTCTTGAAGTTTTGCACTTTTTAGGATCAATTTTGTCTGCTTATAATTATAATTAAGATATACAATAATAAATTTTTATATTAATACTAATTAAACTTTTTCAATTTATATTATTTAAAAAATAATAAATAAATTAATATTATAATTTTTTCTTTTTAGCTGGCCATGTACTTGTGTTCCATATTGTGTTGATTCATGTCAAAATGCTAATCATTATTGTCCTAATTGTAGCGCATTTATTGGAGCCTACAAATCTTAAAAAATCCAAGAAATATTTTTTAACGAAGTCCATTACGAATTGACAGAAATTGAAGAAATATTTTTTAAACAAAATTCACAGCGAATTGACACAAAAACAAATTAAACTTAAAAATTTTTGGTGCCTTTAAGAAATTAAAAGCGTCCATAAAATAACTAAAGTTCTATATAAACATTGTATTTTCGTAAATAAGCCTTATGTAAAAGTAACATAAAAAAATATTCTTTGTTTTTTTTTTTAAATATATTCAAAATATACATATAATGTGCATTTAAAAAAAAATAAATCTAATTACTTACTTTACGTTTTTCAATGTAATTAATATGTCATGTAACGCATTTAAAAGTAGAGTGCTGTTCGTAAACGACCAGTGCTCGAATTATATGTAATTAATTAAGATTAAAATATTATGATTTTTGGGTATATATACACTAATTATCTTTTATAAATATTATTTTTATTGAATTGAATGATTTTTAATTTTTACATACATTGTAATATTTTTGTATACAATTAAAATTTTAATGGGAATAAATTTGCAACCATCTATTATGTAAATGTTTGGTATTATTATTTAATTAAGATCTAAAAACACAGTGTCAATTTCACATATAACGCTGCTAGGAAATAAATCGTGTTTAGGACTACCGATATAAAAATTTGAAAAAAAGTTATTTTCCATTATTTAAGTTCAGCATGAAACTACTTACACGTATGTTTGAATGTATAATAAAATACATATTTATACATAATATACTTTTTCTTATCAAGTCCATTAAAAATATTAATATTATATTATAATGGGATTTTCTTTCAAAAATATTAAAAGTCATCTAAGCTCTTTTGTGATAATGACCAAAGCTATGATATTATAATGTATTAATAGGAATACATTTTTAATATATTTCAAGAAGGCAAAATTGTAATAAAATCGAGATTGATTAAAAATAAATAGATACTAAACAGATAATATTACGAGCAATAAATGAAGTTATACGGACTAAGCACTGGAGAATCGGGTGACTATCAAAATAACAGGAAAAATAGACAGAGATCAAATCAACGCATTCCTCAGTAAACAGTTCTGTTTGTTCCAATTGGTGTACCTCATAGCGTCCGTTAAATAGTTCATGAGGATTGTTCTGATGTAGTAATACTGCCGTAATATTTGGCATAAAAGTATTGTTATATTTAAAATGTATTGCAATGCTAAGATTTATATATAGGTTCATGTATTAAGTAGATAATAAATCATTTTGGGTACCATCAATCTGCTTCTAATTGTATTAATTAAATTTCTAAGCAATTTATTAAGAAAATAAAGATAAATACTTACGCAGAGACTACATTTTATAGTACATAAACTATAATAATAGTATCATGTGTTTTTATTTATGTTAGATAGAAGATGCCTAGCCTCGAGTAATTTTTTAGTATCATGATTTCAATCAAGATCTTTATAATGATTTTGATTTTTACGCAGATATTATATTGGATAGTACATAATTGTATGTGTTTGAAAAAAGATAGTTCAACGGGTGTCTTTTTGCTATTACGATTTTTACCCGACGGACGTTCATCACGTTTTTTGACATTATCTTATTTTTTTTTTTTTTTTTTTATTAGTTACCAAATCACTAGGTGGGATACCTTTTATACTATAAGAAGTATGTATTTGGTAAAGAGGACAGGAAGTTTAGACGGGATTAGAAAGTGGGAGAGTTAGTAGATAATCATTTACACCCTTCTTAAAGAGGCGCAAGTCGTAAATCAAGCGTCCGCAAGCTGTCGGGAACAGTTTTGATGGGAGAGCATTCCACATTCTCAAGGTGCGAATTGAAAACGAATCTCCGAAGCTCGTTCTATCATATCTGGGAATTTTGACGAAGAATGGGTGTGACGTTGAAGTAAATAAGTAATAAAAAATCAAAGCATAATGTTTTGTTTCATACAATTAGCTTATGTATATAATAAAAACAACAAAATTTTCTCAGTCTGGTACTATCCAGTCAAGTATATATTTTTTTTACCGGCATGATTAAAATATTTTTAATAGATAAATGAAATTTCATAAATTTAACTACAACTATCTTTTTCAAGATAGTAAAAAATTTCTAATCTAAACAAAAAATTAGAGATATTCAGCATTTTTCTAAAGGATTTTTGTTTAAAATTCCTCTTTTTTAATGATTGGAATATCTTTCTTATCAAAATAATTGTAATTATTAAAAAAAAAATGATTCATTTAGGTAAAACAGTTAAAAAAGTGTTTCACTTTTATTTTAATAGCCTAATATTATTTAGCAGTATTTCTCTTCAATTTCATCACTACATGTTTATAATATGAATTGCTGACGTATAAATTCTAACTATATAAAATAAAATTCCAGATAAAATACATAATGGTTTCTGAATAATTTTATTTGTTATTTTCTTCATATATCTATGTATAAATTTATACTGATGACGTTAAATAAATAGGATGGTTCATAAGAATAATTGTTCGATAGTAGCACTTAACTTATGATAATAGAAACACAATAATAACAATTTCTTGAATTTTGAAATAATTTCTCTTCATTATGTATTTGGGAGATTATTTATAATGAATTATTTGTGAAAACTATCTGCATTTCAAAAGGGCGCAAAACTCATTCCGTGAAATTTAATAAATGCTTTGTATAAATGCTTTGCATTCATTGATTAAAGAAAAAAATGTGCAGGCTGTCTATCCAAATATAGAAATTACTGCAAGAATATTTTTATCAACTCCAGCATCCAATTGTTCAGCAGAAAGGTCTTTTTCTGCACTGAAAAGAATTAAAATTTACTTGAGAATCAACCTTATGTGATGAAAAATTGATTGATTTTACGATCTTAGCAATAGAAAATAAAATGTTAGACAAAATATCGTCTGAAGAAGTTTTCGAAAAATTTATTATAATAAAATTACGAAAAAAATTCTAATAAATTAAAAAATCAAGATATATCTTATACATTAACTTTAGTAGTATTTTTTCATTTATTATAAATAACTTTTGATATGATTTATAGGGCGCAATTTACAAAAAACGCCCAGGACCCAAAGTTATGTAAATCCGCGCCTGAGTACGATAATTAAAAATAATGAACAACATTATACTAATTTAGTTTTTATAAGCGTTTAATTAAATTTTAATACTATACTCATGATTTTTTTTTAAGAATCGCTCTAAGTATTTTTTTACGTGTTTATCAAAGAATCAAAGTATTAAATTTATATACAAATACATTTCAACCAGTATTAATGACAAAATACATGGTGCCTCTGTCAATAATTTTGTAAATCTATCATTATAATATTTTAATTAATATTATGGTTATGGTCTTGAGTTCATACAAAAAGAATTTTCACTTTTTACCCGAATTTTCCAATTTTTCGGAAGAATTTTCCATTGTTTTCCCCTAAAAACCTTATTCGGATTATTTCGGAACATTTATCACTAAGAACCATTGTTACAATATTTTAGGCTCATCACCTCATGAATATAATTTATTTATATTAGTTGTTGAAGTCACGAAAAATAAATCCAATACTTTAAAGGAAAAGTAAAATACTAGAATAATCACAAAAATTAATTTCCTATAAAATCGTAGATGCAATTTATTTATTTATTTATTTATTTATTTATTTATTTATTCAACTCAAGACGAGCTAATGTTTAGTTTACAAAATATTCAATATACAATAATAATAATTTACAAGAACCTTATATATATAACAAAGATTTTACGAAAAATATCACCATTACATTTGAAATAATAAAAAAACTACCTATATAAACATTACAAATATCACAAATAATAAAATTTTCATTTACAATTTAATAAAATTCAATATAAAATAGTGTTCTAATAAAGAATACAGAGAAAAATCATTTTATTCCCACCGTCAAGACCAATCCTCACTCATCTAATGAACACAATTTCCTCTTCAATGATGTTTTACCAATATTAAAATCAAAAATGTCCCCACACGCATTAGCCAGACCTAGCATTCTGGACATTGGCTCCGACCTGCCGTAGGATGTTCGGTGACTCTCCACCAAAAACAAATCAACCCTCCTAAGAGAACGTACCACAACACGAAACTTCACCTTGTTAAGAAGGGACGGTGATAAAACAACACCCTGTACGAGCTGATGAACGAAAACAATATCTGAAATTTTCCTTCTCTTCTCCAATGAGTGAAGGCTCAGTAAATTCAGTCTTTCACCATATGAAAATACTACACCCCGTTCCAACTCTGCAACCATCAAGGGCATGCCCTTTAATGCGAATGCTGAAAACCTTCTCTGAACGGACTCAATTCGAGAGATATCAACCGCAAAGTGAGGAGACCATACCTGGCTTGAATATTCCAAAATCGGCCGAACCAACGTAATAAATAGTGAGCGAGTGACACCATAATCATTGAATTCCTTTGCCCGTCTCTTAACAAATCCAGTCATAGAATTTGCCTTCATAGAAATGTTGTTGTAGTGAAATTTAAAATTAAGCTTTGAGTCACAATGGACTCCAAGATCTTTGACAACTTGAACTCTTTCAACACTGCAACCATCAATGCTATAATTAAACACTACAGGGCGCAACTTACGATGAAATGAGATAATCTGACATTTTTTAGTATTCAATACTAAGTTATTTTGCTTACACCATATATTGAAATTATTCAGTTCTGTCTGTAACAAGCTACAATCTGACATGTCTGTAATTAATCTATAAATCTTCATATCATCGGCGTACGCATTAACCTTACACCTGTTCAGAATCAAAGCAACATCATTCACCGCAACAATAAATAAAAGTGGACCAAGATGACTTCCCTGGGGAACTCCAGAGGTGGCATAAAAAGGGGTCGAAATTGCAGATCTGAACTGCACTATATAACTACGACCCTCCAGATATTCCTTAATCCATTTCAAAAAAAAATTCTGGGAAGCCAAGACGCTCCAACTTAAATAAAATCAAATCATGGGAGAGAACATCAAAAGCCTTACTAAAGTCAGTGTAAATGACATCAGTTTGACGTCCTCTCTCCATATTCGAGTACGAGTCAGATACGATCTCCATTAAACTGGTCGTAGTAGACTTGCCCTTCAAGAAGCCGTGTTGAAAATCCATTAAAAAACCTCTACAATGGAATAACAATTGGTCAATTAGAACCTTCTCAAACAATTTTGGGAGGGCTGAAAGCTTAGCTATGGGTCTATAATTCCTGACATCATTTTTAGAGCCACTCTTGTGAAATGGTCTTATGAAAGAGGTTTTCCATATGTCAGGAAAAATCGAGCACCGAAGTGACATTTTGAATAATAAAGAAATAAGAAAAGAAAGTTCGTTGCTACAAAACTTTATAACAATAGCCGGAAGGCCATCTGGCCCAGGCGAGCAGTCATCATCAAGACATTTAGACAAATCTGAAATTATGGACTCGTCAATTGAAAAGGAATTTAGTGAAGTTTTGGGAAGTGAATTTAAATAGTCAAAATAATCGGGGTCAACTTGAAAACTGGACTGAGACGAGTATGTTTCTGAAAAAAATGAACCAAAAAAATTTGAGATGACATAGGAGTCGGTGGAGCTGACTCCATTTAAGCTCAGAGAAGGTGGAAAATTATCACTTTTCTTCTTAATATTAATAAACCGCCAGAATCCCTTGGCATTCGAAAATAAGCCAGCACCAATTGATGCAACATAATTATTGTAAGATACTTCGAGTTGAATTTTAAACTCTTGAAATAAGGATCTAAAGGAAATGTAATCGACCAACAGTTGTGAATGGGCATACTTCCTCCAAGCATTATTCTTCTTATTTCTTAATGCCCTAAGATGTTTATTCAACCAAGGGGGGGCTCCAGAAGGGTCCCTTACTTTTACTAACGGCACCGTCAGTGTGAAATAAGAATATAAGAAACTATAAAAGTTTTCAAGACTAAGCATAAAATTTTGTGAGTTTAAACATGATTGAAATTCATTAGAAAGCAAATGAAACCTCAACAACTCAAAATCAGTTCTCCTGAAATCAAAGCGATAGGTAGAACTGTATTTTGGTTCGATAAAGTTATCAAAATCAAACAAAAGCGATATAGGAGGGTGGTGAACATCAATTTTTACAACATTAACCACTGCCGAATCAACCATCATACCATCAGGGTCAGAGGAAAACACCAAATCTAGCTGCTTTCCACTTGAGTTCTTTACTTCAGAAACCTGATAAAGGGAGTTAGAGAAAATGCCGTCAGTGAAGCAGCATTCACTAGCTGAAGCACAGTTAGTAGGAATTAAATAATTTGAATTGGACTCAGACGGAGTCCAACACAAGTTAGGCAGATTAAAATCTCCCACAATTACTATCTCATCCTCCGGGCACAAACCAGCCGATAAAGAGGACACACAATTACAAAAGTCTTCATATACTTCAACGGACGAATTAGGAGGTAAATAACAGTTTAATATATACAATGAAAACTTAGATAATTTAACCCTAACGCAAATCATCTCCAAGGAAAGCGAAGACTGGATTTTAATCTCCGACGCTTCAAAACAATCCCTAACCGCCAAAAGGACGCCCCCACCAACGGGAGCTGAACCAGACATGGAGGAATGTCTGTCTCTCCTAAAAACCTGAAAACCATCGCTGAATAATTCACTATCTCGGATACCAGAATGAATCCAGGTTTCCGAAAAAGCAAAAACACCAAACGGTAGTGATTGCGAAGCGATAAAAACTTGATTCAAAATAGTACGCAGCCCCCTTACATTCTGGTAGTAAAGGGACAAGCGATTAAGTTTTTTTGAATTTGATTTTGGCTACCTGAACTTTTACTTGAGACCAGAGTTTTGTTGCGCTCAGAGTTTTGTTGAATCAATAAACAAACTTTAGTTTTATTTAATCTGTTTTAAATATTACCAATTATCACTGAATGGTATAGAATTCAAATTGTAACAGAAAATGTGTACAAAAATGTACTAAACACCCTGTTGGGTTTTTTTTTTTTTTTATTTCCTATACTTTTTTTTCCAGCTTGTTCTTGTATTGGTATATATTGTACTTATAGATATTTTTATCACTCTAGAAAAATATTTCAGTATAAAGTTAACTTTACATTTGAGCAGACGCAAGAAAAAGAAAATTTTTCACAAAAGCATAATTAATTTGAACCAAAAGAAAATGGATTCACAAAAGGTAAATATCACCGAAAATCCGCCACCATATTCAGAATTGAATTCATCTTATCCACATCAAACAACATCAAGTGGATATCCACAAAATATTGGTTTTGTAGCACCACCAACATCCGGATATCCATATCCGCAATCCAGTGGATATCCAAATGCACCACCGAACCACGGGCAGTATGAACCAAAAATTGAAGCACCACAAATTCAACCAATTATAATACAAGCAGCTCCTATTCAAATTGGCCCAGATCCTATGGTTATAATTTGTCCCTCATGTCATGCCGAAATTAGAACAGACGTCAAACATGAACCTTCAACTAAAACACATTTAATGGCAATAATTTTATTATTGTTGTGGTAAGTGTGATTTTAATTCTTTGTTTTTTTACAATATTAATTTTTAATTTATTTTTTTGTTGACGGAAAATCATGAGTTAAAGTAAAAAACACAGTGTTTGTAAATTTTTATACATAGAAAGGAACTTGTTAAACTTGTTAAATTTATTTAGTTTTGTTTTACTCAGTCTTAAAAAAAATAATAATAATTTCTTCAGTCGCAAGTGATTAAGAGAGTTTTTTCAATCATTACGTATAGATTAACCAAAAATAATAATTATATTTTATTATTTGCTCAAACCTTATATTAACTTTATTATGAAACTAATAAATAAGTAATTTGTTTTTTTTTAATATAAATGAATATTGATTTTCTAAAAAAAAAAATTAGTTGTAAAAATAAAATTATATAGTTTTTTGTTATTGAAAATGAAACACTTGAATGCACTGAAAACGTTGATGCCTTGAGCACAGCTAATACCGCAAAGCAATTTTTGAAGGAATGTTCCGGAAACCTGTTCACAGCTAATTTTACCTGAAAGCAAAAAAATCAACTGCAAACAACTGCTTTTGTTTTTTTTTATAATATGATTGTGACAGAAAAATGTAGCAAAACCAAATTTCGATGCAAAAGACGCGCTGTGAAAAAGAAACAAAAAAATTATTTTGTGACGTAGTCAATGCTTTCTGGAGCAAAAAAAAAATAAATTCAGTTTTCTAATT
This sequence comes from Hybos culiciformis, assembly GCA_964007475.1. NCBI lineage: Eukaryota > Metazoa > Arthropoda > Insecta > Diptera > Hybotidae > Hybos > Hybos culiciformis. The sequence continues at coordinate 94,417,812 of OZ023274.1, read as the reverse complement.
AATTATGAAATAATTTTAAGAAATTCTTTTTACAAAAAATCAATAAAATATTAATCTTCGTTTTTCATAATTTTTATTTAAAATAAATAAGAAATAACGCAGAAAATCGGTTTTTACGGTAGCTCAAAATTCGCTTTGTGGTATTAGCTGTGCTCAAGGCATGAAGAATGAATGATTCATTGTATTTATTTAAAAAAAAAAATCCCTATAAATACAAAAAATTTACCCAAAGAAAACTTGAAAGTTCTTATCACAAGAAAATATTTTTATTTTTATAAAAAAAAATTTTCAATCCATTAAAATTGAATATCTTATGAAATATACGAAAAAAAATTATCATTAATTTTCACTGTTTTTACAATCATGTGATCCATACCGATCTAAACCGACCTATTTCCGCCGCCCACTTAAACGGACTAGAGATAAAAAATAAGTAATACGTAATACGATAATATTTCTAACTTAAAATCTATATCATACATTAAGTTTGTTTAAATATACTAATAATATATCTACTAATAATAAATACAAGTACTAATAATAAAAAATTTATTAATATTTTTAGTTGGCCCTGCACATGTGTTCCATATTGTGTTGATGATTGCCAGAACGCGAATCATTATTGTCCAAATTGCAGATCTTTTATTGGAGCTTATCATAATTAAAAATTTTATCTGGCTTCTTATGTAAAAATCAATATACTAATTTGAAGCATATATATGAAAATTAATATTTTAGAATTCAAAGTATGTATATAAAGTTTTACCGTGTAGTGCCTAAGGGAAAAAAGCTCAAGTTACATAGTATAATATAATTTTTATTTTATTTTTAATTGTCGTATCGTTAAAAAATAAAAAACATTTTAATTCTAAGATATTAATAATTAAGAAAAAAAATATTTATCTTTTATAGAAAAAAATTAAAAAACCAAAAATATAAAATTACACCAAATTATAAAAGTTATAAACTTTATTGTAGCCATAATAATACGTATTTTTATTAACTTCTTTATATTGATGTGGATAAATTAATATATTAAATTAAGTGTAATGATATTTATCAAAAAAAATTAAAGAATACCAAAATAAAAATACATTAATTTTCTTATGCAATACACAAATTTTTGTATGAAAATAATAAACTAATTTATATAATTATAATTTTTTTAAAATTTGTGATAATATTTTATTATTATGTTCAACATAAAAAAAAAAGTAAATATTATGTTATTTTTATGTTAGTTAAGCAAAAATCTAATAAATATTTAAAAATTTTGTTCTTATAAAACTTTTTTTTTTTGCTTATTTAGTTACAATTCGCACTCTCTAGTTCAAATGTTTATTAGAAGTGCGACTTCGACCGCTAGAATTCCAAAATATGCCATGTAAAGTTTGTTTATTGGTCATTTTCGCTTAAGTTTAATATAATCCCTATAATGGCTTATGTTGGTAAAATTTTATTAAGGCGCCAAATGTTCCAAACGATTTAAATCAGAGGTTGAAAACGTGTTTTCATGAAAATTATTTGTAAATATGAGTAGAAGCCAATTAAAAGAATGTGAAAAATGTTTAGCGTGCGATTGGAGCACTGGGACTATAGTAAATATTTCGATGAAAATTTGTATGTGATTCGATTCTACAAATCTCAAAGAATACGTTAAGTGGGAAATAGCGATAAGCAGCTCTGTACATTAAGAAATGAGGTATTTTTTTTAAATTCCAACGTGAAAACCAAATTTGAGATACGCATGACACGCTAGAAAATTTTGACTCCCATCTGAACTAAGTATCCGATACTTTGACGGACCAAAAATTTCGAAAGACAACATAGGAGTATCACAGCGTGAGAATTTGACCAATATTATTTTGGCTCTTGATTAATATTCTTCTAGTAATCGTATCTGATAGACTGTTGTTGAAAAGAAAGTTCTCGATTCCCAAATTCAAGTTCAATGGTAAATTCATTTGTAAATTATAATGCTTAAAAAACTATTAGATATTAAATTCTGGAAATGTTGTAGTTCAATGAGCCTCATACTTCATTTATGAGGTACATACTATTCTATATTTTTAAATTAATTCATATCTATGCAAATCAAATTAGCAACAAATAAAAAATGTTCATATACTTTGAGATAATTTAATTTATCTTTAATATCATAATATAGTTGTTTATTTTTTTAATTCCTAGTTGTTTATTTCTAAAAATATTTTAACAAGTATATCCATAACTTCCAACATACTGCCTACAGTTGGGACAATAATGATCAGCATAATTACAAGAACCACATAAATAAGGAAGTAAACTGCAGGGTATGAAACTGAAAAATAAGTTTAATTAAAATTTTATAAAAATTTCATGTCCATGCCTAATAATATTTACCAAAAAAAGCACATTATAAATGCTGTAGCATGTGTGAGAACTGATGGTGTTGAAACTACAAATGTTTGAATACTTTTACAACAGTGCGGACAAGTCAAACGTACTGGATGTAGTCCAACTTGAACTGACCTAACATAATTTGATGCCGAACTTTCACAACAAGAGGAATAGTCTCTACAATTATTACAATTATTCATTTTCCAAAAAATAAAATAAAATAAATGAAAACAAGAATTTATAAAAATGTTGACAATGACTTATTTAATATTTTAGAAAATAATGATTGAATTTTGTATAATTGATTTTGATGATACATTTATGTGTACATTGATTTTTTTTAATAATTTATAAATTTTATATAATTTGTTTTAATTGAAATAAAAAGAAAAAACAGTCATGAAATTTTGCTTTCTTAAAAATCGTTAAAAGCTGGAACTACTAAAAATTAAATATTAAAAATATTAAGCTGTCTCATTTATTAACTTTGTTATTACCTTTGTTCTTTCACAAGCAATGTTCTTATCGATTTAATGCTAGTTGTCTCTGCACTTTAGGTAGATTGTTATTATCATCAACTGAACAAAATCGATCGTAAAAATCTTATGAAAATAAATTTGAAACTTGAAATTAAATATTACAGTCATTGATTTTATTTTATTAAAATAGAATATGAGAATAAAATTTTGGAAGTTTCGTGATCGAATAAATAAACAATTCGGGGATACAAGCTAGAAAGGACTGTAAAAAAAAAAAAACAAATAGCCCCGTATAATTTTTATCAGAATGAACACAATTAGAGCTTCTGACTAAAAGCAACATTTCGAGCTGGCGATAAATTCAAAAAACTTTCTATCTTATCTCTGGGTGATAATTCCATTGAATTTCAATTTGTCAAATTATATGCCTATCCTATACAAATCAAAATGATATATTTTCTTTCTATTCGAAATGAAGATGCCATAACGCGAAGATGAACCAAAATTTTCAAGATATCATAATGTTAGGTGAGTGGTGTAGTATGCAGCTGAATACGTTTTCAAAAAATAAATATGATCTTTGTGATTATAGGTTGTAATTTAGAAATTCTCACTGACAATGATGATTACAAATAAAAAATGATTAGAATATCTATTTTGCTCAAAAATCAATAGAAGGTTTTTCAACTTTTCCTTTTACATATGTATTATTCTCTATCTATTATGTTGTTTTTTTCTCTTTCTAAGAATAAATCAGTAGATAAGCATATAAGCTAAACTCTGTAATATTTTAAGTAATATTTACCTAAGATTAAGGAAACATGTAAATTATATGATAATAAATAAAATAAATTAAAATCTATTTTGCTCGTACTATTACTATAACAAAAAACCTTATGTATAAGCGCTCTTAGATCTGACAAGTAATAATTCCAAATTTTAGGTTACACAATTTTATTATTTTGTAAAAAGATTACCAAATAAACTTCTCCATATTCCACAAATCTTAATCTATTGTATTGACTCCTTACATTTTGTGTAAAATAACACATTAAACCATAAAGCAATGCTCTATTTTTTTTACCTAAATTTTAAGTTCAAAAACATTCCTCATTCTACTCGAGTATATACTTTATAACGAATTTGGTTTAGACAAATATCTCAATAATGACTTATCCTCGAAAAGGGCACTATTAAAGTAATATTCACCACAAGGGTTCAACTCAACAAAAATTCAACTTTATTTCGACTCATCTATAGAAACAGTAAATTTTAAAAATATAATTAATTTTAAAGTTACAGAATTAATTTTTATGTTATCATTAGTAAAATCTTTGCGAAATCAATTCTCTGCAATGGGGACAATAATGGGAAACACCACGACAAAAGAAATATGGTAAGCAAGAACATGGGAAGAATCTGAAAAGATATAATTTTTCTAGCAATTTTATTAAAGTTTTACAATAAAAATTTTGGGATGGTGACCATCCTATAAAAAAAAAATTATTCTTTTTCATTATGTAATTTTTTACGCACATTTAATTGAGTCTAAAAAAAAATAAATCATTATATCAAAATATTTATGTATTTTTTTGGAACTTATACAAATATTTACGAAAGTTTTATTTGTAACCGAGGATCTTTTATACTTATTTCTATGTGCCATTACTTAGAGATATTGGAGAAGCTCTCGATAAAATAAAAAAAATATATGTTTACTGTACTTACACGATTAATAAAATACAAGCTAAAAGGTGCGTCATAGGTGATGCTTCATACACAACATCTGTTACAATAACATTATTACAATAAGGACATCGAACACGAACAGGATATGAATTTTTAAGAGTCTCTTGCATTTTTTTTCCTTATTTTTTTATTTATGAATTCAAATAAATCCCTGGAAATTGTTTATACTTTTTTGTAAAAAAAATTTCACTGCTTGCAACTTTCACTTATTCATTACCGGAGCTGGAAGTGTACAAATAATAAAGGTCCTAACTTTGCATCATGATATTTCGTAATTCATAATTATCGTCAGTATTTTGTTATTGTTGATTTATAAACTCATTACACAAATAATGTATGAAAATTATGTATGAATTTTTGTTAATGTTAAAAAAAATTTGTTATTTACATTTAATATTTAATTTAATATTCAATTTCAATTTTTTTTCTGAACTTCCAAAAACTTACTTAATCAAAAAATCAATTTTATTATTAAATTATAAATTTTATTTAGTCTTTAAATATACAAAGAATCTAGGGATTGCATATTCGAAATTCGAAATTCGAGAATTCCGGAATTCGTTTTCATAAATATAGTTTCGAATTCCGAAAATTTCCCAGCGAATTCCGAAATTAAAATTTATTTTTTCGTATTCTCTCCAACTTTTAAATAGTGTTTTCGTTTCTGTACATATTAATATTCTACATTCTAATTCTATAAAAATTAAATCTGAAATGAAATTCTTTGAAGAGAACGGCGTTTGTGGCAAAATATTAGAGTCCGTCTACTCATTTCTGATTTTGATTCCGCCATCGAGCGTTGAGTCTGAGCGATCCTTCTCAATTGCGGGTAACTTTTGTACAAAAGTTCGTTCGAGACTCGGAGACGCAGCTTTAAATGATCTCTGCTTCCTTAAAGCATCTTTTAGGCAAATAAAACAATATTGTATATTTTTTATAATTAAATGATATGCCAAATTAGAATGTTTCTGTACTAATTGAATTTGTGTACAATAATTTTATGTTTATATTTCATTTTAAATACTATAGTTTTATGTAATACTATGTAATAATATGTAATAATTGAATTTGGTATAATTTTACAGTATGTTCCATTTTTATTTTTAAAAAAAGTATTTTTTATGCAATAAATTACAATGAATTATCTCAAATAAGTTATTTTTATTATTTGTATAGAAAAAAAATAAAAATAAAAATATTTCGGAATTCGACCGAATTCCGAACATATTTAATTTCGAATTCCGAATTCCGATTTTTTTATTTTCGTCGAAATTTGCAATCCCTAAAAGAATCCATATTAATTTTTAAATGATTCGACGAATTTAACAAAATTGGTCGTAGGTTACGGCATGAATCTGTTCAACACGATAAACAAATATTTATATCTAAAATGAAAATTATATATGTACGATACCAAAAGCAGAGTAATAATTTCTATTTAACATCAAATATCTAGTTATTCAACAAAATATTAAATTCATAAATGACTGTTATTGAACTCATAGGTTCACAGAGATAATAGGTCCATAATAATTAAGTTTTAAATTTATATGGTAATGAATGAATGAATTTTATTAAAATTTTAATTTAAAGTAATTAGGTTTTGGAAAATTATTTTTTTTATTTTTTGCGATCACATATCCTCTATTATTCCTGAAAACAGTAGCTCTATATTTATTTTGTATCTATTTTTTTAATTTTATCTCAGAAATGGTTTAAAAATTAGTCTTAGCTCCATTGGAAAAACAGCACAATAAGAAAAAAAAAAAATAAAAACAAATCCTAACTTTCTGAGTAATGTTGGAAACTAAATTTCAAATTTTATTCGACAATATTACACTTTTGAATCATATATGTAAATATTACACAAATAAAATAAAATAATTAATTAATAAAATCTTGCTGACAAATTTTTGAATAAAGACTTAACCCCGAAAAGTCTACTAGTAAATCTAATTTTCGACGGATATTAAATATTAAATTTAAATATTCAACTCAACGAAAACTCAATTTTATTTCGATTCATCTATTTTCTTCATTCTAAAGTTACAGAAATAATTTATATGTATTGAAAATATAATGTTATCATTACATTAAAATTGTCTATGCGAAATCAGTGCTTGCAATTGAGGCAACAGTGGGAAACTCCAAAAAAGCAACAGCAACAGCAACAAGGTAACAAACAACATGAGAGCAATCTGAAAAAGATATAATTGTTCTAAATAAAATTTTTATTAGTTTTACTGCAAACAACACTCAAAAAAATGATTATTTAATACAATTAATACTTTAAGGATTCTTAATCATAAAAAATGGTCTAAATTAAATTGTGATATTATTCAAATATCTTTTTTTACAATTTAGTTATACTGAGAAATATCAGAGTAGCATATTAATAAGGATATGCTTTCTATTATTGCCAATACTTATAAATCTTTAACAGACTGCCAATGATTATTTTTCGATACAATAAAAAATCTTTAAAACTCGCTAAATTTTTATGGTATAAAACAAAATTATTCTTCTTTTTTTTATCCAGTTTTTTTGAGTTTAAAACAAACAAAAAAAAACGTACCAAAATGTTTGTAAGTTCGTTTGGAGCTGATAGAAATCCACTAACTGCCAAACTCGATCCACTAACTCCCAAACTCGAAATCGTAGAACCTCGACTATATAGTCCGCTTTTTTCATTTTTTGATCAAAAATCGGTTAAAAAATAGTTATGTCTATACTATACTTACACGACGCATAAAATAAGAGTCAACATGTGCGTCACAATTGTTGCTTCAGACGTAACTATTGTTACAACCTTCTCATTACAATAAGGACATCGTATACGAACAGGATATGAGCCAAGATTGATCGAACTAATTTTTTATGCTTGTTTTTAATTTGTTAAATAAAATAAAAATTCCTAGAACTTTATCATATATTTTTATAATTTTTTCACTACTTGCAATTTTCACTTAATCATCATCGGAACTAAAATTTAAATAATATTCTTTCTCACTTTGCTTAATGATATTTCATAATTATTATCTTCTGTAAAAATATTACAAAAATGTCAAAAACAACAAAAAAATTATCAATTTCAAATATCATAAAGGAAGTGAAGAAGGCTATTTTTAACTAAATTGTTTGTTAATGTTAATAAAATTGGTATTTACATACTAATATTTAATTTTATATACATAAAATTTTATTACTTAAATAATAAATTTTTTTCTAAACTTCCAAAAACTGACTTAATCAAAAAAGCCTACGTAAGGGTTGTTATCTTTTTACTAGTAACTTGATATTGTGCAAGTGCAAGTTATAAGGCTCATTTTAGTTTCACAAAGCCTATAATATAATACTATAATATAAATAATATAAATGTAATGTAAATATAAAATAATATAAATAATATAAAAATACAATATAAATAATTTTTGTAATCCTATTATAAACTAAACTTTAGGCGTAAAGAACAATATTTTGATATAACATCGATGTTAAGTCAAACTTCTTAAATATCAATTTAAAAAAAACTATATGTTGAGTGACTTCTTCTAATAAACCAACGATAAGAAACCAACGAAAAGAAAAATTTCTTGCATATATCCATAGGAAATTCCCTTCAATTCAGCCTTATTTAGTTGAAAATTATAATACACTATTCATTTGAAGTAACCATTTAATAAATTTTTTGAAAATATTATGTTACAGTCAAATCTACAACCAGTCTAATCGATCTGCTGCAACGGAGACAATAATGAACTGGAGAAAGCCACACAGAATCTGATAATTTAATATGTATATGTGTATAACATTTATATAAGTCAAGTTGTGTCGAGTATACTTATACAAGAATAATAAAATACAAGCATTACATTTGAAGTAATTAAGTTTTGACAAAAACATATTCTATAGCTTTTTATGTACTTTAAATTTATTGAGTTTGTAATAATTTAAACTCAAAATTAATCCAAATCCAAAATAAGATGCACAAAATCTTTAAATAATTTTGAATAATGGTTTTGAATTATAGTTCGAACTAAAAAAAATGGAAATTCAAATTATTTTGTGAAATAAAAAATTTTTGAAATGTGGATAAAAAGACGATTAAAAATATAAATAAAAAAAAACTCATTATAAAAAGCCAGGACTAGTTTTTACTTTCATCTCACCGCTAGTATAAATTTAGAAAATTTTAATATATCGTTTAGTAATTTATTAGTTTTTATCTATAAGCTAGGATTGGTATATAAGAGTGAAATATTTAATTGATAAATTATCCACTTGAAGTGACGGAATTAAGTTTATTGAAAATATAATGTTATCATAAAGATAAGAAAGAACTGAATCTGAAAAATAAAAAAATTTTAATTTTTCTGAAATTTATTGAAAAAGTATCAACATATCGGATCTTTAATAGAGCAATTCTTTGAAGGGCGATCATGGGAAAATAAGTCAATTTTTTGCAAAAACCAAATATATACATCATTATTAAATAATGTATATATTTGGTTTTTGTAAAAAATTGACTTATTTTCCTATGATCAGCCTTCAAAGAAATAATGTATGTATTTCGTTTTTGTAAAAAATTGACTTATACTCCTTTGATCGCCCTTCAAAGAATTTTCAGGCGAACTAAAGAGTCTAGTTATTGTATGGTTTATGAATATTGTATGGTTTATGAATCATAATGCTAGGGGCCATTCAAACCCACTTAAAATGGTTTTAAATGCTATTTTATTCACATATCTTAATTTCAATGTGTTAAATAATCAGTTATACCAAAAAATAAGCAATCTATAGTTTACTTAGAATAAATTTCTATCATCACTTTATGTGTACTTTTTTTCTTTATTTTTTCTATACGATACATTTTTAAAAAAGGTTACATCCACCAACTTTTTCATTTATGTTTTCTTACTTCCAATTTCTATTCGGTTGCTATAGAGAAGAATTCCATTTCCCAAAGAATCAATGTAATTCTCGAGGATTGATTTTTTTCATTGCTATCTAAAATTTCTTTTGGCTGACATAGAACATATTGGAGACGTGTACACTTATAATGATGAGTACAGTTGTAATGACAGGATATTAATCAATGTTAGCTGCACACATTTTATTATTATCATTGTGTTTTTTTGTACATTAAGTAAGTAAAAACGAAATTAAGTAAAAAAAGGTGATTCGTTTGCTGTTTTCTATTTTCTGTTAAAAAAAAATATTATAACAAAATAAATTTTTAACTATTTACAATTTTAACTTATTTAATTATTGTTAGTTAAATTTTGTCATGACGCTAAAATAATTTTGTATTCACTTTGGAACGTGCCAAATCGAAAATGGCTTCATGAAATTGGTAAATTTTTACTTAATTACATAATTATAATTATATGTTAAAAAATAAATAAATTTAATTAAATTTAAAATTCAAAAAAATTCCAGTTTAATTTTGATATGATCCAACGAATGCACTACAATTTGGACAATAATGGTTAGCATTACGGCATGAATCCATGCAATACGGTAAACAAACACAGGGCCAGCATCTAAAAGTAAAATTAGAAATGTTGAGATTATCGCATGAATAATGAAGAATAATAGTAACATATTTTGAACAAATTTCACATCACAGTGAGTTCGGAGCTACTAATCGTCTAATATACCTTAAATTCATTATTAGTTGAATTAAATAATTCAAAAAATAATTATATTTATGTAAACTTGCTTGCATCAATAAAGTAGAATAAATTAAATTTTCAACAGAGAAAAAAATTCTATGAAAGAAAGGATTAGTTGAAGGCTTATGTTTATTATCATTTATCTTCAGAAAATTTGTTTCTACTCTGACTTGACTCTATGATTAGTCATTTAACTTTTTAGAAATTGATTTTTATCTCTCATTTGCAATTTTTCTTCAAATTAAACTCGAAACTCATTTTCAGATAAAACTAGAAACATTATTCTTTTTAACTGCATATTTATTTTTTTTTTCATACATAATTTTTTTTTTCATACAGTTTATGCTACGTAAGCATAATTTAATGAAAACCTTTTTAAGTATAAGTAAAAACATATAAATCTCAGTTTCTTGAAAATACAATTAATTCGTGATATTAAAAAATTCTAATTTCCATCCATTTTGAAGTAGTTTTTTATGTAATTTAATTTTATTTCCAATTTAAAAAAAAAAAAAACTAACGTGGAAAAATTTATTGAAAAATGTTATAGCTGTGGCAACTACTATATTTATACTTACACAAATAAACATAGCAATAAAGCAATAACATGAGTTTTTGTTGTTGCTTCATATCGAACTTCTGTTAAAATTTCATTTTGGCACGATGGACATCTGGTACGAGAGGCATCTGGACCTACGGCAGCCATTTTTATTCTTTTTTTTTTTTAACTCAAATTTATTGGAACAAAATTAATTTCAAAATGTTTGCTCGTTGTAAAAACTACAAATGGCTTTATAAATCATGAAATGGTCATTAATATATTAAAAATTAGTCAAAATTATTAATAACTATATCTTTCTGATAAAAAAAAAAAACATAAAATAAGATAAGATAATTTTTGCTTTATCATTTTTCCACCAAACTTGAAATGATAACGAGCAATTTATTAAAAAACATTGAAATTTTAGAAAATTGAAATAATTGTTTTAACGTATTTACATACACATTTCTATAGTTTAATTAAATGTCTGATAAAAGTTAAAATATATAACAATTGTTGTTGATCCAACAATAGTTGTTAATTATTTTGTAAATAATGTTGAAAAAAAAAAAAAATTGATTTTTAGACGATTCAAAACTAAATTTATATCATGCATATCATATTTATTCACATTCTTTTGGTCATTAGATTATGTATTTCAAAATATTGGGAACACATTACACAATGGTATTAAAAAACTTCTCTGACCTAATTAATTACTAATTTGTAAATAAATTCAAATTATTTAAATATGCTTGAAAGGATTTTTAGAGCTCCGTTTTCTTATAACTTGGACTAGATTAAAGATTAGATTGAAAGATCGGCTTGATGAAATAGATCTATACTAGTACTGCCTTACTTAGCAAGCAAGTCTTAAAAGTCAATTTTTGTGGTAATTGCATAATTGGAACAGTGTAAAATATTCTTGACCGTATTTATTTTTTTAAAAATCTACTTTCGGGTTCTAAAGGCCTCAAAAATACAACAACATTGAGCAACTTTCCATATAAATGTTCTAAAATAAAAACAGAAAAACTTGAATATCTCAAAACTATCAAAATAGAGTTGCGTTTTTCTAGTGAGGCAGAATAGTTTTGAGTAGTTTTGTCATAATAAATATTTTTTTGTAATCATAAATATTTTTTTCCTTTTTCTGTCAAACCACAATAAATACAAATAAAAAAACCTACCTGAAAAATAACCTTTAATACGGAATAATAGTTTTTTTATATACAGACAATGTATATAAAGTTCAGTTTATTTAAAGGTTCATTTTAGCTATAGGTTAGTTCTAAAATTCAGAATTTGATTCATAATTTTTATTTTTTTTTTTTCAAACAAAAGTAGACGTACTTGGTAAACTAAAACTTTTTAGCTCAAATAACTAGGTTTAACACTAACACTAACACATTTTACTAACCCACCCAAAAATAAACATATAGCAATAAGTAGATTAGAATGGCATAGTGAAATTTAGTATAATGATTTTTATTGCCGATATATTTTCTGAAAACCAAAATATAGTACATTTGTACCTACCTATACATAAAAATTTAAAATATTTTTTTTAAATATCGTTCAGAAATGAAGTACTTCTTATAAGTAAATAAATAAGTAGTACACATACTTGAACGTGAGGCGTATTCTATTGAACTAATTACTAATCATTAAAGTGTATTAATATTAATCATAACTATAATATGAATGTGTAAATATATAAATATATAAATTATATATTTAAAGTGAATAACTAACAATAAACTGATAAATTAGGAACTTAGGGACTTAGGAATCGTAGTAATAATAATGGCAGAAATCGTATGACGGTATAGAACTGAAATCTTATAGCGGTATATTTTAGTTTTTGTTTCCACAAAATCTTTTATGTTAATCATTTAATTTCCACAAAATATTTCATCTTATCTTTTATTTTTACAGATCAAGATTATGTCAAATATATAATTTTATGAGTAATGTAGTTTTTATGTTAGCATAATATTAAGTTTTATAATTTTAAACTCCATAAATACAGAACATCATAAAGTTCCCAAAAAATTTTCATTTCCTCGACAGCTTAATAACTCAGATACTAGAAATTTATACTACATAACAACTGTGTGAATTGGTTTGTGTAATCTTACTCAAAATAATAATTATTTTTTAAAATAATTTAAATTCTGGGTATTTTAATTTGGACTATCGCAGTAATAGCGTTTCGAAAGTATATTATGTTGGTTAACTGAATTAGGCTGTGGTCATGTTAATATAATGTGTGTATAACATCCAGGCAAACTTTTTAACATTATTTACACTTTTTTTTCTTGACAAAATAAAATCATATAAACATAAGATGCATTTTTGCGGAAACATTCGCAATTTTATTATGTAATGTAGATACATTCTACTTCATACATACATTCTATATCTTCTTGAATCTTTGTGGTAGAATATTCAATTACTTGTTAACTAAACTAAATATATTATTACTATATTTATTCAGCTGTTAAGTATATTAGAAACAAATATACTTAATTTGCATATACGTGAGTTGAATCGGCTTTTTTATTATGCCTTTATTTATATTTAAATTAAAAACGTAAAATACATAAAGATTAAAATAAATTTTAATTTGTCTGGCATTTGGAAAATTCTTATGCCTTAAGCACTGAGCAAAGCAATTTTGGTAGGAATGTTCAGAAAAATCTGTTCAGTTTGACATTAAAAAAGAAAAAAAATTTAAGAAATCTCTCAAATCCCAAAGTTTAATTAGTTTTATTTAAAAAAAGAAATATAAATACATATAAATATTACTAATTTATACATTACATTGCGGTTAATTTTTTTTAATACTATTAATATCCTCAAAATAGATCCAATTGGTTTCACAAATTTTTACGTAACCGAGCTTCTGAAAAATTCTCTGGGAACGCAAGTTTGCTTGAAGTGTAAAACCCACAACATCAATATCCTCGGCGCTTACAATTTCTTTGGTTAATTTACTAACCAATAATGTTCCAAAGCCTTTTTGTCTGTATTCGGGCATAACCTGTAAAATGCTGAAAAGTAAAGTATTGTTATAAATGACTAATTTTAGGCTACTTTTCGCTTCTCACAGAATCTTCGTCAGGAATACATAAAGCATATTGTATTTTAAAAATGACCGACATATTTTCAGCGCATCAAGCATCACATAGATACAGATTAAAAATAAAATAAGTTTCATAATTAATAAAAAAAAAAATCTAATTCGGAAGATGCTTTTATTTAATATTAGTAAACTTAAAAATAATTGTACCCTATTCCTCTGTATTGCATTTGAATAACCCAAGCTACCAATTCATTAGTATCCGTTCTAAATACTCCAAGACTTTCATTTAAATGAATTAAACCTTGAACAAATTCCACTGAATTTTCATCATTTGAATCCCATTCGGAATGGACATATTTAGCATTCTCTTCAGTAAGACGAGCAATTTTGAAATCTGGCAAAATTATTCTAAAATTAAATAAATCAAGAAATTGTTTATAATATTTATTAGAATTTTAGATTATGAGACTAATGGAAGACCGTTCAGCTTTAAACTGCATCGTCAAATTGATCAATATATTCTTTACATTTTGAACTAATGATTTTCTGACTGAAACAGTCTCAACTTACTTTTGTTTCAAATTGTTCGCATTTTGATTGTCTACAGAAAAACAAAAACACTCTTCAATTCTGCTTAGACTGCCACCATTATTCAATGATACGTTTTTTACTGAATTCACCATATTCGGATGAACACCAATTAATAGTGGTCCAGAAGCCCAATCTATTAGTTCGGTTTTTTCCAAACATTCATTCAATTCATTCATGGAGTCTTCAAGTGTAAAAAATGAAATAACATCTTTCTAGAAAAAAATGTTTTTAGATTCAACTTATGATTGGTCATATGAAAGAATTAATACTTGGACAGATTTGGAATCTGCATTGAAAATAACGTTTTAACTTGAACGCCTCAATAATCATGTCAACGATAGTAACGTTGAGCTGCGAATAATATCTAATCGGATTTTACACATGTGCCCAAAAAATGTATGCTTTAATAAAAATTCTTACCTCATCTTTGTAAATACTCAAATAGGTTCCAAATTCTTTGAAATTTCCATTTCGATGAGTATAAAAATCTCTGCGAAACATTTTCCATTCTTTGGAGTCTAAGTTTATATTATTTCTTTCAAAATATTTATTCCATTTCAATTGATTATAAATTGATAAATAATGATAAGTTGTTTTGTCATAATTTTTTTTATATAAATTTGCCAAATATGCTAATTCTGATTGTGTAATTGGACGAAGAATATCAAACTTGACCATCATCAAAAATTTATTAAACACTAATATCTAATTTTCCTAGATTATAATGTTATGCATATAATATTCTAATAAATTCTATTTTGGTTCACATGCAGCTGATAAGAATTTGATTAGATGAAAAAGTTTATTTTCAAAATAAATAAGTATATGTATTCTTTATTAAAATTATCAATAAAAAATTAAGAATTTAAATGAAAATAAAGTCTTTCCACCTAAAACCACTTAAAACCACTCGACTTTTTTTAAAACATTCTTAGTCACAAAAAAACAGTTGCCTTCCCTTTTATAAAATAATTAATCAATAATTTTTGAGAATATAAGAATGATGTGAACTTCTACTGAGTTCGATTGAAGCAAATGGAAGTAATTTTATAGTGAAGAAGATATGATACCGCTGATGCGCAAAATTTCAAATGCAATCCTAACTGATATAGGTATAATCGAAATCATTGTGAAACAATTAAAGATTAATGTCACATTTACAAATTTTTGCAGAAAGATTATTATAAATTTTAAATCAGCAACTTAAGTTCCATTTCATAATGTAGAAGATCTTTCCTTAAATTAAAGAGGTCTGTAAATTGTGTAAAATTAAACAATATGGCAATGGATTTCTTTAGCTTTCTATGAGAATAATATTTGCAACAATAACCTATTTCAGTTATTTAAACAATTTCCCTGACCACAGATACGCACTGAAGTGAATGAAATATTAAAAATTGTATCTAAGCTTCAAGATTACTGTTCTTCTGGGACTGCTGGTGTTCCACCGATCACCTTGAAAAATTGTTATTCTACTGTATGTAACCCTCTGTCTATTATTTTCAATAGAACTTTATTAACTGCTTCCTTTTCCAAAGTCTCGAAACATTCATATGGCATACCTGTTTAAATTTAATTAAAGACCTCGAATTGTTAATATAAAATGTACATTCCAGACTCTATATATTTACATATTATATAAAATTAATTTTATACATTATCACTTGTTATATTAACATTTTTAATATTTTTAAAATTCATCCATTTGATGTCACACATTTTCTTGTAACCAAGATTAAGTAAAAGTTTCTGCGATCGAAAGTTTTCTTGAAATGTAAATGCTACAACGTCTATATCTTCCAATTTTACAATTTCTTTTGTTAATTTATTAACCAATAACGTCCCAAAGCCATTTTTTCTGTATTCGGGCATAACCTGTAAAATACTGAAACAACTATATATTATTATTTTGTTTTCTTTTTTTAAATTAATAAACTTTAAATTAAACATGTAACGTTGAGAAAGTTATAGTTCTATAGTCATTTGTCTATCTTTACCTACAAAATATTGCAATAAACTTAATTCTTAAAAAATTTACAATTTTATTATAATTAAATACTTCACACTGATACTACGTAATAGTTTTTTTTTTGTAAAGTGCCTTTAGATTGTAATCAATAAAATTTTTATATTTATTAGTTATTGTTATTATAATTACATAAGTATTCTATTAATTAGTTCGTGTTGTCCTTAATTTGTTGGGTGCTGTTCAATTCTAAAGGAATTTGTGTTATGAAAACCGCGACTAAGTCCGTAATTTGTTGGGTGCTGTTCAATTCTATGGGAATTTGTGTTATGAAAACGGCGACTAAGTCGTTGAGAGAATAGTAGGGAATTAATTTTATTGTTGTTAGCTTGTGATATAAAGCTATTTCTCGTCTTTTGGTTAGTGACACCGTATTAATCAATTATAATTTTTCATAATCTTGTAAGACTAGAAAATCAGCCCAGAGCACATCTCTGAGCGCAAATACAAAGGAATTTCGGTAAGTATGGTGTCAATCCGCTTCAGATAATTATCCGGTCAATCCAATTCAAATAATTATACTTATACCCAATTCCTCGATATTCCATTTGAATAACCCAAGCTACTAATTCATTAGTATCCGTTCTGAATATTCCAAG
Source organism: Hybos culiciformis (assembly GCA_964007475.1). NCBI lineage: Eukaryota > Metazoa > Arthropoda > Insecta > Diptera > Hybotidae > Hybos > Hybos culiciformis. Next base: position 94,400,685 of record OZ023274.1, on the reverse strand, counting down.
ACTTTTATTTAAATGAATTAAACCTTGGACAAATTCGACGGTATTTTCATCTTTTATGTCCCATTTGGAATGAACATATTTAGCATTTTCATCGGTAAGAGTTGCAATTTTAAAATCTGATGTCATTAGTCTAAAATAAAATATCCATATATTTATTTAAAGATTTTGATAAGTATATTTTTGAAATATGATGATTATATTTGTCAGTGCAATAAAACGGTTTTCAAGAGCTTCAAAGCTATCTCAACTTACTTTAATTCATTCATCTCCTTCGCATTCTTGTTTTCTACTGAGAAACAAAAACAATCATCTACCCTGCTCAGTATGCCACCATTAGTAAACGATACAGCTTTTAGTGAAGGCACCATATTGGGATGAACAGCAGGTAAGATAGGACCAGCTGTCCAATCTATTAGTTTAGTTTTTTCCAAGCATTCTTTCAATTCGTTCATTGAATCTTCCAATGTAAAAAATGTAATAAAATCTTTCTAAAAAAAACAAATTCTTAGAAATATTTCTAACGAAAAACTCACAATATCTATGCCTAAAATATGTTCACATTTAACAGCTTGGTCAAGACATTATTAATTCATAAAATAACGAATATAATAATAAATCTATAATTTTAACACTACTTGTCTAAAACTCATCGCTAGTTAAACTAGATTTTTACGCATCAAGGCAAAAATTTCGAGCTTTAAATGTATAATATGGTTTCATATCTCACCTCATCTTTATAAATACTTAAATAAGTTCCATTTTTTTTTAAATTTCCATTTCGATGAGTGTAAAAATTTCTGCGAAGCATTTTCCATTTTGTTAAGTTTAAATTTATGTTATTGCTTTCAAAATATTTATTCCATTTCAATTGATTATAAATTGACAAATAATGATAAGTTGTTTTATCATAATTTTTTTTATATAACTTTGCCAAATATGCTAATTCTGATTGTGTAATTGGACGAAGAATATCAAACTTGGCCATCTTTTACCTTATCAAAAATTTATTAAAGACTATTTCATGAAATTTTTCTACATAGATTATTATACATAATGAAAAAAAGCTAATTTTAAATTTAAAATAATATTGTAATAAATTTTTTTTCTCATTTGGCTTTGATTGATAAGAAGTTCATTATAAGAAAAAGTTTATTTGTTTATGCAAGATAATTTGAAAGATTAATATATTTTTTTTTTGTTTAAATCTAGTACCAATTATATTTATTTTTTAAGTTATAAAATTCGAATCAAAGAAATGAACTACGAGTATTATATTTGTTTTAATGCAGTTGGACTGGGGATCTACTTACTAACAAATTAAAGCTTAACTAAAATGCAAAAAATGAGCTGAAAACTAGATTTTTCGACCATCGGTTTGCCTTTAACGCAAAAGTTATTTATTATAATATAAATCTCACTTTTAGGACCTTTGGAATAAATTTTGTAAAAATATTTAAATGATATAAAATATTGAAACAAAACACATTGTTAGTAACTAGTATTCATGCAAAATAAAATTAATAATGTTCACTACGTGAGTACTAACGTACTAACTCTATATATTTGAAAAATATGAAATATACATAAAATAATGTACGAAAAATTTTCCCACTTTTAATTTATTTGAAATCTATCCATCATCAGAATGTATCCACACAATTAAATTTTCCCATTTTTGATTACTTTAAAATTTATCCAAAATGTGTCCACAATTCGATTGTAACCCAATTTTTGGAAAAGATTTTGCGATTTTGTATTGTTTAAAACAATGAAAGCTGATACATTGATAGGCTCAAATTTAGCTATTTCTTTAGTTAATCTAGCAACTAAAAAAGCTGCAAAACCATGTCTACGATATTTTGGTATGACGTGTAAAATTCTGAAAATAAATATTTTATTAACATTATCTTCTAAGTCTAAGTAATAAAATTTATTATTCAATACGAAAATAATTCATTTTTTTAATGACTCCTCCATCTTCTATGAATTTTATTCAAAAATAATGAATAACATATCGTAATGTGTTTTTATTTTGATTATCCACTCAAGAAAGTATTATTGAATTAACCCTTTCAATGCTATTTAGTTTATTGATTGTAACCAAGAAAACGAATCAGTTATGGACTGCCGACAGAAGTGGAAACTTATAACTAAGAAATAATAGAGGTTTGTTTTAATTTTGTACTAAAATGTAGTATCAAGAATTAGAATTTTATGATTTGTGAATTAAAATTATTAACATTAGTCTTCTTTTCACATCTATCGGCACTCTGATCTACAATTATATACATTTTTATGCGGTTTATTAATTAGCCCAAAGATATGATGCGCTGCGCAAACCCAGTAAAAAATATAAAAACATCGAACCCATAAGATTTTCCTCTATCAAAATCGCTAAGCGCGCCTGAAGTGAGATCCTAATCCTAGGCCACAGAACTAATAGCAATTTAGGCCACAGAACTAATAGCAAAACAACATGAACCATAATTTAATTTTTTTTGTGAACTAAAAAAAAAATTCCGATCATAAAAGAGTTAATCGATGACGAAAGAAATTTAACTGAAATTTAAAACGAAACCATCGTAAATAAAGAAAAGAATTTTTGGAAAATAAATATGTACGTATGTGCAAGTATGTAGGTATAAAATAGAATTAAGCACGTTCTTATGTTCTGTTTGTTGAAAAAAAAAACTAATAGCTGTGTTTCACGATTATTGCCTATATAAGTAAACGGCGATTATTTATGTTACTTAATTTATGTTTAAAAAAAAATACATAAATGTGTATCAATTTTTATACAACTACCTAAATAATTTTCGATTTATAATTTGTTATAGAAGTTAAAAATATTTTAAAAATAAATTTTATAAAATTGTATAAAATCATATATGTTGATATGTTGTATATCTGATTATTGAATTATTAATTTTCTTATGTAATATTATTCAGATATTTACAACAAGATATCATTTACTCGTTTACACCTATGAGCAAACTGTCAACATGCTAATGTTTTTAACTTTTCTCACTTGAACATCATTGGTAAATTTACCATAAAAACAAATGATATTAACAAACGATAAATTTTATATAGAAAATAATATTATATTTAGATGCTTAGTTCTTAATATAAGGAATTTTATTTTACAATATCACGGAATCACGACTTAATAGATATTCATTGATAAATTTTCAACAATAAATAATTAAAAATCAAATTTTCACTGTACTTACCCTATTCCAGAATACTCTATTTGGAATATCCAAGCAATTAATTTATTTGAAGAGATTTCAACAATTCCAAAAGTTCTATTCATTTTGATTAATCCTCGAATAAATTCTACAGAATTTTCTTTTTTATTTGGCCAATCAGAATGAATTATTTCAGCATTTTCTGGAATAAGCGATATCAGTTTAAATTCTGAATCTAATGGTGAACTAAAAGAATATAGAACAAGGACACACCATTACAAAGAAAAATTAATATGTGCAGTGTGCACTTATAAAGTGGTAAGGAATGACATATGGGATGACATAAAAATAAACACCTAAACGTAATACAAAATGTAATTTCATGAATTAAACTAAATACGAGTTAGAAAATGTGGTTAGAATTTATGTATTTCGGAGCAAATACTTATCAATTATACCTTGGCTCATCTAAATTCTTAGCCTTGATATTATCTATAGAAAAAAATAAACATTGTCTAGGTATTTCTGGTATTCCACCATTTGAAACAGATATTTCTTTGATTATCGGTGCAATATCATAATGAACTCCAACTAGAAGAGGTCCTGAATGCCATTCAATCAATTTCGTTCTGTTTAGGCATTCTTTTAATTCCCCCAAAGACGATTCAAGTGAAAAAAATGATATTGTTGTTCTCTAAAAAAAAATAAAATATGCATTCAATATTTTGGATCAATAGGATGTTCTTGAACTCAAAAAATGTCTCAAAAACTTTTGTACGATTTTCCTAACAATACTATAGAAATCCATAAAAGGTGAATACTGCAATATAACTTTGCTGTGGTTTTAAAATAAAAACAAATAGTGGAAATTAGTCAAAGAAAGATGAAAGATAACTGAAACTGCATTTTCTTCTGACAATAACTCGCCTAAAAATCTATAGTAAATGAATTGTAGCAAAAGTTTCTGAAATTTTTATGTCAAATATTGATTTCAACATTATGTGCCTATGGTTTCAACATTATATTAACAACATACAAAATCTTTATAAAAACTAAAATAAGTTCCATTATCTTTGAAATTTCCATATCGATGGGTGTAAAAATATTTTCGAAATATTTTCCATTCTGTTGAATTTAAATCAACATCATTTTCTTCAAAATATTTATTCCATTTCAATTGATTATAAATTGACAAATAATGATAAGTTGTTTTATCATAATTTTTTTTATATAACTTTGCCAAATATGCTAATTCTGATTGTGTAATTGGGCGAAGAATATCTAAATTCATATTTTACTTCTTTTTGTTTTTATCAGTTATTTATTAAATAAAAACAATATAATAAATATTAAACTATTCAAAGCTTAAATGATACTGAAAAAAATTGCAAAAAAAATGGCATGTATACAGATACCTATTAGCTTTATACGATTTTATTAAAAGCATCATAAATATGTGTTTTTTATTTTCTGAAAAACATACTTTTGTTTTTTTATATAATTCCACTACAAGCAATTCATCGCTAATCAAACGCCGCGTTTTGCCACAAAAAAAATAGAAAACGGACTAAATAGTTTCATTATATCTCTACCGGTCCGTCCGCCACTAAAATGCTTTTAACCAGCCAACCGAATTTTTATTTTTATATATACCTACGTAAAATTATTATAAATTTTCAATTTTTTTAAAAGTCTAAATGGATACTAGTGGAAATTAATATTTGGGTAGATTTATGTCGATTAGAGGAAGCTATAAAAATGGTTACATCCCAAGAATTCTTACTATGGTTTGGATTTCGACGAAAATTGTTATGTTAATATATTGTGTATGACCCTGTAAAATGACTAAATGGTATATTGGTAAAATGATATTGAAGGAACCCGATTGTGTATCTAGAAAAAAATTAAAGTATCTAAGATGGAAATGCTGAAAACGAGCCCCATACTTCATTTATGAGATATTGTTATGTATTTGTACTCCCACTACCTACACTCTTTATTTCTAACCTGGCGGATGGAATCCTACACTCAGCTTCAATCCAACATACCCGCATAAAATTCCGAAATAATATGGTGAAAACATTTTAAATAAAAAAATTCTTATAAATAAAAACTTTTCATTTCAAAAAGTAGATAAAGTGAGTAAATAAAATGTTAGTAAAAACGATAAGAATTCAATTTCATTTTACTTTTTAGAGGTCAAACAATTGTAAAAAAAAAAAATTGTTTTTCTAAGATATCGCGTATTATGTTACGTCTAGGCTCTAAGTTAAATTATTTTTATTCTACTATATATACTCATAATTAGACTGCGGATTTATATGCAATTTTTTGTTTTCAGGTTAAAAAAGGAATATACTTTCAATATCGTCTTCTAATAAATAGTAAAAGAGATTTTCGTTAACATATCGAAATATGCATTTTTTATGCAAAATTTATGCAAGTGCATATGCAGCAAATATGCACAAAATATGCAAATATATGCAAACACATGCAAAATATGCAGAAAATTTCCTTAGAGAAAAAAACAATTATTGAAAAAAAAATTATTATTTCGCACTAAAATTAGTTATTCAATTGATAAAAATATTCAATTATAATTCAAATCGATTCAAATTGATGCTGCTAAAACAATTCCTTTAAAGTAATACCGTTTCCAAAAACGTTTTAGTTTCTATTAAAACAAATAAGACCGATTCAAAAACATTAAAAAACAATTTTGTAAATTTTATGATTAATTTTTTGGTAACTGAAAGAACATTATTTGGTAACTTTCACGACAAAAGAACTAGAAATTTTTCTAAGTTACATTTAACATTTTCACAAAACTTTTCACAAATTTAATAAAAAATATCGTCAGAACACATCAAAAATTGTTACCCTTTCGACGAAATATTGACTACTACAAGCAACAACAACAACTTTTCAAAACCAGACTTCAAAATTTAAAAAACAAATCAATGCAAATTTTAGTAAATTTTTTTCAGCGAATCCCTTTTTTATCGTCGATTTCGCGCATTATTTTTGATAGTGTGTTTTAAAATTCGGTTGGAAGTAATATGCCGTAATCAGCGGCGGACTGGCACAAAAATTCGGCCCGGGCATTTCAAAAGGAAATAAGCTAGCGAGAAGAGAAAAATTTTTGAATGAAAAAATGCCCAAAAAAAAAACAATTCAAATAATTTTACTTTACATATAAAAATAATAATTAAAAATAATTAACTTTTTTTTTTTTAAATACGGCGCAAATATTCAAGACAGATAGATAATACTCGATTTTGCTAATTAAAAAGCAAAAAAACACTTATTTAAAGAAATAAATTTTATGAAATCGGCCCCAATAATTTAAAGAAGTAATTGTTTAATTTCTTGGATAATTAAATTATTAAAATATTACTTTTAATTCTAGTTTCGTAAGCTTGTAAAGAATATATAATATTAAAAAAAACTGTGGGTCCACCGGGCATTTGCCAAGTATGCCCGACTGCCAGTCCGCCGCTGGCCGTACTCTATTATAGTATTTATTACTACTAATGAAACAATAGTACATTATTTCTTAACTTCACAAGATAGAAAACAAGATATCGTCCATGAAACAGGAATATATCCTAAAAAAACCAAATGTAATTTTGGCGAGCAAGCGGACACTTTGTTCAGAATATATCCTAAAAAAACCAAATGTAATTTTGGCGCGCAAGCGGACACTTTGTTCAGAAGTAATTGGAGGTACATAGTACTTTTTCCCTTACAAAAATGTATGTCAAATTGATAGTACATTTTTTAATTGTGCTAAAAAAGCATATAATGGATTTTTTCTAATTTTTCTGAGTACGACTGAACGACGCGTCATCAAAAAGTACATAATAATGCATCATTACCTCAAAAGTGACAAAATTTCGTGATAGGACATATTCCTGTTTCATGGACGATAATAAAATATACGTTGATATGCAAAATATGCAAATATGAAAAAATATGCAATATATGCGAATATGCAGATATAAATACGTTTGAAATAATTTGTTTTTACACCAAACGTACTTAGCTGTTTCTCTTTTTGTTCTAGGTTACTCCTGTACGAATATGCAATTGCATATAAATCCGCAGTCTACTCATAATAATATTGAGATATTTTTAATGAACTAATAATATTTTTACAGTTCGTGCATAAATGAAAATTTCTGTAAAAATAGGACATTAAAATAACCATATACATCATTAAATTGACGAATATATTCATAATGCATAATAAATATTAAGCAAGCACTACATATATTAAAAATTTGAACTACTTATATGATCATAAATATTTAATTGTATTTTATTTAAGGTTAAATAACACAAATTTATTCGACAAATTAAATATGAGATGCTTTTCGACAAATTGAGAAAAAAAAATATTTAAGATTTAACTATATAAATGTGTTAACTTCATTAAAATCGTAATAAAATGTTCGTTCAACAAAAATTTGATTTGAAATTATTTATAAGAATAGTTCTAATTAATTATCGAATAAAAATTTATGTTAATTGAATTTTTTTTTCCGCATAATTTTGACGTCAAATTTCGTGCAGTAGGTATTATATGTATAAGCAAACCAGCATACGGAAAATAAGACGAAGTACATACATTCACTAAAAGTTAATGAAAATGATGTAATAAATATATAATAATTTTTTTTTTTTGTTAAATAATATATGTGTATAAATTTGCGCTCCCGCTATTTTTAAATTAAGAATTTATGGTCAGAAGAAAAATTAAAAAATAAAAATTAAAAAAATATATGTAATTTAGTAGAAAAAAAAGAAGCTCTGTGGATGGCCAAAATAAAATAAAAATCTTTTTTATTATAAGTATTATATAAAACGCTTTTTTTTATAGGTGATTATCGAAAAAAAAAACTGTGGATGATGTCATTGAATTTTATTATGTTCAAATTTGTTTTTTTTTATATTTACAATCAACAAAAAATTTCTATACCTGTTGTCTCTAATGTTTAATTTTTTTTTTGGCACATATACCTGAGCTTTGTAAAAAAATGTACATAACACTTCTCCACACCCTTGTTATATGTTAATTTTTCACGGTCAATAATAAAGTGTTTGAATTTTTGATACAGAAAAATTACAAAAAAAAAGTTACGCTTCGCAATGAAAGTTAGTTACGCTTCGCAATGAAAGTTTGCAACCGAAATTAAAAAAAACGCATTTTGTTATATTATTTCCTATGTACTATATATTTTTTTACATTATTTGCAGAACAAATAATAATGTTCAAATATACAAAATGTCAAAAATATTTTTCACACATAAGTTGTGTTCATAAAATTACTCAAATCTAAATTCACACAAACAATTAAAAATTGATCTTGTAAAAATTTTCATTCACTTTTAAGCTTTCAAGTAAACAATTTTTTATACTGTATATAAATATAGCTCAATGAGACAAATTGATGAAAAGTAAGCAAAAAAAAAAGTCTAATTTTTTAGTTGCAATAAAATTAAAATTTACATAAAAACGTGTCCTACATACTCAAATTCACATAAGTATTTTCAAAAGTATTATGATTAAGCTTTATGTGTAAAAATTTTCAAAGTAAAATAAAAAATTTAAAAGCTCACATGGAAAATATGTGGAAAAGCACAAGCAACGAATTTTCAATTTTCATTATAATTTTACGAAACACACGAAAAATAATTTTCTCAATTTTAAAATTAATTTTTACTTTTAATTTAATTGATTGAAAACAATATTGAAATAGATCGAAATTTGTTACCTGTTAAACATAAAATTTTTATTTATAGGTAAACAATAATTTTTGCTTTCAATTTTTGTTTTCGAATTGTTTCTAAGGAAACCTAAAGTTCATTATTGCGTGACTAAGTGCAGAAACACAATGTCATTCATACCATTAAAATATTGTAGTGAATAACTTTTCTGCTAAGTCTTATTTATAGTCCATCATATAGTACTTTCAGTGTATTACGGTACACACCTTTCTCTAACGTGATTTCTTACAATTAAATATAGAGTCATTAAATATAAATTCTTTTTTTGTATTTATGCTACATTATGTACACCTTAAAAGGAAATAAATCATAATTTCCTAACTGTATATGCTGATAATAAATAATTGAATTTATCAAAAAAAAAATTTTAAATGCGCCTAATTTGTCATAAATAAATGTTTAATTGTTAAGGAAATAATAATTATCAAAAAAAAAAAGCTTAAATTGATACAACCAGTTGTGTATAAAATTTTTCTTAATTTTCAATTATATTTTGAATTCATAAATTATAAAATTATTTATTTGTATCAAGTATTACAATTTTTGATATTAAGACCGATCATGATCACACCACACCACATTATATCTATAATATTGTCATATTAATTATAATTTAGGCACAAGATGTCTCAATTATAATTTTTTACTTATTATAATATTTGAACAATCATTATTTTTATTATATTTTTTAATGTACTCAGGTGGCATTTTAGAAATAATTAAACTTAAGTATATTTCTAAACTCAAAACTGTCGAATTCAAGAATGAATTTATTTATTTTCTAGAAAACAAATATTTTGGCATATATATGAGAACTATTATAGTATAAGTGTATAAATCAATAAAATTAACTCTTCAAAATTTTAGAAATTACTTTAATATTAGATTTGTTGAGTGTTCAATTTATTTTCTCAATTAATTTATTTCTAAATACATATATGAAAATATAAAGTTCTGTTGATTTAGAAATACGAATAATTCTGTGTGTATTTAAGATTATTAAGCCAAGGACTTAAGTTCAGACCATTATTATAATATAGAAGATTCCCTATTTATCTGATTAATAAAACACGTGTCGTTCAAACAAGATACTATGTAATTAATTATAATTAATAACTTTATTAACCCTTAATATTGAACTTAAATTAAACCGGATCTCAAAATGTTAATATAGATTTAATACATATTTATGTATTTCAAAAGATATTCATTATAATTTATATAATTTTGGTACAACACATTCTTATAAAAATTTTCATTTCTACACTTATTTGGATTTGAATTAGATTTGGACTTATTGGCAGTTTTTATAGATATACAAAATAATTTATGTGTTATTTAATACTCAAGTATATAACAATAAATAATAAATTAAGTTATTTAGATATACTATATATATACATAAATAAACTGTAATTTTTTTATCGGTCTGTTCATATTTTTAACATATTTTTTTTGTTAAATAAAATTTCTCTTGATTAATTTTATTTCAATTTTAATAGTTTAAAAATTAAAAAAAAAAGTTTATATACTTTTAAACAAAAAAAAAAGGGCCAATAAACGAATATTTTTTTGCGCGCTACACCCATTTACTTGTCAAGGTTAATTTTTGAAATCATTAATGCTATGCTACATATAACAACATAACATAAAAAGAACACAGAAAAACATAAGAAATAAAGAAGTTTATTTGTATTTTTTTTTATATATTCTTTATATAAAATTTTTATTACTGTGGAATCAAAAAAATTATTTTTAAAGAAGTTTTACAATAATTTTAAACATTCAAACAATTCATACAACTCTTGGCCAAAATTAAATTTATTTATAGAATTCTTGTGTTTTAGCAATGGAAACTAGGTAGAATCTACATATTTTTTTTGTTCAGTTTATCGCATAAATAATTTAAATTTAAAAGGGCTATTTAATATCATTCATTGAGAAGTTTTCAACATCACAATCTAACATACTTGAAATTTCCAACTTGATTAAATTAAAAAATATGAATTTATTCAAATATCCCCATTTCTTAAAATAAACCCAAACCACATCACTTTTTCTAACAGCCAACAGAGTTCGACTGCTTCATTTAAGATTATTCAATTTTATTTCAATATAAACCCATTTGATTCCAATGTAAAAAAAAAATCTAAAAAATAATTGGAATTTAATATTTAAAAAATATACATTTTATTCAAATTTTTTAGTTTAAAAATTGATTTCAAAAAATAAAATTCTAATGGTTAGAAGATGAACTGTTTTCATTGGGTTAATATTATTTTTCAAATTAAATTTAACGAATTTTGATACAAAGAAAATGAACTAACAATTTCTAGTTTCGGACAGATCGAAATCCAAGATCGTATTCCAAGTGTAGTAGCAAAATATATCTATCAATGATCCGAGATCAAAGCTGACCTATCCCATATTGTAAATTATTCAGATTTCATAAATTCAGAAAATCTTTGTTACATACATGGTATGTGTCTACTTCCAAATTAAGGATTTTCTTTGTTTATGATCTAGTTTTTTATTATTACTTAAACAAATTGGACAAATGAAAAATTAATAATCGAATGGTTGTGGGCTCAATTGAGCTGATATTGATTGAAATAAATTGAACTTTTTATACGAAATGGCATAAATGAAATATATTACAATTGAGGTGTCATTTATTGGTATATTGTTAATAAGATATTTTATGTAATTATTTCAAATATATGTATCTAGCTTAGGTATGTGGAAAACCAAAATTTCGTTGAAAACTATTAAAAAAAAATTTCCAAACATTTTAGTCCTTAATTTTATTTTTATTTTTTTATACAAATCGATTAGTCAATTCTAATTTCCGTTAAATTTTCTATACTCAAGGATATTAATTATTATATTTTCATTTTTCTTTCTCAAGGTTCACAACATTGTGGTGCTGTTATTAGTAGAAAAAAAATATTATGATAAAATAAAAGTCAAAACACCTAGAAAATGTTATTTCCAATTATCTATCTATTGTTAATAGAAAATTTATTATCCTTTTTTTTTTTTTTTTTTTGTTTTCTTAAGTTTTTCCCTCATATTCTTAAGTTGGTGTTGTTGATGTTGTTATTTTAATGTTGTTGATATTTTTTTTTTCTGTCAGTTTTATTGAAGAGGAGTTGTGTTTATTACTACGCATGGAAATTCGTAACTTTTATTTTCTTGTGGTTGCTAAATATTTTTTTTTTTTCTTTAATGTGTTTGTGAAACATTTTATGTTGATATGATTTTTTTTTTGTTTTTTTTTTTTTTTTTTGAATATCTGATCTTTATAGATTCAATATACAGAATGGGTAAATAATATAACCGAAAGCTGTTTCAGTTGTCGTTAAATATTCAAACAAAATTATTGTTTTCTGCTAAGCTTTTGGTAAATAATTAAATTATATAGAAGAATGAAAAAAAATTAAAAAAAAAAAAATGAATTGGAAAATAATTTTAGCATTGAAAATACTTTTAGTTATCAAATAAAAAATAAAATAAAATAAAAAATTTCATCAAATTTTAGAAAAGAAAATAAAATTTTTTATTCTGAGAATCTTTATTATAGAATAAAATTACAGGAGCTACAAGTAAAGCTTATTATACGTGCCATATTTTGGACAAATCAAATTAAAATGCATAATAATTTTGGAACTGCAAAAAAAAAGTTGAACTTTATCAAACTCAATTACTTTTTAATTTATTCATGCACGGAATTTAGTGAAAGCTAAGGAATCGAAGCAATGCTTCCGGGTTCCAGGTTAACCCCTGATTTTGAGAAAGTTATATTTTACTTTTAGGATCTTTTTCGCAATAAAAGTTCAAGTTTCTTATTTTAATGGGTATTGAGCTTTAATGAAGCGAATAACTCTAATATTGTTGAAATTATCGATGATTAATTAACTAGAAGAAAAATTTTTTTATGATGGTTTTTATGTTTGTATTAAAACAAGTGAATCATGAATTATGTTATTTTAATCCAATTATTAGAGGCACAAACGAAAACTCATCAAAGTTCTGGGGCCGAAAACTCAATTAATATGAATGTAATTTTCAAATTAAATATTTTAAATGAAAAATTTCGTAATATTCTTCTTCCAAACAAAAAACGCATAAAACACAAAAATTTGGCAAAAGATTAACGAAAAAAAGAAAATTTATTTCGTTTCAAATATCCGAAGTTTGAAATTTTAAAAATATTTACTTTTTTTTATTATTTATAATTTTTTGTTGGAAAATTTAAATTTGCAAAATGGCTAAAAACATATTTTTTACACTACGATAGAATAAGTAGTGAGCAAAACAACTCAGCAAGAATAATAAGTGTCTAGAGATGTAAAACAAAAACTAGTTTAAAAAATATGAATAAAACCGAATAGTGTTAAATGTAAATAAAGAAAAATACTGTTTTACCAAATTAATTTTTTGACAGCATACTTAAACAAACTTTTAAACAAAAACAAACTAAAAATTTGTTGTTTAGGGAACTGCAGTGTTTCGTTACGAATGACTTTCGTAAACACTAAACGTGATCAACAAATCCAAATAAATTGAACAAAACTAATGTTTCTACAATGTAACATTTTTAATTAAATTTTATAACGCCACCGTCAAATATTTCTCAAAAAATCTATTTTTTTTATTTTAATTAAAAAAAAAAGATAGGAAACTCAAAACAAAATTAAAAGTTTTTTTTATTTTTTATATTTTAAGTTCAAAGTTTGTACGCATTTGTACTATTTTTAGTTAATTTTAAAAATATACATAATAACGTACCTACATATGAATGTCTGAACAAAAAAATTAAAGATTTAATTTTCATTTTATTTTAATTTCAAAGTCAAATATTTCTTAGTACACGTGACAAGGGTGGTTCAACAATTTACTATTTCAAATAGAATTTAATTTCTCGTAAAATAATGTGATTGATCTTGTAGCCGTCATTATGATAAATATCCATGTTTTTCGACATTAAAAAGTACATAAATTTGATAGAGATGTATACTTTAATCGAATGGCGCTTATTACAATAATTATAGTTACGATTCATGTTATTCCAGGTTTATTTTATCGCTTCTAAAATTTAATTAGGATGAAGAATTGAATTTTGTAAATAATTAAATAAAATAATTATTTACGTCTATATTTTTAGTATTTTTTTTTTTTCAATTGCCAAATGCAGTTACATTTAATATCTTTGCTAACCTAGTTAAATATTAAACCTAAAGAACATCTCAGAGCGCCCATAGAATGCCACAAAAATGATTTTTTTTTTTTTTTCAAATATTTGTGTTAATAGTAAATAGACATTATCGTATTTTCAACTCGTAATTAGAATTTTTTTTTTTTGCATAATAATATGAATTTATGTATTGTATACAAATGTTAAGTTTTTTTTTTCATATATATACCTAAAGGAAATGATTTTTTTGTTTAATTTGTATTACGTTTTATTTTTATTTTTTTGAGTCCAGATGATAAAATAAAACATTTTTTTTTTTATGCAATCCGAATTTCTAATTTAAATTTTCATATTAATTCTAATTAAATATAAATTGGTGAAGAAGACAAACGTTCTATATAATGTTATGAAGATGATGTCATTCAATGGAATTGATATTTTTATTTATCTTTTTTTTTTCTATATTTTTAGGCTGAATTTGTTAATTAATATTATATTGGTGATAAAATAATATTCAACATTCAAGAAAAATGGGTAAGTTATTCTCAATAATATTATATACATATAACATAATTATTATTCGTTAATTAAAAAATATTTGACAATTCTATTATTTTGTTTTAGTTAATGTCGGTCAAGAACCTTCAAATGTAACATGTCCATCATGTAATCGTCAAGTGACAACAAGAGTTGAACCAAAAGCAACATCTAAAACTCATATTATAGCATTGCTATTATGTTTACTTGGGTAAATAAAGAAATATAATTAATTAAAAACTTTATAATTTTAATTTGAAAAATTGTAATGAATATAACACTTCTAAAATCGATGAAATCATAAATATAAAACATTATGATTAGTATATTTAGTTTGCTATATGCAACATTTATCCATTAGAAGACAGTGTAACAGATTTTCTTATAAATTTAAAGAGTATGATCTTGTTGCATTTAAATTTAAGAATTTACACAAACTTTATTTTAACATTAATATGTCCACATACACATATATATCCACACGTTTTGAGTTATCTTGAAACCGTATCAACAAAAAATATATCTTTAACCGGAAACTTATTAAGAGAGAAAAAATGTATGTAATGTTTGTGACATATTTACATTTCTTAATTATGATTTTAATCAATAGAAACGAAAGCTCGTGAAAATTCCAGCTTTTGTTAACCACTCTAACTTATTTTTTTTTCAAATTATACATGCATATACTGAAAATCATCATAGATGAAAAATGTTTTCTTTAAATATAAACTATACTCATTTCAAATTTGACAATGTATTTTTCTTCAAAATTTTCTATCATCAAAATAATTAAGAAGAATATAAATATTTTCTCAAATTACAATATTTTGAGTCCAATATTTTCTTTTATTTTTTTTGTTTTTCTCTATGCTTGTCCTTTAATCACATCCAATGAAAAGAACGAAATTAAATTAAAGATTTTAGCAAAAATTGTTTATAAAAGATTTTTTTTTTCGATAAACACTTATGTTATTTATTTTCTTTAGACACACAATAAACTATTAAATAGTAATATTAAATTCAATAAACTGTAGGAATAATGTCCTTTGATTGTTTTTTTTTTTCTATATTAAAAATGGAAATTTAGCTTTCCCATTTTTTTGTTATGATAATCATTGTATTTTTTTTCGATAATTTCGGCATAATTATTTCTGTTTTATTTAGGCATCGTAACAAGGCACCTATGTACATACTTTGATCGTAGCTTAATATTAATAGAAAATTTAAGGCCATTGTATAACCAATCCTGTTCGAAAGTTGTAATTCAAAATTTATTTATCGGTTTATATATATAAGTCCTTAAATTTCTCTTTTTTGTTATTGTTTCCTTAACTGCGACATTATTGATGGAATGGTTCACCATTTCTTTCCATTAAAATTTCAAATTATTTATATTTATTGATAAAGAGCAACAATCAAGAAAAACTTATAAAGTTTTTCCGAAAACTGTTTGCAGTGAAAATAAAAAACATTTTTTTTCTTTTAATTTCAGATGTTGGCCATGTGCATGTGCATTATATTGCACTGACTGTGCTCGCGCCAAGGATCATTTTTGTCCAAGCTGTAATGCATATGTTGGATCATATGATGTTTAAGAAGAACATTCGCATTTATTTCCTAATTTTAATCATTTTTATAAATATCATTTTTTTTTAATATTATCTCAATTTTATGTTGCACAATCGAGAGGTTAACTCAAATTTATGACTTATTGGGATAATATCAATATAATTTTTATTTTATTTTTTTTTCAATAAAAATCTAGTTCAAATTGTGCGACATTTCTGTTTTATTTTTTATAAAGAATAATACATATTAAGTTTTGACTACACGGTTCAAAATAAAATTTAAGTAAAATATCGGATCAAACTTATCAGAAATATACACAGCACATAACCAATATTTTGCGAGGCTAGTGGAAACTCGAATAAATTTTGCTCGAATAACTAAAATCTAATGCTTGGAAACATAGAATTTACATTCAATCCAGTTATATAGGTATTGCCATATCACTTTAAAAAAAAAAAAACTGCCGAAACTAAAATATATTCTAGTAGAACTTGTTTAACACATCATATTTTTATGAAGAATAATTATGTTAATTTTTATTTCAATATTAATAAAAAAAATATATATATTAAAATTAATAACTTTTTTATGTTAATTTTATTTACATTTTATTTTTAAGTTTTCTATACACACTTTTCTGAATGTTTTCTATTCAGTTGTATCACATTTTTTATGATTTGGTACAAAAGCTGAGATTAATAAAGAAAATCGGTTTACTGATGATTGTGACGAAATTTAATTTATAAGTAATCTACATATGTTTAATATTTTAACATTTTTTCATTATTTTTTCTTTTTATAAAAATTTTAAGGATGACAAAATTTGGTTAAAACAGCAAACAAAATATTGAAGCAATAAAAGTATGCATAATAAACATATTTTCATAACAACTACATTAATAGCTAATTGCTTATTAAGCCATCATAATCGCAAAGGTTCTTTTACACAAAAATAAACTTTTCAAGTACCTGCTGGTAATATTATGGAATTTAATATTGTTTTCAATTCGTAATAATTATTTTATGCGTTTCACGTTCCTGCTCAATCATATTATGTATATTACACAAACACATGTAACTATATAAATAAAATTTACTTCCTAATTATGTATGATCTCATTATGGAAGAGTTTTTGCCTTGAAATTTATTTATGAAATAGATATTTATTGTCCCTTTTTATAATAAGAACCAAATGTTTATGTCTACATGTAAAATTTAGCAAGAAACTATTTTAGAATTTTGGCGCCAATAAAATATCTGCGCATAATATATAGGAAGTACAAACAGAATACATTAAACTTTAATATAGTATAAATAAATTTATGTTGTTGGAAAAGCAGAAGTATAAAAGCTTTAATGTACGATTAATATACATTATGGAGAAAAAAAAATTAGCTTTTCATATCACATTCAATATTAATTCATTAGAAAAACTATAATAGGTATACTTGAAAAAATATTCCATTAAAATATTAAATTCCAATAAGATTTTTAGTTATTAAAAAGAAACTATAATCAAATAAAAGAACAGATTTAATGTTTTCTCATGCTTTGATTTTTATCTCAACAAATAAAAAAGTTTTCAAATTTCTCAGACATAGACAGAAAAGAAATTTTAAATCCTTCTTGCCAAGTAAAGAATTTATTTTTTCAAGCTAGTGCAAAATAATTATGAATAATTCATTTAGATGAAATTATTTGTTTGTTTTAAGTATAACGTCAGAAATCATTAACAGAATTGAACATTAATTATGTTAAAATTACGAAGTAAAAGTATTGATCGATGACAATAGTTTTGTAAAGAGAACATTTTGAGAAACCTTTTCATAACATCGCAGTCATCTTTTGAGGTGGGCATTATTAATTGTAGTCATGGCTGTAAAACTTCAAGTATAATTCCAAATTCCGAAAACAAAGTAATTGTATTTTATAAGTACTGAATACTTTTTTCGAAAAGTATTTGGATTTGGTAAAATACTGAATATAAAGCAATTGTGTTTTAAAAGTACTGAAATATAAATGCATACACGAATATTAAAAGGAAGTGAAAAGGTGTTATTATAAGTAGGTAATTCAAAATTTCTATTAAGAAGTAAAACAAATATTCTTTAATCCCATGAAAAAAGCTTGGATTTTCAAAATTAAAAAGAAAAAATGTATGCTAGTAAGTACATATATTGCATAATTTTTCTCTAAAATTTGAAAAACTTCTCAATTACTATAACAAAAAACATTGAAAATATTTCTGAGAATAAATATAAATATAACTAATTTTAGGTGAAGTATTTTATAATATTAATTTTTTTTTTTTGCTTAATTTTAGAATTGTTTTTTTTTTTCAATAAATATTAACTTAAAAAAGTATTGTACTATAATCAGATGATATCATGAAATTTTACTCAAAAAAAAAAAATGTGTGCGCAACAATTGTTTCTCGAATAATTTGTTTCATAAATGCCTATATACATATATTCTACCTCGAACTTAATTTTAATTTTTAATTTCTAATATTGAAATAACAGAGGAGCATGCGAGTTCTCTTCCAATTGTTATGAATTTTGCAGAAATGTTTTTTAACTTAGCATCAGTGAATTCTAAAACTTTGTAATATCACTGATGAAAGCATGTATAAAGATGGCATCAGAAGAAGAAGTTACAAAGTAAAAAAAACAACTTCTTATACTCATGATTATTTAATATTCTTTCCTCAAATTCTTCCAATCAACATAGCTTGTGTAAAATTGTCTTCTTCAATCCGGGATTCATTTCTCAACTCAAGCTTGAATTTATGTAAATTTTGCAATATTCCACTTGACATTTCATAAGATTACAAAGGGCTAATAATTTATAAACTACTTATGACCATTATAAATGTAATATAATTTATTATCAAACACAAGTTGAGGGAGTCAAATCCACTATTGCGCATGTTTAAGGATAACTACAATATTATATCATATATTTATTTTGTATTTATCATCATATATTTTAAGAATTTAATTTACACGCATTGTATTGTACATATTTGTGTCAAACAAAAAATTAAAGCATTAGATCATTCATTTCTGCATATACTTAGTTGAGTTTTTCAACAGTCGTTTTCAGTTTCTTGGTGACAGCCAGTCTATTTACCATCATTTTTTAATCATACCACAAGTTATTTTTGATAACAAATAAAGGAGCTGAGTATTTACGTTTATTTTTTTTTTTTTGTTAACATTTTTTTAGTAGTTAGTTAGTCTTATTTTGAAAAGCTTTCAATACTTAAAATTAAATATCGGAAAAATAAAAATATTTCAAAATGAATGGTATATATAAAGAAAAAAACCTTTTTTTTTTTATTTAAAACAATTTTTAATGTTTAATATTTAACTAACTTTTGTTCATTTTTTTTACACTGAAATATAATTAAGACCGGGATATGATATTTAATATTTTTAAGCTTTTTAAGCTTACAAATTTATCAAATTTTTCAATAAAATTTAGTATTTTAGTATTTTGGGAAAATAAATAAAGACAATTTAAGTTAATAATTTTGAATAATTCATCAGTTTGGTCAGTTTAAAAAAAGAAAAGAATAAAGGAAGAGAAGGATTTTTATTTTTAAATATTTTTAGTTGAGAAAAAATTGAAAATTAGAGATTTTACATTTTTTTATTTTGAATTAAATTAAATTATAAATTAAAAATTATATTAAAATATAATTTTATTCAAACTGATTCAAAAAAAAATTCTTAATTAGACCATTAAATTTTCATCCCCGAGTCTTAAACTTTCCTCATTTCTATTTTTGTTACTTTGGATTATGAACATGGTTTAAAAAAGTAGTGTGACTATTCTCTGTAGGTTTAATACAAAAAAATATATACATTATATTGATTAATTTTCATGCTATGTTTTTTTTTCCTAATTTCTATAAGGAAAAATAATTATTGCGTGAGCTTAATGAACAACATTTTCATTCGCATTATTGAAGAAAATAAGTCCTCGTTATTTAATTATTTTCCAAGAATTTATTTCTCCCAATTTTATTTTTACGGGAAATCCGAAAATTAAGAATTAATTTCCGTAGAATGGTAAAAATTAATCCGCTTTTAAAAATCCAATCACTTTATCACAATATGTATTTCAATATAGAGGATAGACGGATTGCATACAACGAAAACATATTGACAGAAATAATAAATTTATGTAAAGGATTTACGAATTCATGTTAGTCAAACTCAAAATCAGAATAGAGAATTATTTCTTTAAGAAAAATTATGTCATAAATCAAAATTTCTGCATTTTTTATATGACTAGTATACGATACGTAATATTTAAGTATACATAATCCATTATGTATACTTGGAAAGAGAAAATTGTAACTATTTATAATTTGGATTATAAAAACTTTGAATATTGAGTTGGAGTTGTAAAGCTAAAATTAAAGCAGATTAAATCGAATTCATTTCTGAAGTTAAAATTTTCTTCATAAGATTAAAAAAAATTGTTTATATAATATTAAAAATTCAGATTAACTAAAATTGATGATTGATTCTTAAGTTTTAAACTAAATTAATTTCTAGCCTATATATATACTTCTATAAATAAATTCATGGATAGAAAACAATTCAGTTTATAATTCAAGGTTGCATTCAGTAGCGTTTTAAATTAACTTAATTTGAGGATATCGTTATTTATACGCTCTGTGTTCCCCCCAGAGAGTACATTATAAACATTTTTTTTGTTTGTGGGTGCCAGGCCTAATAAAACTTTGGATCTACCGCCTGTTATGAAATTTGAAATTTTTATTTTATATTTACTAAATATGATATGTATAATTTACTAAATATGATATGTATAGTATACAAAATAAATATCATTAAATTTTAATTATGTTTGCTATTAAAACACCTTTAAAATGATGCAAAACATAATAATGAATAACAAAAAATTCAAAAAAAATTTATGAAAAAATAATTTCTTTTTTATTTGTAGAAATATTTTGTAAATTATTGTTGTATATGTGTGCACTGTGCTAAAAAAAAAAAATTATTTAAAACAATTTAATAAAATTAACTCGCAATCATCTATTATATACTAACATAATTAATAATACTTACTAATAAATTTTTATTAATTTTTTTTTTTCATTTAGATATTAAAAATTCATAAAAAAAAATTTCAGAATTGAATATTTATTAAAATAGTATGTATACGAAATTTTTATAATATGTGGTTATCTACTTCTAGGTATTTGAAAAAAAAAAATAATTTAATTACTTTTACTATTTGAGAATTTACTTTTTTAGGAGTAGTCCTTGGTCCAGATCCCTGTAATGTTACATGCCCGAATTGTAACAAACAAACAACGACAATTGTAACACTTAAAGCAACCACAAAAACACATTTATTTGCATTACTTCTATGCGTTCTTGGGTAAGTTCGCGTTAGAATAAATTAAATTATGAAAAAATCTTAGAAATTCATGTTTCAATTATAAATGACCTATCCCTGTTGAGAAATACATTTAATATGTTTTTGAGATATTTTTTGCTAATATGTTTTTGTAACCTAATTTGAATTATGTTCTTTTTAGATGCTGTTGTTGCGCTTGTGCCCTTTACTGCACGGATTGTCTTCGTGGAAAAGAACATCGATGTCAACAATGTAAAGCATATATAGGAATATATGAAAATTAACTGCATACTTGTTTTTGTTTTTTTATAAATATAAAAATGGAAGAAAATGATTCAAAATATTTTTTTTAACTATTGTTTATATATTTTATTAAATTTATGGTAGTTAATTAATGAAAATTAAAAAATAATATATATCGTTTTAAAATTTTTAAGAGAAATATTGTATGCGACAATTTTGTAGTCTTCAAAAAATTACTGAGCTTTATTTAAGACAATAAAATATTTTTATAAAATAATGTATTATGATAAAATGTATATCATATTTTTATTATTAATATTAACATTGTTAAAAGTGAACAGATAAATATATAAATAAAATATTCAAAGGACTAATTGAATAAATTTTGTTTTTGAAACTATATTAAAACCACTGATCGTTATATCTAATGTATTTGTTACATAGTTACATAGTTATTATAATTATTAAAAATGAATGGACATTTTAAACAAACAAGTGTAAATATGGGATAGAGTCATTTGCCTAGATTTTATTTATAAAAAATGACAAAGACTAAGTTCTTTTTTATTTTGAAAACTTTGCTTGCAAATGATCATTGCAACTTTTTAAATTTTTTTCGTTTTTGACTTTCGACAATCATTAAATTTAGAATTTTCTATAAATTAATGAAATTTGTGAACCTCAATTTCAAACCATTATCTAATAAAACCCATTTGTAAATAAGCCAAAAAAAATTAATAAAAATGGTGCAACAAAATCCATGACTACAACAACGATGTCACCTTTAAATTATTTAATTATACAAAATTTAAATTAAATTAATTTTTGTTTTTCACTTTCTCAATAACTAGATGCAAATGCTGCCAAAAGTTCATTAGATTCTCCTTCGGACAAACCAGAAAAAATAAAATCACCCAAGATAACTATTTCTGCAACATCTGAAGAAAGGTCATTGGAATCAGGTACATGCTCACCTGATCAAATTCAACCGGATCAAATTTCTCTGGACTTAACTTCAATTTCACTAAAAGAAGACATTTCATCGCCGGGACAAGAATCAAAAAAACTTTCAACTGCTGTCGATAACTCAATTTATAGAATACATCGAATAAAAAATGCTCAAAGAAATCAACAGCAAAGACCATCAGATTCAGTTTTTGGTGAATAAAGATAAATTTTCATTTTCAAAAACTTTTAATTTAAAATAATATTTTATGTTTTATAGGAGAATCACTTGGAAATTATGAGCAAATCATTTTCTGTGATAAATGTAAGCAGTATCGTATGACTAAGATCAAATATGAAACGGGCTTGAAAACTCATATAATAGCACTATGTTGTTGTTTTACAGGGTCAGTATCTATTGTAAAATTTGATTTTTTTGTTTTAACTAATTGGAAGAATATTTCCACAATTTACTTTTCTCCCTAAAATTTTAATCATATAAATGATCGAAGTTGATATTTATATTAATGTACAACACGGATTAATGTACAACACGGACAAATGAAACCATTTACCAAAATAAAAAAACAAAGTTTATATTGTTTGTGTTGAGATTTTTTTTGATTTAGCAAATGTAATGCTTTAAGCTAGATGTATATAAATTTAATTAATTTTAACAATAATCTGAATAAATCTTTTATTTATACAGTTTTTATAATAAATCAAATTACTTTTTCGATTGTATTTCAGATTAGTTTTGTGTTTCTGTTTGCCGTATTTATTCTCGAATAGAATTTTCCAATATTCAACTCATTATTGCTCAGAATGTGACAATTATTTGGGAGTTTATGAAAATTGTATTTAAATGTGAAAGAAGAAAAATGTTATACAAATCATATATTAAATACTTACAACATTTATATTAATGTTTTTTAATATACAATCAACTATATAACCAAAATAAATAAAAAAAGGTAGCCAACATTTTGTCCATTTTTACAAAACCAATTTATCTCTATAATAATAATTTATTGAAATTTGTTACTTTTAAAATAAATTTATATTTTTAAATTTAAATATTTATTTTTAAATAAATTTTTTTTTTTTTTGAAATTATCGATGTACCTATTTAAATAATATACATATACTTAAATTTAAAAACTCTTTTAATAAATAAATAAAAATACAAATTTGTTTGATTTTAATAAATTCCATTTTGTTATCAAATAGAATGTCCGTAATTGCAAGCAATGGGTTCTTAAATAATTTTCGGTTTATGTGAAAACCGATTTCGAAAATAAGGAAAATATAAGAAATCACAATTTACTCATATGCGAAATTACCCTGTACATTTTTTTTTTCACATAAAATTTCATAATGTCAAAACATAAAATAAAATCTAAATTATTTTTAAATATTGTATTAAAATTTTGTTTTTGTATAATTATTGCATTAAATATTTGTGTCATTTTGTCTCTTTAGAAAAAATTGCACAAACGATACATTATGTACAAAAAAATTGAATACTTTGACATGTAACGTGAAAATGTATAAGTTCATGAAAAGCTTTTGGCAACAAAAAAAAACAATTTTCTCAATTTTCATTCTATTATACCACTTTAATACTACTCTGATTTTAGTCGGCAAATAAATTTTAAGGTAAAATAATATTTTTTTTTTTTGAATTGACATTTATAGTAAAGAAAAAAATAAATAAATTAGAAAAAAATAAAGAAAATTAAAAAAAAAGTTGTTAATCACGTGTACATATAGGAGAACTATCTAATAATCGCTTTCAAGAACATTATATATATATAGATGTTTGTATATACTTTAACATTTATAACCCAAAAATAAAAAATATTTACATAGAATTTATTCTAATAAGATTAATTTTAAGTGAAATTTTGTTTTTAATTTTTATAAAATTTATTTGATAATTTTAAATAATTTTTTTAAAAAATAACTTTTGAAAAAAAAATAAAATGAATCTTAATAATTTTTCTTGTAATTAGTTTTTTTATCGATTCTTAAAGTTTTTTTTTTCTCAGAAGATAATAAATCTTTTCGAAAATCAATATGCAAACAAAAAAAAAATATTTATTTTCATTTTATAAAATAACATCCTTATAAAGCTTTCCTCATACCTTGAATAACATAAAATGAATAAACCTCGGTTCGATACACACACTCATACAATAGAAATTTCCTTTTGGCGCCAATTTTCCTTTGAACAAAATAAAATTTAAAAGCTTTTGATTTCATTTTATATTTACCACACCAAAAGTATCTTTAAAATAAAAAAAAATTATTTCAGAATGAACAAAAATTTTAATTAAAAAAATTATAAATTTAAGCTTATTTAATAGTAAATGCTACAAGTAGGTATACAATATTAAAATTAAATTTTTTTTGAAATTAAGTTTGGAATTTTAACAAATAAATTTTTATTCAACATTTTGCTGTCAAAGGTTAATTAATTTTCAAAGCATTTAAATTAAATTTGTATACAAAATTTAAAGCCAACTTTCGACTAGTTGGAATATAAATAGTTAGAAAGAAAAACACAACCGTTTTCAGAAAATGTTTCACGTTGTACACATAATTATAAAACTTTTTCAAAAAAGTTTTCGTCTCATAATTTTCATATTTTTACAACGAAATTAGTTTAAATATTCTTAAATTTATTATAAAAATAAAATTATTTTCATCTTTTAAATTTTTATTGATTCACTAACGAGTTAGAGGGAAGATTGGACGGCGATTGACTTTGGTGATAAACTTATAATAGAAAAAATTTTATCAATGGTAGATCTGAATGGGAAAAATATAATATCTACTGAATACACTTTTTCGATAAAAAAGATGAATATAATGTGGCGACTATTTTTTTTTTTTGTTTACTGACTGTATGTATATTTTATTTTATAAGTATTATTATTTCAGTTCAGACTATTTGATTATATAAATTGTTTGCTTAGACTATGATTGCATCATGATTCTATATGTCAACAATTTAACTTTAAATGAACTTTTAATTTTAACGCGTTTTATATTTATTGGGTGATTCAGAAGTAAAAATTAAAAAATATTTTTCTATTGTAGTTTTTAAAGTATTCAACACTCAACAGGTAAGTGTATTACACAAAAATTTTAGATTTTGATAACATTTCGAAACTATCATATTCAAAATGTCATGTCTTCAATTTTTTTGCGAATTATATTTTTGGTTTTTTAATGTTTTTGAATTGAAATCATTAATTTTATTGACAATACGATATAATTCAGTATTTTAATTTATTAATCAGGTACACTACACATATAGAAATTATTGAAAATATTTCGTGAAAAAATACAAAAAACAAATGGAAATGAACATAAAAGATATTTATGTACTTTTTATAATTTTTAGATATAATAAAATATTATGTATTTAAAGTAAAATGTACACATGAAAACCATTAAATCCATTACATATCCTTTTATAATATGTTTTTTATGTTCAAATTGATTTAACGACACATTTTGACTGACATTTCATGCTAATTTTTACCATGTAAAAGAGTTATGAACATATATCACGCAATTCTGTTGTTCAGTATGTGTACATGAAGAGTTTTTTCATGTCATATAATACTATTGAAGCAAACTGACTAATACAATCTAGTGCTCTATAATGTCCTTGTCATATGTTTTGGCAAAATTATATGGGAATCGTTTTTTCAAACTCGAATTTTGATTTATTATTATTCTAAATAATTCTTCAGCTTAATGAAATCGGCATATATTATTGGAATATGTACATGTGAACAATGGTCTACCCAATATTATAACTCTAATGAGCATAAATTTCAAAATCAACGCCTTGGAATTCTCATTTGATTTAGAAGTTATGGTTATTTTTGAAGCTATATATTATTGAAACCATGTCTTCAATTTTTCCGCTTTGATTTGTTAATAGTGACACTCATTGGAAAATATTTTTTTATTGCATTGATTGAGTAGAATTTATTTATTCGTCTATAAGCCATATAGACAATTTTTGAAATAAATCTTATGTAAATAAACAAAATTCTACTAGTAAAATAATTCTCCATGGAAATTATTTTCATATAATCTTTTGTTTTCATAATATCAATTTCTTTCAAAAAAAAATAAATACCTAGCCAATTTTAATTTAATAAAATTGCTATGCGAGGAATGACATCATATATGAAAAGGATATTTGTGCGCAACAGTTATTACAGTTCAAAAAAATTTTTTTTTTTCAATTCGCATTATAGTCTTTCATCTCACCCCATACTCAACTATAATAATTTTTGATGTTCAACACGAGCATATCATTTTATTAAATCTTATTGCTCAGAAAAGTTCTTATACTATTATAGAATAACGTCTAATCCTAATTTAATGTATTAAGATAGAAATAGGGTAAACTTCATATAGCGACGACAAAAATTTAAATATACAAATATTTCGTTCTATTACATTATCTTATTACTAATAATAGTTAGATGCAGCAATTGCTCTTGAAGGGCATGTAAGGCCATTTAAGGCAAGGCGAAATCTTTGAATCTAATAAAGGATATGGTGTAGTTGTAATGAGGATATGCCCCTGACATGAATAACATACATAATACTTTTGAATAATTATGAAATTATAAAGGACATTTTTATTAAAATATTTTATTATTCCAAAAAAAAAAAATATTATATATTTCTGCATAATGAATTCTTCAACGCCTCGCCTCTATTACTGTGTATTACTCTCATGTTTCTATAAAATAAAATAAAATAAAAAATTGGCGACTTTTAGTCTATTTACCATCATACCACCGCTTAACTATTAATAATAAATGAATATATAGAAAAAAATATCTGGTTATGTATGTACTATATTAAATTTTAGCATTCAGTTGTCATTTTAGTTTTAAGCGATTATCTTTAAAAAAAAATTACAATCGGAACGGAAATAAAACTAGAAAAATGAATGGTATTAAAAAAAAACATTAACTATATTTAAATTTTAAAACCTTTACCTAAAATTATCGAATTTTTGATTTTAGCGGAAAAAGAAATAGTTTAACAAAAAAATTTAATTAAAATTATTTTAAAACTCAATATTTTGAATTTAAAATTTAAAGATTGAGGAAAAAAAGTACGGTCCAACCATCACATTCCTCGTTCATAAATTAAATCTTTGTTAAAGTTTTGGGTGTTTAATTTAATTCTTATATGACTCTAATCTGGTCCTCAAAAATTGGATTTTCCTTCGAAATTATGAGAAACAAGACATTTAGATAAAAAATGTGTGTGTCCTCATTCACATACACGGGGAAAGCCTAACTTCTGTAGTAATTTTAAACAATAACATATTTACGATATTTACCTAGTTATATACATTTTAATTGTTTATTTTTTTTTTATATTTGACATAAAATTTTAAATAAAAATATATTTTTAATTATTTAATTTTCAACACAAATAAAAGAAAATTTATAATTTTTTCAATAATTTCAAGACATAATCTAATTTTCGTATATTATACGATTGTGTATATGGTAGCATTTGACATTTATTTTGACAATTTAATTATGAACTTGCCGCCTTTTTATCTTAAGTTCTTGTACTTACCTTTACATATAATTTTTAACAAGAATTCGCTAAAGAAGTTTAATTGGAAAAAAAAATTTTGAAATTTTAATTAGATTTATGTTATAAGTTTTCAATTCAAAATTGTCAAAACTTTTTGCAAAAAAAAAAACAAAAATTAAAAATATCACAGTAATTTAAAGTCAATTAGAGTACGAACTTTAATTTACCACAACTATATCTATTCGTGGATAACTTTCGGCGAAGCTATGTTTACTCCGCCAAGAGACTTCAAATTATAAATGCCAATTTTGAAAGAAACTTCCGTTGCCATTACTTAGATTTATTTTCTGTCCAAATCGAATCTCAAAATTAAAAAATTATTATTTCCCAAAATTAGATAAATTGTAAAAGACAAAAAAAAGCTTACATCGTTATTCTATCTAGAATTTTTGGATGACAATCATCGTACTCATGAATAAAATTTGAAACTGAGGCATCTATCGCAGACTTGATTTAATTAATTTTACTTTTAATCTAATTCTTCCAAATTGAAGTTATTTTCTAATTTTTAAATTTAAAATAAAACTTAATTTTTTAGCTGTAAATGTTGGTCCAGATCCTTGTAATGTAGTG
The DNA here is from genome assembly GCA_964007475.1 of Hybos culiciformis. Classification (NCBI taxonomy): domain Eukaryota; kingdom Metazoa; phylum Arthropoda; class Insecta; order Diptera; family Hybotidae; genus Hybos; species Hybos culiciformis. Next base: position 94,371,583 of record OZ023274.1, on the reverse strand, counting down.
TGTCCAAATTGTAACAAACAAATTACTACTATTGTGGAACCAAAAGCAACAACGAAAACACATTTATTTGCCATTCTATTATGTGTATTTGGGTATGAAAATATTTGAAAAACGCAAAAATTAAAGAAAAATTAAAACAAATTTTTTGTCAGGTATATATAAAGTTTCCGATCTTGAAAAAGGATAAGTTTTACAGCAGAATTTTTTTTTTTTTCTAAAATAAACTTTAAAATATTTTTGGTATATTGATTGAGTCCTAAAATTTTTTCTACATATTCTAAATTTTTTTTTTATTAACAGAAAAAAAAAGTAAAATTGACACAAAAAATATTAATTAATAATTTATGGGCGTAAATTAAGCTCACATAGAAGTCATTCCGTACTTTATACATAAACATAATAAATATATGCGTACATGTAAAATGTACATTACATGTTTGTTCAATTGTATTTATATACTGTACAATGTATACATACTTGGAATTTATATGATGACATTATTATTACAAAAAATATTTTATTCACTTGTTTTATATTTCCAAAAATTGTATCATTTTAGATGCTGGTGTTGCGCATGTGCTCTCTATTGCACAGATTGTCTGCGTGGCAAGGAACATCGATGTCCAGAGTGTAAAGCTTATATTGGAGTTTACGACCAATAAAGGGATGCTGCCGAATGGAACAATTCAATCATCAATAGATTTAGTTCAAAATAAAATAAAATACAAAATTGTTTTTCTGCATACATACATAATGTATATAAAATTCAAAATATTTCCAAAAAAAACTAGCTTAAGTTCAATCTACACATAAATTTTTTTTTAACAGAATATTTAATTAATTTACATATATAATGTAATAACTTGTAACGAATTGGTTTCGAACCTATATCTAGTTAAGGCGGTCCGTGAATTTTAAAAAATGTTTAAAAGATTATGAAAAATATAATATATGGAGATTTTGGCAGAACTCAAAACTAATATTTTGATAATTTTAAGTTTACGAAGTATTTTTTTCAAATTTTTTAAATTTAATGTTGATGACACAAGTACCTTTTTGTTGGAAAAGGTTTAACTTTGCTTGCATCAGTTAATCAGAATTATCATGATGGATAATTATAGAAAAACAGATTTATTTCTATTATTTTCCAATTATCTATGTTTAGTACTATCATAATAGTTTATGTAAATTAAAATTTTCTTTTTTATAATCGAAAAATGGTTGAATCATTCGTATAAAAAAAAAGTATGTGAACTTGCATAATATTTCGTACATATCTGCCAAAAAGAACTATACTTAAATCTATGGTTAGAAGCCCTAACAAATCTTATTAAAAATTTCTTAATTGCCGATTAAAAAAATGAAAAACTTTTACTTGTCATTGCTTAGTCATCTTGAAAAGAAAAATATCAGTACAAATTATATAAGAACTTAAAAATTTTGAGTTCCATATTATATGTTATATATATTATACATTATATGGTATAAATTTCTTAATAATTACATTTCAATACTATCTTTACGATATCACCGTCCTTCAATTATCAATTCTTTGGAGTAAACAATTAAAAAAAATTAATAATGTGTTCGTCGTTATTATTTTTAAAATTAAAATACTTAAATTATTATTTACTTCTTTAAATTTTCGTGTAATTATGTATTATGTAGAAACAAGCATCATATAACAATCAATAAAAATTTCAGTACGAAAAATTTTTCATAATTTGAATTTTATTTATTTCATTATTCTCTTTAGGAATAAAACTTGAATTCTTAGCCAAAAAACTGCCAAAATAAATTCAGTAAAAAGAAGTCCGTTTAAGTTTGTTATGATAAATAAATCGCATTCATATGCTATTTACCTTTTCCAAAAAATTTGCTCAATTGTGATATGAAAAATAATTTTTTTTTTTACACCAACAGTGTAAAATTTTTTCTATGTGGAGTCATAATCCAGATTTATAAATATGGAAAATCAACGTTTATATCCATCTGTACCCGAGCCGGGCGAAAATAAACCTACACCATCTGCTCCGTCATATTCACCAATGCGAGAACAGCCTCCATCGTATGAACAAACTGTTGGAAATCCATTACCATCTGTACACCAACCAGTATCTGAATTGCAGCCTTTAGATCCAGCTGCAATGAATAGAGGACCACAACCTATTATAATTCAACGTAATTGCTTTTTAGCTGATAGCTTGAAAAATTCTAATCAAAGTTATATTTTTTTTTATTTCAGAAGCAGCTTTCGGGCCTGAATGTCAAGTTGTTTATTGTGGGAACTGCGGCCAGAATCGTACAACAAAAGTTGAATATGAGAGTGGCTTGAAAACTCATTTGATTGCTGTAGTTTTGTGTTTAACATCGTGAGTATTAATTTCAATATATTTATTATTATGTTTCTAATTAATTGAATTTTAAATTTTTTTTTTTAAACAAATGAAAATTATTGTTAAAAAACATTGCATTTGTGTCTTTTTAAACGAAATGATTTTTTCTTTACAAAGGACTATTTCAATCAAAGAATTAAATTTACAATTTCATAATTGCAAAATAATTTTCATACTTATAGTAATTAATATGTGTAATTAAGTATCTTATGAGATTGAAATTCATTGATATTTTCGTATTTTTAACTTTTTCAGATTATGGCCTTGCGCTTGTTGTCCGTATTGCTGCTGTCAAAATGAGATATGCAAATATGCGACTCATTATTGTGAGGAATGTGGAAATTATTTAGGAGTTCATAAAAATTGTTTATGAATGAATTATTTGACACTTATTGCAATAAAATTTAATTATTATTACCATAATATTAAAAAAACCTATACATAACTTAAATTGAGTTGTAATAATTTTAGAAAAAAAATTTAGGTCAAATCCTAGTTCCATTGATTTGAAAAAGTCCGCCATTAAAAATAACCTACCAATAACTTTAAAAAAATTATGTTTTTAATTAAAAAAATTAAAAATTAAAAAAAAGTTCTAAAACTTTGATTAAAAACATTTAAAATTAAAATTTCCAATTATTTTGAATTTAAACGGCCTAGTCCTAGAGTTTTACAATACTTTATTTATTATATACATTTTAATTACACAATAATAAAGCTTTTTTGAAAGACGAGTTAAAAAACTATGTGTTTTATTTTATTAATGTTTACTTACAAGGTAATGATAAATGAAAGATGGAATTCCGTGACATAAAAAAATTAAAAAAAAAAATCTATTCCGTGTGCATCATCTGTTTATCTACAAAATGTTGCATACGGTAACTATATATCCTTTTTAAGTTGAAGTTAAAACCATTTTATTCGAAATTAGAAAAACATTCGAATTTTATGTTGTTCGTTTTCTATATAGTTATTAAAATTTTAAGTTATGGCGGCAACAATACAATGAAGTAACAAAGGACGAAATATCTTTTTACTTTAATTCTTGTGTACAGAGGTAAATTTTCGAATTTAGTTGAATAAACATTGTAATATATCTAAATATAGAACAGTACATCATAAGCTTGAAGTATCGTATCTTGTTTTCAACATTTCGGTTTATAATTCCTACCATAATCCGCTTTCAACCCCTCAGTTACAATCTTTTGTCAAAATTGCGAGCTAAACATTCAAACAAAATTCGAGATGAATACTGGACATTGTATTTTAACTTAAAACGGATAGGTACCCAGTTTTTTTTATATTGGTAATAGGTATTTAGATCTACAAATTATGTTAATATTAGATTACTGAAATAATATTTTGAAAATCTTATGTTAATATGCGAATCTTGAAATTTGAGCATAAAAATGATAGACATTAAAGCTATATGTTTTTGATGTAACAATTTAACCTTAGAAAATAATATTGAAATAATTCTTCGGTTGTTTTTTTATTAAATTAAAAAAAAAACTGTCAAAATCCACAAATTATTTTAAAATTCAAACATACTATCTACAAATCAATTCAAAGCTTAGAAAATTCATCGAATCACAAAACTTGAAAAAGATATTCGAAATAATTTTTCTAAAATTTCAGCGAAAACTATTTTGATTAAATTTTAAAGCTTTTCCACTCGGAAAAGCTTTATATAAATAATGAAAAAAAAAAAAATAGTTATATATATTTCAGTATATACAAAAGCCCAAGGCCAAAGTAAATAATAAAAAATTTCCCCACAAATATTTATATATTTATTTTTTTTGTTACATAGAAAATTATAAAACTTTTAAAATGTAAGTTAGAAATATCTTTGTATTTAATTTTTTTTTTTACATAAAAAAGTTATATTGTAAATTTTTTATAATATCTTATACATAAAAATAAAAAAAAACTATATATACATATACTACACTATAGATAATTATTATAAAAAAAAATCATGGGGAAATATTCCAATTTTCAATTTAATGCTTAGATTTTTATATTATTTTTTTTTTGTTTGTATAAAATTTATCATACAGCCACTACCCAAGAAAAAAAAATATATTATTGATTGACCCAATTTTTTTCAATTTCCCCCCTTTTTTTTTCATTATTAAAATAACAAAAATTAAAAAAACAAAAAAAAAAAAAACAGTTGGTGGTAAATATTTTTCCTATCTTGATATGAAACTGAATATTTTAAATAAAAAAAAAAATTTTTTGTTTTAGGAAAATTATTTGCTTTTCCTTTTTTTCTTCTTTTTTGGAAGTACTACGACGACTTATTCTCACGCCTCAAACAGGCACCAAAACAAAATATTAAAAATGTTATATTAATATAAAGTAAAAAAATTCTAAAAATTCTTATCATATTTATTTTATGCATAAATAATTAATTAATTTATTATGTTTATATACTAATGGTTAGCAAAAATTTTTAGGGCACAAGTCTACATTGGTCATTTTTATACAAGTAATAAAAGTAATAAAATTCATATACAACAATTTATATATAATTAAGGCTAAACAGAAAGAATTTTTATAATATACTTAATTAAAATCGTCTTTAGTTGAAATTTGAAATTATTTAGAAAATTTTTAAGGTGACTCAGAATTTGGATATTATTTTCAGTATGTAGTCATTTACTTACAAAGATTGCAATTTAGATACAAATTTAAAAAAAAAATTTCTACAAACACATCATATCTTTAATTTTAACTAAAAGAATTTATTTAGGGGCAAAATGAAAATGACTCATTAACGAAATTAAACTTATCTATAACACTGGCCTACACTCATTTTGGTGCCTAAGATTTTAGACCTGATTTTCGGTATATTTTGTGAGCTGATACAAGAAAACTAGTCACATTTTTCATATCAGCTCTTTATCTTGATTGCCAATTTCAATACCAAAGTATACAGAATACAAGCGAATTACCGTGTCATTAATCGGTTTCCGTTGATCTTTCATTATATGCTCACCGCATATGTAACGAAACATATCAGGATCGTTAATGCAACTTCTTGACTTACTTGTCATCATAAATTTATACGATTAATGTCATAAAAGTAGTTATAACATGGACTGATTTTGAATAAAACCGTAAAAAATTTGAAATAAGAATTGTAGGTAAACCAGAGTTGTCAGCTGACATCTAGTAGCAGCAATGTAGTTCATACTAACTACTTTACCGACTACAGATGCGAACAGAGCTGCACCAATACAAACATTTTTTTTGTAGGCCAGTGTAATTTATTATTTCGGGACAATACACCCTAATTAAATTTACAGGCTGAAAAAAGGATTTTTGGTTCAAAATCATTATTCAACTATAAGCTATTTTAATCCAGAATTGTGAATCTATTTTATGTACAAATATAATGCAAAAAAAACTAATTCTAAATATTGTATTTTTAAAATAGTTATGTTTTATATTTTTAATCCGGTTAAAATTACTTAAAAAAAAAATAAAAACCTTATCACAATTGCCCAATTAAATCAGTATATATTTACCCTCTGTGTAATTTTATTTTATACATTTTATTTATTTATTATGCAAAATAATAATATGAAAATTGTTTGCTTTCCAGAATAATAACAACAATTTTTTTTTTTCCTTAATGGTTATTTAAATAGTATAAAATTACACAAAAAAAAAATAAATAAATATAAATTTTATATGTTCAAAAAAAAAACTTTTATATCTCTTGATTATTTATCAAAAAAAGAAAAAAAAAAAAACTAATTCCCAGGAAAATGAATATTTATTTCCTGAACCAAAAAGAAAAACGAGTAACATTTAAAGAAAAACAACTTCTATATTTTTCACAACGGACGACAACGGACGGGGATATTTTCTTCTCTTCTTTTTTTTTAGAAGAAAAACTTTTTCTTTTAATCGTCAAAGTGGCGACAGATTTTAATTTTTATAATAATTTTAGAAGAAAAAAATAAAACTATAAGAAAAAAAAAGCTACAAAAAAATGTTACATATTTAGTACATGTGTATACATACGGTTCTGCTAGCATTTAAAAAAATTAAATTAAATTAGATATGAATCATACACAGACTGTTCTATTAAAACATTTAAGTGACAATTTATGTAATTTGACAGAGTATACAGTGCAGTATTAATATAAATAAAATAATTTTCAATAATTTAATTATACTTATTTATAGATATAGTTAAAGTGTCCTTTTATTCTTGTCGTATATTGATTACTTTTTTTTTTTTTTTTGGGAATAACACTCAATTTAAATGTTGTAAAATAAAATTTAACATGATTTAATTAATATACTGTTAATTAATATCAACATAATAAATTCAAGCCTCATTGATAAAGCAAAATTAAAAACTGAATTCATTTATATTATTTTTTAATGAGTTATATTATAATATTAATATTTTAATATAGTCACGATATATATCCTCGATTTATTATAAAAAAAAATTATTTATATCACTAGTTCAATCAGAGTTTTATTTAAAAGGAACCTTAATTTAACTTTTTTGTCAGAGCTAACGATTATTATACTTCTGTTGTAAGTCAAATATAAAATAGCCATCAAAGTTTTGTCCTAATTTTTTAAGAATTTATGAAAGCCAAGACCGTGCCGAAAAAAAATTGTTTTATTAACATAAATATTTTTTTCTGGCAAACTAAAAGTTGACCTTGTGAACACTCTCCAATATGCTATAAAATTTAAAACCGTAGTAACAAAATTTATTTTATTCTATCAATTAAAAAATTTAAATTTTTTTTAATTTTATTACTAAAAATATAATAAAAGGAAGAACATACACTGTAATTGACCCATTTTAATGGAAACATGATCATAATTTTTTTTTTGTTTTTAAATAAAAAAAAATTATTTTTATGCTAGAATTATTTTTAAATTTAAATGATTTAAAATTTATCGTTATAAAATATAAGCTATATTATATAAATCCTTTAAGACACCATAAAAAAAAAAGAATATTTATTTGACTCTCTGACCAAATGTATATATAGTATATATGAAATTTCGACTAAAAGAATTTGAAACTCACTGCTCAGCATGCTCCAGGGAATTTTACTACAGATGAAAATTATTTTCAAATCGTAAAGTACAATATTTATTAAGAGTCCCTTAAAACCAGAATGTATTTTCATTTTTTACTTTAATAAATTATATAGCATAATATATACAACATTATATACATAAAATTTGAAACCCAATGAAACATTATGTAATATCTGTTTAGAAGCATTCAATATAATATATATAAGTTTTCATAAGAGAGCAAAATGAATGTTCAGAAATATGAAAAATAATGGTTTCGTATTAATAATTTTCTAATTCTAAGAATTGCCTTAAGAATGTCTAACAGGAGAGGATTAAAATTAGTTCAAAAATTCAATTAAATTCTAGGAAAAAGTTGTTACATACTATATGATATTTTATATTATTGTCATACTATTTGTTCTTTTACTAGCATTTTTGTTAAATTTCCAAAATAAATCTGTTTTTTAACTTCTAAATTTAAATTAGACATATGAAGAGCTTTTATGTTCATTTCGAAAACTACTTTTGATTTAATGAAAATTTTAGAAACAAAATATCAAAATGTTGTGTTTAATTAGTCCAAACTTTCTATTATCTATTCTATAGTATAATATTTTGAGTAAATTTCCTGTTTTCCATTTATATAAATTCTGATGATAATCAAGTAAAACTTTTGTTATGACCGAAGAATGAATTCATTTTTGAAGAAAAAAAAATTCATAAAACTTTCTAATTTTCTTTATTAGGAGTACTTTTTTAAGTTATATGAATGTTATGAATATTTTTGTAATAAATTTATGAAAATAAATAAATATGGTTTCAAAAAACTAGATATAGACACCAAACATAGGTGACACCAAACATAGGGCTGCTCTATGTGAAATATCTTTTTTTGTAATAAAATTAAAAAAACAAATATTTTTTGACATTTTCTATATAAAACTATGTTTTCTTTAATATACTGATATATTTATACTTATATTTTTGTTTAAAAGTTGACCCAAATTTATAATTTACACATTATAATAATCTGAACAAATAATAATTTCAATCTGCGGGTCATATACTTTTAGTTGAAACAAAACAAAAAAATAAATTATTTAAAACAATAATGTTGTAATGTTGATTTTTCTCATGTCGCACGCATTCAGTAAAATGCAGATGGACCGATCGAAAATTTCCTCACTATAATATACTTCTTATCCACGAAGGAAAAGTTTATTCAATTATTTCTTGAGCATTAAGTAAATATATACATTTTTTTTTTATTTGATAACTAGTTATTTATTTTTATAACGAGAAAAAAAAAATTAAATAAAAATAAAAATGGCCTAAGAAATATAATAAAAGTGTTGAAGAAAATTTTTGTTAGAAATATACATAAATTAAAAGTACCATGTACACTAAGTATATAAAATATAAAAACACAAGTACTTTAACTGGAAGCTAGAATGGTTAGAAAAAAAAAATGTGTTTGATCATTTTCCAATTTATTTGTGTAAATTGATGAAAAAATTTATTTCAATAAGATCGAATCACCAAGTTTAATATATTATTCATAATATTTCATTGGCAAGAAAAAAGATAGTAGATAGTTGATAGTAGATAGTAGATATTTGATAGATGATTTATTAAGATCACACCAAGAAGCACATTTGATATTCGAGGAGAATTTCCAAAATAAGTAAGTATAATTGAAAACTATTTATATGAAAAACTTGAAAATAAAAACATAAGAATTTTGGTTAGTGCTGTTTGCCCCAGTAGAAAGTATACTTCTAAGATACGAATGAAATTGAAATAAATTTCTTGAAAACCATTCCAGTCAACATATAGTTTTCTTTCAACATAATGTATTTAAAAAAAAAAAATAATGTACCTACATATATTTCATTTGAAAACAAAAACTACGTCTTTTTTCTTCTTATAAAAAAAACAAAATAATGTTCAAAGAAAAGAAATTTTTCATTTCATTAAAAGAAGAGTGAGAGGAGAAGGAAAAAAAATAGTGTACAGCACGTGCAATTGACCTACTTTCGCTCTACAAACAAAGAATGTTGAAAAATATATATATATACTCAACTCGTATAAACATACATTATATTGTATAACATAAAAAAGCATAAAAAAAAAATTATTTTAATGTTATATTATTATGTTTAATGCTATATATATACTAATGAAAAAAAAAAATAAATACATTTATATATATTTTTATTTTAAAATTTTCATTGCAGAATTTAAAAAAAATTATAATTTTTTTTTTATTTCTTTTCGAACTTTTGTAAAAAATAAAATAAATTAAAATTAGAGCAATAGAATATTTTTAATATCAATTTTATTACAATTTCTGTATATGAAAATATGTAACTCATTAAGTAATAAAAAAAAATTTACTTTGATTTAATTTTAGTTTTATTTTTTGTTTTTTTTAATTTCATATGCATTAATAATGCATTAAGAAGGAATACATAAATTTCTAATTAATTTTATAATACATATTTCTTTGAAACATTATTTCCTTTAGGCATGAACTTTACATAGTTTTCTTTAGATATAAATCCCTCATAGATTGGAATTAGTAGATTGGAGAACATTTGTAATAATGTAGTTCTAAGCTTCAAAATCTCTCAAAACTATCTAGTGAGATTTGCGGAAAACTGAATAATTTCATGTAAATATTTATTAAAAATATAAATTAGAAAAATAATCTGAAAAGTTATTGAAGAATCTAAAAATCTGCATATTATTTGATCAAGTCTCAGATTCAATATTTCATAAAGCCATGCATATAATTACAAGAATAAGACTAATTATAGTAGAAGGTACCATAAAAGCAAATAATTTCAATCACAAAAAATGTTAGCATGATATGGTTGAAATTTCGTTTCGGGATAAGTTTGAAATTATAAAGCCTCACGCGAAATGGTTCCACAAACAAAGCTATATGTAAATCCACATATTTAAGTTAAAATATATATGCAAATTGCAGATTTAAACTGATTTTATCGGAATTAATTTAAAAAAAATTATATACGGCAAAATTGTTTTCAATACCAAAATATATCCTTTGACCTGAAAATCTATTTTACCCGAATTGAAAAATCATTTTGAAAATTTATTAAAAACAAAATTTCATGTTCTAATAAAAAAATAACAATTTTTTATAAATATACTATATATATAAATATACTATATATATAAATTATATGCTCAGTGCATAATGCATGTTAAATATTATGCTATGCTTACACTCAATTATGTTTGATTAAATAAGCATTTTTTTTTCTTCATAATTTATTTTCGCGTTCATATAAAATTCACACAAATAGGAATTGAATACGATTTTAATTTTCCACGAATAGTGCTAAAGTGTGATTCTATTCAGTTTATAAATTATGACATGTTTTAAATTTTATATAAATCTAATAATGGAGCTAAGCCGAATTATTTTTTAATTAAAAAATTTAAACCATATAAATAGAAGAAAATATTCAAATTGATTTTTTCCAGTTTGAGAAGTGTTAAACCACCTTTTAGATAAATGATTAAATTTTTATTAATTTATTAATTTTAATTTTAAATTTTTTGAATGAATTGTGTAAAAATTATACATAAGTTGGATGTCATTAATATCAAAGTTTTTGTAAAATATTCTTTTTTCTGGTTGGTAAAATCAAAGCCATAAATAAAATATCATGAAAATAATATGATGACACTAAAAATGCTAGTAACAGTAGTAGTAGTAGTCAACTGTATTATGTCACAAACTTAATCTATATCAAATCCGACTTTATTTGAAAAAGCTAAAATTAGTTTTTTTCTATGCATTTCAAATTACAACATTTCATCCAGAAAAATATTGCAAACGAATTAACTAAGGCTCCTGAACTATTCAATTTTACACAAAAATCTAATATTCACTTAATATTGCTACTATAATACAATATATATACATATTGATGTTGTTTGCCGCTGAATATGTAAACCAAGGACAATAATAAATATAATTAATTTTACATAGATGTATAATACCTACGTATATGCAGTACGTTATACATTTTACTAATAAAATGTAAATAAAGTTTATTTAAAATTGCATTCTCATGTATATTTTGAAAAGACAGATGTGTAGATTCTTATGACTTTTTTATATTATTTATTATTATATTCTAGTTTAGATAATCTTGCAAAATAATTTTATCTAAAATATATAGATGTAAGTAACGTTTTTATTTTTTGCGTTGCTTTGCAAATGCAAATATAATTTTGTATAAATAAAATTTTCCATTCTTTCTGTTCAACATAATTTTTATATACATATATAAGTGTTGTTAATTAATCGAAATATGTACTCAATGTTAGTAATAGTTTGGAATATACTTATACATTTAATAAACTTAAATATTTAGATAAACATTTTTTTTTGGTTACATTATATTTTCCAATTTGCAGATAAGAATTTCTATAGCATACTTTTGTAGATGGAGTGGACCATGTTTTTTTTTTCATCCGTTCTTGTTTTCCATAGCTGAGTTGCATATAATTAATTTGTATTCGGATTATAATCTTAATATTTAGATATTGATGCATGGTGATCAGCGCACAAGGACACCGCTAAAATTTTCAAGTTTATACTTAGTGAATTATGTCCCAAAAAAGGTTGACCCTTGGACCCAGTCAATAACATAAGGGAACTTTATTAATTAATTTATTTATTTTCCAAAGGGATTTTGACAAATCAATTTTTCACATAATCACTCCTTCTGTTTTTAATATTTTTGGTAAAGTTATCAAGCCTACTAATTTTATAGCTCTTATTTATTTATATATTTATTTTTTTAATAATGTATTTTAAAAGTTTTGCTATTTAGTATATAATTGATTTTTATCAACAGTAAAATATCTAAATATCTACTCGTAAATTTTATTATTTTTTTTTTTTTCATTTAAAATAAACATCATAGTTGATTTCAATGAACTACATTGCAAATTGTTGAGCTTAATAAAAAGTATAATAAAAAAAATTATATACAATGGAAATTTATGTTTATTGCATTGGTCTTTATGTTTAATTTATATTTACAATGTACGTATTTTGATTAGCAATGCAATTAACAATACATTATATTATGAAGTTCTTTAGAGAGAGTTAACCATAAATTTTTTTATATCATTTTCCAGAATTTAATTGTGGTAAAAATATTTGGGACTGTCACAAAAAGTTCTGCAAAATCGAATATATTCTTGAATAGACAAAAAAATAAAATTTAATGAATTAAAGGAAAGTAAAGTTCTTGAATTTAAAAAATATGAAAAAATGTTATTTCTAGAAAACTTTAGCAACACAAAAAAATAATATATAATTTCACTAGAAACCCTTTTTCAAAACTTTTGTTAAAGTTTTGTTAATTTCACGCTAAATTTTTGCAGAACTTTTTGAAAGTCCTTAAATAACTTCACTCTTATTTTATTCAACTTTAATATTAATATTTACCAACTTTATATTCATAAATTTTTTTGCAATTATAAAAAAAAAACACTGTCTTGGTCTTATTCAAAATAATCTGTAGTTTTTCAACTTTATTACACTTTTATAGTTTTCTCAGTCAATTGTTTTTTATTTCGAAAATTTTGTGATTTTTATTGAAATTTTAAATTAGTTTATGGCAGCAGTAAAAATAACATTCGACTCTTTGCTATTGTTCCAAATAATTAAATTCTGTAATCATTTTTATAGAATGAAATATAAATAAAAAGTAAAAATATCAATTAGAGAATCTAGCATTAAAGAATTGTTGATAACATATGTAATTTTTTTATTATTTTGACTTTAATAGATGAAACTTATATAGTAGGTATTCAAAGTTATGGCATAAATTTGATTCTACTGTGCACAAATTTATAACTATACCTACCTACCTACCATACAATATATTCTAACATAAAAACATAAATGAAAATGATGTAATTTTATTTCAGTCACGTGTTTTAATCAAATATACAAGATTTTCTATTTAGATTTATTATTAGAAAAATAGTAACTTAATGGAATACATAATAAAGTTTTTTTTTGTGTTATACATTTTCAATGTATGAAGTAGCTATATAGTTAGGTAGATACCTAACTCACTATATTTTCGCAATGTAGTCAATAAGTAGTCAATACAGTAAATTCAGTCGATAATGTTGTTTCACAAGCATCATCAAAGTATACGTACATAAATATATACAATTCTTATGAAGAAATAAAAATTTAGAATAAAAGCTATAGTTTGTTCATGTATTATAGGCTGTAGAGAGAAATATATAAAAATAATCAGGAAAAATTTTATTATCGCATCAATTATTATGTTGATATCATAAAATTCATAAAGGACATAATATTTTTGCTTATACAGAAGTATACAGTGGCCTTAGAAACTTTACTTAATAGTTAACACTTTATAAATTACTGTTTTGTTTCTAGTAGATCATTGGGACAATGAAAGCCTAACAATTAACTAAGTACTAAAATTATTTTCTAATTCTCTGATTTTGGACTTTACAATTTTGATTCTAGTTTCCTAATCTCTTAGACTCAGCATTATATTCCTCCCTGAAAAGAAAAACAATAATTCGGAGTTTTTGATACATATTCATGTTATCCAGAAAAATATTCATGTCACAAGTTGGGAAAATTAAAAAAAAATAATTTTAAACTCGATTTTAAAAAAATAAATAAAATATTTAACTTAAGGACAATTAATAAAAACCTAATTGATATTCAAAATATATTGGTCAATTTTATTGCATGTATACAATGTAGATGTAATGTACAAGCATGCATTATTTAAATCTGGTCATTCTAATTGAAAATATAATATTTACTGTCATATTTTCTTATTTGATCGATATAACATTATATATTATATGATGTGTATATTATAAAAATAGTATTAAAATAAAAATATTTAATGTTTTATTTGGCTGAATTCCAAATGATTGCTTTTTTAGATTCTATAGTTTATTTATTATTGTTATTATAAAAAAAAACACTGCGTTAGAATTGGTTATACTCTTATTAAAAAATAAATTTTATTGAAAATTTTGCGAGAAATTTTATTAATCAAAACATTATAAAAACATTACTTTTGAACCGAAACAAAATTTACAATTATAGTTTTGGGTTAGTAATGAGGAACTCATAGCAAGTGTAACGCAGTGTTTATATAAAAATAAATACATAATGTAAACAAGACTGTGTAGATGTAGATATAGATATAGATTTATAGAATTATTATTCATTCCAACAATATCAGTATTAAATAATTAAGTCCAATAGAAAATATTCACAATTACAATTATTTTACTTACTAAGATAATCACTGAGATAAAAATGAACTAATTCAAAGATCCTACAATCACACATTACTTAGGGTTTTATTGAAAAAAAAACTAATAATTTTTTTATTTAAAACATATTTTTAATTCTAAATATAAAATCCTTCCTACCACCAGGACTTAATTTGCATCATAACTCTATTATTATAATAATGTTGTTAATTTAAATAAAATGAAGAAATAAACTTTAGTTTGCATTATAAATTGTAATTAACGTAGTAATAACGAGTTGGCAATTTTATTTATCATCAAGGTTTCATTTAATTGCTTTCATAAATCAAGGTGCTATATAATTTTGTGACATTATTGTATGAACACGGAGTTATTAATATTAATAAATTAAAATATAAACTTTTCTCTTACTTCTTATGAAATAATAGACGTTTAAAAACACCATATCGGTTGAGACATCAGCTAGTTATTAGAATTATTATTCTTAAATACAACCAAAAATATCTAGCTAGTAAAATAAATTGCATCAATTAAAAAAAGAGAAAATCAAATACCTTATAAAGTTAAGATTTTGTTAATTTTTATTTTAACCTACGAGCCAAACATTTTTTTGGCGATTAATTGTATATTTCGATATTATTTGATATAATAAAACCTTTAGCAAATAATATCATACCGGTAATGCTATAAGTTATAGTATCTCACCTTAAGCAATTTTATGCTTTTTGAAATTTCTCTAATTAATTGAAAGTGATTTTCAGAAAATAAGCATTTTGTGCATACGAAAATATTTTGAGAGACAAACTTTTGATATCAAATTAAATTGTACTGTAAACCACAATTTGGTTTTTTGACCACTTCGAAAAGAAAATTGAATTGAAAATAATTTTTTTTTTTTATTATACATACATATGAACCTAATGAATTTTGTTTAGAAAAAGGTCTACAGCAAACTTTAATTTATTTAATGGTGTTTATATTTTAGATATGAAATTATCGATAAAATTGAAATAACATAAAAAAAAATTTTTTGTTTAAGTCAATTTTATCGTAGTAATAATAAATTTCATAATTATAAACACCATTAGATGCATTATGCATTCGTTTTTATAAAGTTGCGTTTATTATTTTCTATTATTTATTTTGTTTAAAGTATATGATGGCATTAGATTTTAATTTATTACTTAAAATAATAATTTTATATGGTATATATATGTATAAATACAAATAACTATTATATACAATAAAAAACTAACTTATGTTTACAAAAACAAATTCTTTAATTACATCACAGTTTTATTAATTTAGACAGGGTGTTGAAACCTTTTTAGTTTTTGATAACGGGAAATCTGTTATCAACATTATGTTAAAAAGATATAAAGCTATTTATATTAGAGCTATAAACTGTAGTTGACCTTCAACTCAATATAATATTATTAGCTGCATCATCCTGATATCTAAATACATTTGAACATATATAAAAATGTTTGCCTAACTTCCTAAGTTCTTGTTCGCTAAAGTATCTATAGTAGTAGGAAGATCTTAATTTT
Organism: Hybos culiciformis; assembly: GCA_964007475.1. Lineage (NCBI taxonomy): Eukaryota > Metazoa > Arthropoda > Insecta > Diptera > Hybotidae > Hybos > Hybos culiciformis. The sequence continues at coordinate 94,355,229 of OZ023274.1, read as the reverse complement.
ACCATATACTCAATGTTATTTATTATTATTACAGACGAGTATGTTTATAACACCTTATATTTTTCCCAATTATTTTCTTCTAAAATTAAATTATTTTGATTATTGTACTGAATTTTTTGAATATCAATCAAAACAAATTGTTTTTATTATAATCGTAGTAAAAAATTATTATTGTTCCTTTTCCAAGCAGAGAGACAGAACAAATTGATTTTCTTTTTAAGAGCTAATAATAAAAGAAGACTTACAATTTTGTTATTTACTTTAAGAAATTAAATCAAAAAAAAAAAACAATAAGATTAATTAACTACACTTGAAAAGACATACATATTTTGAATACATAAATTATACATATAAATAAAATTATTAAGGATTTTAAGAAAACTTTCGAGGACAGAGTGCAATGTAATGCGTCCGCTCGGTGCTATCGTCTTTCATTGTTCTGTTCTTTTTTTGGAAACTGTTACTTCTGCACTATTCAAGTTAAATTTTTGCATTGTCAATCTATCCTGTTTTTATGAAACTGGATTTAACATAATACGGGATTTTTTTCGGGATTATAAGCAATTTCGACAAATAAAAATACAACTGCCCCCACGTGCTTAATCGAAATATTTGTATTTACTCTACTTTTACCCAAAATCATAATACTTTAATACATCAACAAGACTATTTCAAATTGAATTGAATTTTATATACTTTATTCTTGAGAGATTTATTAAAGAGAAAGGAATTCTACTATAATTTTTGTAAACATCATAACTCATTTCATCAAGCAATGAATTTACTTGTTTTATGTGTAATAATGCCAACCTTTTCGGTTATCTTAAGATAATGACAATTAAGGTTAATGTTGAATTTAATATATCTGTATACAATGTACATACAAGCATATAGTAAATTTAAATAAGTAATAATTATTGTTTTGTATAAAAATGATTTATTTTGTGTTAAAAGTTTTATATATATGTCTTGCAAGTACGTTATGTCTTATTTTTAATTTTTTAGGTATAAAAAAGATATGATATAGTTCTTTTTAAACTGATGATAACAAAAAATTCTACATATTTATGTTTAACTATACTTTTTATTAATTTATAAGTGATCAAAATTAGTTTTCAGATCTTAATGCACAGATCTTTAGAACGTAATTGAAAGGTATCTGAAATGTTAAATCTGTGTTCACATTAAAACATATTTGTGTAAAAGAAAAGTATATACTATATCAATCAATCGCTTCAATATTTTTTAACCAAAAATTTAACATAAAAAAAAAAATAAAATTATGTTTTTTGTAGATACTTTTAATTTTTTAAGTCACCCTAGTCACTAATTATCAGATCACTGACCTTTTTCATTTACATGAAAAAAAAAAAAGAAAAATAAAGAAATAAAATAAAAAAAGTCATCTGATCACATTGTTGCATTTGGAAAAATTGTTGAATCTTTTTATTTTCTTTTTCTTCAGTTTTTTTTTTTCGCTTCACAGTGAATATCAATAGTATTTAATTTTTTTTTATTAATGATAGCAGCAAAAACAACACTAACAATGGACAAAAAATATGTGAGCAACACGTGCTTTTCCCCCTTATCATATGCTGCAAGGAAACTTGCATTTGTCATAAGAAAGAATGAAAAAAAAAAAAAAAAAAAGAACTCAACACATACTGGTTGTATTGTAAAATACAATGTAATATAGTGACGTCAAATACACATTATAATCTGTATATATATATATGTATATGTCCAAAACAACATACTATCTGAAAAATATGCAATGTAACATATAACAACATACAAAAACATAAAAAATAAATAAATAAATAAATATGAACTGTAACGCACCAAAAGGCACGCAAAGAGTTCAAAGACCCTTAAATTAAAATATAACTCGTGCATACAATGCATTCAATATATATACATTTATGTATTTTAATGTTGTATTTTAATGTTGTTTTTTTTTTTTTTTTTTACAAAATTTTCTTATTTCTGGTTCTGATACACTTAAAAACCTTGTAAGTATATAATTTTTTAATTTTTTTTTGGATTTTTCTTTAATGTTTTACCTACATATATATAAATTTTGTATACGCACATATTGAAATTGACAGATACAAATTCAGGGATTTATCAGATGCAATATAAATTCAGGAAATTATACACATTATAAGTGATGTGAATGATTTTTCCACTTTCGTACTTTGTACTTAGTATGTTATTAATCTGTTAATTATGATTTTTATGTATCTGCTTCAAATTTATGAATGAAATCTTATCAGATAAATAATAATAATTTACAGCCAAATGGATAGTTTCTAAATAGTTTCTAAAATTGGAAAAAATAAACATCGCAATTCATATATAAATCAATACTTCCCTGGACTTTAATTCCTGTGTTAATTTTTTCATGCGTCAACTTTTTTATATGTTCAACTGCAATGCATTTGTTGTTATATTAAAATTCAGCTGGTAAATTATGAAACTAATATACATATATAGACATATGTAAATGAAAGGAAAAAAATTATTTTCAATCTTTTTTTCTTAATCTTTAATAATAATAATAATAATATTAGTTATGTATATGACATTAATACTTTTCACGAATTTTAATTTCATATTGCAGCAGAAATTTAAACTAAATAAGGATTTCTTCAGCGTTTTCTTTTAACCTTTAGCAAAGCATAATTTTCCATTGTTTTAACATAAAATTATTATGCAAGAATATACATAAAAAATGTATTTATGAAAAATTTATTGTTTAATTAATAAATTTAAAATAGAAAATGTTCATTGTTAAATGAATGGTACAACAAAAATATTCCAAAAAAAATTACTATCTCATGTTAAAGGAACATTGATGGGAATAACAATAATATCCAAATATTTTTCATACATGCATATAGAGTTATTGAACTCTACGACGGCAATAGTATTATAAATTCATTATTCATCATTTTAATATCCCAAAAAACATTTTAGTCAAATTAAAATGAAACTTCTATTATTTAAGTTAAAAGAAAATTATTACATGTGAGAGGGGTATAGTATTGAAGACAGGTTTCTGTGAATGCCTTGTCTATTATGGAAGACTAAAATTGGCATATTGGAATTTTTTTCATTATACTAGAAGACTACTGATTTTAATACTATTCTTAAGAATATCTTCGTAGCATCTATCTGAAATTCGATACTTTTTATGTTTTTGTCAATTCAAAAAATCTTCAAGGTACATTTGTACAGGTTAAGAAAATTCTTGAAGTAGTTAACAATATTGTTGTATTTGATAGTTTATTCTATGTATAAATCATCAATAAACAATAATAGTCTCTAAAATTTATTCGAATTATCTATACTTTTATGTTTTATTCTTGTATTATTTTTGATAAGTTAATAAAAAAAAAAGAAATGTACGAAATTTTTTACGGATTCAATTATATTTTTATGAAGTAATTATTTTCCCTCTTGAAATATTAAATCCTGTAATGGAAACAAAAAAGAATAAAGTTAATTTAACAGTATATTTTTTATCTTCTTTGTTGTTTTCATTTTCATTTTTTATTTTATTTTTTTCAAAGAATATCTTTTAGTTCGTCATTGTGGGAATCTACGCATGCACGACAAATAAAGGACGGTAATCGAAAGTTATATATGATGAACCAAGGTGTGGTAGAGTGCGGAAGAAAAAAAAAACCAATATTAGTTACATGGTTTCTTTTAGAGAGTTTCAATACTACTATTAAAAGGAGCAAAAATAATGATTGTAAAAACTCTTTAAAATTTTAACATCAAAATTCAAACTAATTATGTATAATATTAAGATTAAATATGTTTATCAACAATCCAAATATTGACTTATAAATTTTCATAGAATATCATTTCAAATAAAAATAAATTAGTTAAAGTTTACGCTCGGTTGATTCCAGATCCTTTATCTTACACAGATCACTCATTAAAATGTCCAATTGTATATTTTTAAACTAGCATTATCGAAAGTTATAGTGTTATGGGCTAATAGCGATCCAGATAGCTCGTTTGTGTAGAACGAAGATAAAATTGTTATATCCAGGATTCAGTTTTGATTTTCGAAATTAAAAAAACTCTGACCCAACTCTTTAAATATTCAGTTTGATAGTACAAAATATGAATCAACAAATCTTTTTATTTTATTATTATTATTGCAATGAAATAATATAAAGATTTCATTGCTTTGTTAGAATTTCAATTCTAGATACAAGTCTTAAAGATCTTAAAGATACAAGTCACAATGTTTGAATGGAAAATGGAAAATAAAAACATTTAGGTATATAGTATATATAGAAAATGAAATTACAATATCTGCAGTGCACCTTATAATTGGGTAAATAAAAGTATCTACATACTTTTATAAATAATTAATACTCAATTTATTTCTTTTCCCTTCTTGCGATAATGAACATTTTTTTTTTGTTCTTTTTTTTTTTTTTTGCATAATTTTAATATTCAACGCCATTAACATCTTTAAAGTTATATGTATGTACAACAAAAAAATTTTGCATTATCTTTTTTTTTTTTCTCTTACTTACTTATTTTATTAAAATAAGAGAAAAAAAAATATAGTTTTCTATAAATACAAAAAAAAAATTTTATATTAATTAATGTAACTTTTGACCTCAATTTTTATATAAACTGCATAATTTAAATCTAGTAAAAAAAAAAAAAAGAAACCCACACAGAATTTCTGTATTCATAAAAAAAAAAATATTGTAAATTTTAAATAGATCAATAAAAAATAATTATGTATCTCGAGTCACATAAAGAGTATACATATATATAGCAAAACAGATTGCATTATGCTTCGAAAAACTTAGATAAAGGATAAAAATTAATAAAATTAAGAGTTATTTTATTTACTTATATTATATGAATTTATTATAGAGTTATTTGTTAAATTATATAAAATCATTTAAATTTAATATGAAGAGAAATTTAAATCTTTTCTTTATAGTTTTGTACAAACATTTTGAGGTAAATAATTTCGATTGAAGCCTATAAGATAATTATAAATTATTTTTTCTTATATTTTAACTTAGAATTGAAAATATATATTTGTACTATTACAGATTTTTTTCAGTTCAAAGTTTTCTTAAATTTTGATAGAAAATTTTTACCATGCATTCAAATTTTTTTTTTTACTTAATAACATTTGAAAGACAAGTGCTTGTGGATAACTTTCAAATTTTATCGCTGCGATAGGGAAGGAAAAGTGTAAAATCTCTACGTTATTGCAAGTGGAAAAAAATATGGTAAGCATCCAAAATCAGTCTATTTGATTTTTGAAACTTTTCTATATCACAGCTTCCTGGGAAATGTCTTCGATGCAATGCAAATGAAATTTTTTGGAAAATGAGTAATTTTATGAATTTTATAATATTCAAACTGAACTCCAATTGTTTTCTTCTATCCACGTCTCAAATTTTACCAAAGCTATTGCCGATTCTTAATATCGATATTGTTATATGTTTTTAATCCATATATAAAATAAAAATTAAAAAACTTGAAAATTAATAAAAAACTGCTAAATTTATAAAAAAAAAATAATGAAAATCATATGACCTGCTTTAGGTTTTTATCCAATACTATAATATCTTTCCCTTTTAACACATACCCTGACGTAAACTACATATTATAATTATGCCTGTTCAATACGAACCATCAACACTTTCAAAAAAATAAATTTTAACTTCAACATACTTTGTATTTTTATATTATTTTTTTTGTTAGAACGATAATAAAAAAAAATAATTAAAAGAACTATGATTTTCCAACTTTTTTGAACAAAATTTAACCTAAAAAAGAGAATTTTCATCACAAACACATCAAAAAAAAAAGTTTTATTTAATTACTCAAGAAATATTATTTTCTTTCAGATAGCATAATGTGGTAAGGTAATAGTATTGTATAGTGAGTGATTTTTTTTTCTTATTTATTTTTACTAAACATGAAGTACTGTCGAAGTCAAATTGGAAAAATTACAAATAACCGAATCTTAAATATTGAAAGTTTTCAATACAGTTTTCAAACTGTCATTATATTAAACTCTTCGGTTTAGCCTGATATTAAGCATATTCAGGCAAATGAACTATGTCCTGCTTATGTCAAAAAAAGGAACATAACATATATTAACTTTATCTCTCATTTGATTTATAACTAATTTGAATTAATTGTAATCGGTACTTTCATAATGGTGTATTATTATTATTTTTTTCAATCAAAGATAAAAGAACATTGGAAGACTAACAAAAAAAAATGTTTGTAACGACTTCTATTAGCCGATTATCTTTTATTCTATCTAATCTCTATATTGCATTAAAGTAAATACATATAATCATTGAGTAAGAGGGTCAGAATCCATACAAGTAAATTTCAGAATTTTGTTTTCAAATAACTCAAAAATGATGACAATATTTTCAATGTATTGAATAAAAATTTCATACTCAAATGTGTTTATTCTTAATACAATAATAAAAATAATAAAATTAAGAATAAACACATTTGAGTTAAAAAATTTTACTCAATACATTCAAAATATTGTCATAATTTTTGAAAAAAATTTAATTGTATGAATTCTGTCCCTCTTATAAATATTTATTACTCAATGATATAATGTTATAAAATAAACAAAATAATAATAATAATTGGATCGACTTAATGATACAACTTGTTATTATCTAGAAGATCTAATATAGGAAAAACTAAGTGTCAAATACATAAAAATGTACGTAGTTGTGAAAATTATAAAAATATTACTGCAATTGTAATTCAATCAAAATAAATATATCATTATATAATTCAAAATATAAATTTGATTTTTGAAATACTATCAGAATGCTTTAAATCAGGTTCAGCTAGCATGATAATAGCGTTTTTTATATTAAAAATTCTTTACAGGGATTATTAATAAATAGTGTCTGTATACTATACGAGTATATACTATATATACACAATATGCATTAAATGGAACTGAAGAGTCTTTTCTTTTGAGTATAATATTGAAAATTCTGATAATACACAAAAATATACTACCAAAAGCATATAAAGATAATTCTGACTATTCTTAAATGTCAGATATACCTATTTTATGTTTGTTATAAAAAAAAAACAAGAAAAACTTTTTAAAAACTTTGTGATCTTAACTTTCTTGTACATTTATATATCTTTGGTTAAATCGGCAATCGAATCGTTTTATATCGTTTTCTATATTAAAAAAAATTTATAATTTTATACGAATTTTTTTTTTTGTTATTCTTCTTGCACATCAGAGATATACAACACCAAAATTTGGAACAAAGTTTATATAGTTTACAGTTGAAATTATTTTCTGTTTTCCTTTTATTTCATTCAGTAGTCGTCGATATTATTTCTTTAGGGTTCCAGAAAAAAAAAAACTTAACAAAAAAAAAGGCTTTTTTTTTTATTTTATTTTATTTTTATATATAAGTTATATAAAAAAGAAAGAAAAAAAAAATATTGTTTTAAAATAAAAATCATGTTAAAGACTTTATTCTACCGCAGTGTCTATTTGGTGTTCGTGTTGGTCGGTTTTACACAAATACACAATAAATTATTAAAAAAAAAAAAAGAAAAGAAAAAACCAAAAATTATTTAATCATTCAAAATTTATTTATAAAATAAAAAAAAAAAAATAAATAAAAATACAATAAATAATTTATTATTTTAAAAAATCATATAAATTATTATGGGTGTACTTGGAAGTTCAATACAACAACAACAAAAAAAAAAAGAAGTTATTAATAATTGATTTCAATTAAAATTAAAGACAATAAAAAATTATGATTTAAAATTATATTTTTAAATATTAAAAAATATCGATTAAAATTGTTTGAAATAAAAATTTGGATTAATTATAAAGTTTAATAGCATTTATTATTGTTGCGGGGCTACGAAAAGATTGCTCTAAGAAGAACAATTCTACCCTATTCAAAATTTAATTATAAAATAAAAAAATTAATTTTCTTTTCGACTATTTTTTTTTAAAAACATTTTCATTTTGGCAATTATTTATTATGTTGGTTGGTTGTTGAGTGCATTTTTTTTTTTTTTTTTTCAAATAATGTCTTTAACAATATTATAAATTATGACATTTCGAAACTATTTCTATATGAAATTTTCAAACTATAAACGATGTTTTTTTTAATAAAAAGCCATAAATAAATAGAATAATAATAATGATAATGAAAAATATGGAAAAACTTTAAATAATTGTGATTTTATAAATTTTTATGGATTATAGAAATATACAAAATAAGTACAAAGTATTCTAATGCGGGAAATCAAAGATCAAAAATGGTAACATAATATTATGGGGTAAAGAAATGTTTTCAATAATTACGAAATAAAATAAAAAAAAAAATAAAAGAAAATTTATTAATGAATTTATAATAAGAATTAATAATTATAATTTGCAATTTAATATTTTAGGTATATTTTTTATTTTAAAAAATAATGTTCAAATTTCAAAAATCAATTTGCAATAATGAATCTATGAAGTGTTGATTTAAAATAGCTGAGAAAATTTGTGAATTTTCATAATAAGTTAAATTCTGATTGGGTTGGATCACTGATTTTTTAGATTTTAGAATGATTTTATATTTAATATTATACATTAAAATTACAAAAGAGGAAAATTAAGACAAAAACAATAAATTATTTGTAATTTTATTTTTATTTACAATTTTCTTGAAAACGGCTGATGTGTGCGTTCTTCTTGTGATTATTATATTTTTTTATCAAATAAATAATCCCACTAATATAACTTTAATTTTATAAATAAAATAAATATCTAAAATAAAACCAAATAGTTCAAATAATTTTAATTTATTAAATTATTTATTTTTTTAATTTAATAAATCTTTGGCAATATACATGAAGATTTTTTTAATTTTGTTTTTTTTTTTTCAATATTTCCATTCGTCACATTATACGAAAAATTCTTTATACTGTAATCTGAAAAATTGGCAATTCAAATCAAGTTTTGTGAGATCTTGTTTTTGTAACCTAAAAAAGAAAAAAAAAATTATATGTATTGTTTTTTTTTTTTTTTTTTTTAATGTGAACGCACAGCAATAAAAAGTATTGTCCATTAAAATGTATATAAATTGTTGCAAAAATTATTTCACTTTTAGACTGATTGAATTTTGAAAAGATAATTTATAATTTGATAATTCGAATACTTCTCTTGGCGTTTAATTATAGAGAGATTTTTTATTACAACATTGTTTTCTTTGAAAATTATATTTTTATCATTACTATAACTATTTATCTATCTATATTTTATTGCTTCATAACCATTATTTATTAATGTAATTTTTTTTATTTCTTTTTAACTTCAATTTAATTCCCTAAAGGTATGCAGTTTTATTTTTTATTTACATATAGTACCTAATTACCTTTTTTTTCTATATATATATAATATAATCGAGTGTAAGCAAAATGTATAATATAAAAATTCTATATTATTTGAGTAATTAAACATCAAGGTTTTTTTTTTTAATCATAGAAAATTGCAATTGTTACTATATAAAATTTTGTTTTAATATAATTGAACATGCATTATTCATGCAATGAAATTATAAACACTATAAAATTCAAAGAAAAAATTATGGCAGCAAAGTACCTGCAATAGAATAATTATAAAGAATTATTGAAAGAATTTATAGAAAATTTAAATAAACTATAATTTTAATAGCAATTATAATCATAATATCCGATTTATATATTCAAGTTTCTTCTAGCATTGAAACCATATTTCTTTTTATCCTAATTCATTCACAAGTTTCAAACAAAAAACGTAAAAACTTCATTAAATTTTCCATAAAGAAGTTTACTACTACTAAATACTCGAATATAATGAACTTAAAAATATAATAAAATTAAAATAAATCCACTGGCTAATTCAATGAATAGAATTTGAACATAAAATATAAGCAATTAATTTAAAATATCCATTGAAAATTGTGGTGTATTTTTATACTCTAATATTGTGTCCAATTTCCATAGTCATGGATGATTGAACAGCCATTAATTTTAATGTTTTTTTAATCAAAAAGAAAATATGTATATATATTTATTTTCGCTAAATATATTAACTTAAATACTAATTGTATGTATTTGTAAGTGAATTTTTCCAGAACTTTGTAATATCCTATTATATGTACTTATATAAATTCTAATTAAATCAGCATTCGTATATGATAATAATTTCTCAATTATAGTTATCATATCATCAATATATAAAGTTATTAATAATATTTTATGCAGGCTATTTCTTTAAATAATATATTATTTTAGTTTAGTAATTACAAACTTGCAGATTGTGTCACTATCACTGCTGCATCAAAACAATTTTAACAACATAAATTTCACAAGAACTACGCCTTAGATTTATTATATTTTTTTGATATATTAAAACCGTGCCACTTAATTTAAAAAAAAAAAATTAAAAAAAATTTTCAGTTTATTAATTCATCATTTTAATGAAGAAAATTTATCTTCTTGACTAATAAATTATTAAATTTATTTTTTTTTTCAATTATAAATATAAAATAAAATTATTCACCGCCCACCATATTTGCTTTTTAATAATTCATGATAATTTTATAATAAGATTTTATATTTGAAATAAAAATATAAAACACATTATAATATATTGTATAATTAAAAATAATAAAATAAATAAACATTGCGCACGATAACAAAATTATTAGACACGTGACCCAAAAACGTGTTCATATGAAAATGATAATTTTTTTTTAGAAGAATTGTTATCATCAAATTATAATCCGCTGTTCTTTAAATATATGATAATTGATTTTTAATTTTGTTTTTTTTCCTAATTTTTATGGATATTAAGTTTTCTGCATGTAAAATGTTGGCCAATAATGTTCGAAAGCTTTTTAATTTTTCCAAACGGAATAATTAATAAATTCCTTGATTGAAATTCCAAAACTTTATAAAGAGGCTTTCATTTACATGATAACCTTACTAATGAACATAGGATTTTAATTTTTTCTAAAAGTCAGATAATTTCATAAAAAGAATGATTTTTTTTTTCTACTTTTATTTAAATAATTTTATATTGTTTGAAAATTATAATAATATTATTTCTGTATATTATTTTTGTTCTAGATTTCAACCATCAACCTGCTTTTTTATGCACTGACTATGTTTTTTTTTTTTTTTTTCTTTTATCTTATTCATTTTTATTAATATATATGTATAAAAAAATAAAATAAAAAGTCAAATGAAAAAACAAAATAAATATTTGACATACATTTTATTACTTATTTCTATGTGTTTTTATTTTTTTCATTATGTTTTTTCACAATTAAATATAAAAAAATATATATATATATATTTATTTATAAACATACATATCACATTATTATTATTATTTATTTATTTATATAACATAACAATCCTATAAAACTAGTAGTACACAAAATCAGGAAAACATTTTTTTTTTTTGCTAAGATGGAAAAACTTGTTCCACTGGTGCACAAAATGTAGGGTATACACAGCATTACCGATAAACCTAAAAAAAAAAAAAAAACAGATATAGGTTTTCTTCTTCCTTTGACATAAAAAAAAAAAAAATTTCTTATATTTTTTTTTTAAACATTATGAACACATGTGTACACATATTTAGATGTATGTTGTATATGTACCATAATACTTTTTTAATAAAGATTTTTATTTTTTTTTTGTTATTCAAACTTTTAACAAGAGTTTTTTTATAATTTGTTTTTTAATTATATAGCTAACAGAAAAAAAATAAGGAATAAGAACATTGATTTAACCCTCATACGCTCTAAAAACATTTAAATATGCATTAAAAAATTTCAAAATTTTAAATTAATAATTAATTTGAAAAAAAATACACATACAGCTGTGTTCGAAAGCATATTCAATTTTGTTCATAATTTTTTTAAACATAGTTTCCTTAAGTTTTTTTTGATATTTGTTCACCTTTTGTGTAATTTTAAAAAATGTATATTATATTTAAAAATAAAATGATTGCCCAAAAATATAAATTTTCAACATATTTCGACAGGCAGATAATTCTAGTATTTTTATTTTTGATCCTACAGTAATTTAGCAAATATTTTTGACATTATAGAGAAACTATCTGTGGTAGAAATTATTAGATTTTCGCAATAAAAGTTAAAATGATAAAAATATATAAGACTGAACTTTTCAGAATTTTGAACAAAAAATTTTAAAATTGTTTGCTGATGTTTTATCAAACACAGCTGTATGTATTTTTTAAATATAATTTATTGATATTTTAAAGTTATTCACTGAATTTTATAGCTGAAATAAAGTTTTTGATATTATTTTAAAATAAAAATTGTGAAAGACATTTGGTCAATTTTTTATCAACATTATAAATTTATTAGTTATTGAAAGGTAAATTATTATAGAAGAATTTATATAGATAAATTTATATTCTCTATGTAATTTTAATTTAATTAAATGAATACATAAGTATTTCAATTCAATAACCAAAGACCACAGTTGTCCTTAGAATATGTAAGATTCACATTCCAAAAATGTTACGATTGAAAAACTACAAACTAAGCGATATGTCATGGATTATAGTTTTTTAATTATTAACCCTTTCAGACTTCATTGAATAAATGAATCAAGCTTTAGTCTCCTGTCAACTATTCTCTTATAATTTATTTAAATTTAGATGTTTATTATTTTAAATACAATATTGTCAAGATAATATGGAAAACTAGCACCCATTGCCTTCTTTTTTTAATGTTAATTTTTTTTAAGTTTTTTCTTCAATGAAGCAGGGCTTATATGTGTTAAATTCCTATAAGAAAAAAATTATAAAACAAATGCAAAAAAAAAACTATAAAAACTATTTGAAGGGTATAATACTTTATACAACAGAAAACCTTACAAAGCAGGAATTGCGCAACAAATGTCAAGAAATAAAAAATCGCGGTGATGTCATGATAGTGTAATTTATAATAATAAAAAATAAAAAAAAAAAATTTATATCTGAAAAAAAGAAAAAAAGAGAAGAAAAAAAAAAAAAACAAATAGACTTTTTGTTAGAAGGAAAAAAAAATCTTTATGTATATTTATGTTTTATTTTATTTTTTTTTCTTGTTTGAATTATTCCGCCATTTAAGAAAAATATAGTAAATTGCATGTATCAATAAAAACATTTTTGTTTTTTCTTTTTAACTTTTAGCCTAAAAATTCAAATACATACTTAGAAAAAAAAATTATTTTTTTTTTAGTACTTTATACTTTATGTAATAAATAAATATATAAAAAAAAAAAAAAACTTATATACATATATATAAATTACAATTAATCTGGGGGACATAAACAAAAAAATCAATAAAGCTTTTTTTTTTTTTTTTTTAGTTTTTCTTATCTCACAAAAGTTTTCTAGATTAGTTTTTATGCTCTTTCTATGCTATTTTAATTTTTTTTTTTGTCTTTACCAATATACCTAAGAAATTCTATATAAAACTTATATACATAGTACATAGTATATTGGAAAAAAAAAAACAACACATTTACACACCACACAAGCTCTAAATGTGATATTAGAAAAATCTGAAAATATATATAGAAAAAAAAAATCATTAATTTTTCCAGCACGCGAACCTTATATACATTGAAGAAAACTGGAAAATTGAGGAAATTTTTTTCAAAATTGGAGAATTTTCATTTCATTGGGGTTATATTTTTCTCGAAAACATACTTTATATATGAAAATTTTGTTTGAGCCATATAAATTTTTGTTTTTTTTTTTGTCTTAAATGTGTGTACATATGTATGTATGAATATGGAAAATTATGGATTTTCCATTAAATAACACTTTTTTCATGAAAATTTTTATTAAAAGCAAAAAAAAAAAAGGAAAATAAAACACAGAAAAAATAAAACAGTTTGCAAAGCTTTAATAATTTTCCATATGGCCCTTTTTATGTTTTTCGTCTTTTTTTTTTGTTTTTGCGTTTATAATAACACTAACTATATAATAATATTGGAATATTATTTTAATACTATATACAAAATTTATTTATAAATAATTATTCTAACTGCTACTGGCGTGAAATTATTCAGCATGAAATTGAGAAAATTGTTTATATAATGACAAAAAAAAAAATGTATTATTAAAATTATTACATTTATACGAGTATGTATTATTATTATTATAATAGTTAGCCTGATGAAAAGCAATTAATATGATAAAATATATATAAAAAAATTTATTTAAATTAAATTCTCATAAAACCACACACTAACAAATTATTAATAAAATTTATAATGATGACATATTGTTCTTTCATATGTTAAAATATATATAAAATGTGTGCATATAAGATAATGAAAGTCATTAAAATAACAAAAAAAAAATCGCTCTTTTATTATTCAACTTTACTATATTTGCAATATATATATATATATACAAAAAATAAATAATAATAAACCAGATCTAAAAATAAAGATAAATAAAATTATTCCACTAATTGCACATCTTAATAATAATAATGTCGAAAATGACTATCTGGAAAGAGTTTTTAAGGTTTTGAAAACTTATTTAATCATTGAGTGGCCCAAATTCTATAACTTATTAATATCTTTTATCTACTCAAGCAAAATAAGATAAAAATATCACTCAATGTTTAGCTCTAACATTGTTTTTTATTTAGTTCTCCCACTTGGCCAATAAATAAATTTGCAATAATGACTTTTAGACTTCTAATAAAAATTCTAAATAATAATAACAATAACAACAAAAAACTTAGAGTATTTAAGATACTCGAACTTAATGCTCAGAGAGATTATATAGTACCCTTTATTTTCTTCTTCATTGATATTCAAAATGCAGAACACATTTATTTTGCAGATAAAATAAATGAAAATTTCGAAAATATTTAGGCCATTTAAAGTACAAAAAAAAATAAAAAATAAAAATAAATAAATAAATAAAACTAAAAAAACAGAACTTAAATAATGTATATAAAAAATAAAAAAATTACCATAATATCTATTCCATGAATATAATGCGCAAGTAAAAATAAAATTTATGTAAAAAAAAATTATCTCTTTGTAGCGAAAAAAAAAATAAAAAATTTCACCTCGTTATTCACAAAGAAAAAAACAAAAAAAAAAAAAAATCAAGCTTTTATCTTGGCCTATTTAATTGGAATTATATGAATTTTTCAGATACATCTATCTAGTAAATTTTTATAGAACATATTTTTTTTTTTTCATATTTTTTTTGTTTTACTCTATGAACTGCAAAAGCTATGTTTCTCTATGTGGAAAAAAGAATTTAAGATTTGAAACAAAAACATAAAAAATAAAAAATCACTACACACATAAGCTTTTTTTTTATGTACATATTTAGTTATTCAATAAAAAGCTTTATTTTTTTTTATTTTTTTTTTATTATTTTTCATATGACTAACCTATTTAATTATAATTTATATTTCATTTTTATTATAAACGCTATTTATATAAATTATTGTTATTTCATATTTTATTGAAGAAACTTTTTAAGGTAGGCTGACAAAACAAAAAAAAAATTGGTTTATCATAACTTTGCAAATTAAATTGAAGTTATAATGTTCTTTATGTTAGGTAAATAATTTTTTTTAGGAAAATTGAAGTCAGAATATCTTTTTTAAAAATAATAACTAATGCATGTCATCAATATAGAATATGGCACTATATGGTCAATATTAAAACAAACAAACTACACTTAAATAATGTCGAAATATATAATAATATAAAATTTTGGTAATAAAAATAAACGAAGGTGAAAGTTTTATATTTTGATATCTAACGTTTATCATCATCAAAAATGATATGGGCGGCATAAATTGTAATTTATATATACCTGAGAAAAAAATTAAGAAATTAATATAATATTTATAACTAAAATTAGGTAAAATGTTTCTTAATAACATGGGTATATACTTTTTTTGTTGTTTTTTAATCAATAATTTACTCATTTTAAATTATTTTTAAATTAATCATTATTGAAATTTAATAATATACCTACCTATGCCTTGAAGCTTCAAATACCTGATATGGTAATTAGATTTCAATAGCAATAAAATTTCAAAAACTATAATATTAAAAAATTGGGAATTAATATAAAATATCGAAAAATAAAATTTCGAAAAATAAATTGTGACTTAAGAAACAATTTTAGTTTTTTAATGCAATTGCAGGAATTATTGTTTGTAAAGATATTTAATCAAAACTATTAGTATGAAAATTTTATAATTTTTTAATTAAATTGAAAGTATAGTATAAATAACTACTTTGATATTAGTTCATTATGACATTATTTTATCAAATTTTCTATATTTAATTTTTCTAATTATTGGTCAAATGATTACTAATATTATTTAGACCAAATATACATATGCTTCATATAAAACAAAGAAAATCTGCCGTACTTTAGAAATTGAGAGCTTTTTATTCTTTATATAACCTATTTACTTTTATATATATGTATATTTATATGAACGGTACATATATTCTCAAATTAGTATTTCATATATAATGACTAATTTGAGAAAAAAAAAAAATAAATAAATAATTTTATATATATAAAATTAAATATAATATATATGTATATATGTACATTTCTATTTGTAATTTATATACAATTCCCCTTTTTTTATTTTTCTAATATACTAGTAAAGCAAGAAAAAAATAAAAAAAAAAATAAAAAAAAAAAAACACAACACTAAATTTTTATATGTTAATTTTTATTCCCCATTTATATATAAATTTTTTTATTATATTTTTAAACATAAAAAAAGAAACACGTAAAACGCGCTTGGGGTTCATTCGCTTCGTGTTTGTCATAGAGTTTGGTTGCGTTTTTTTTTTTTTTTTTTGATTATTATTTGATAGCGGATCCATCGGTACATTTCGCAGGAAAATCGTTTTTTTTTTTTTTATTTTATTTAAGAAAATTATTATTATTATTATTTTTGTGAAAAAATTAAATAAAAAAAAAGAATCTAATGGGAAATTTACATAGGGAAATTTTTATTTTTTTTTTTTTTTATTTCAAACATAAAAAATACAAAATTTATGAATATACTTTTTCTCACTTGACAACGGTTATTTATCACTTGGTGAAAGGTTATAAATTTCTATTATTGAATCGAAATTCTAAAAAAATAAAAATTCAAAAATATAAAAATAATTTCTATTAAAAAAAAAATTAAAATAAAATAAAAACATTTTAACAAAAAAAAAAACTATTTTATAATATGAAAAATTTAGAGAAATAGAAAACTTTATAAAAAAAATTAAAATGTTAAAATTTTAATAAAATTAAATATAAAATTTAAAAAAATATAAAACAAATTGAAAAAAAAAAATTAATTGAACTTAGAAATAATGAATAAAAAACAAGGACTGACGAACGAACAAACTGAACAAATTATGTACAAAGAAATAAATTAATATAGAGATAGATAGAATGAATGAATAAACTTTAAGAAAAAAATTATTAAAAAAAAAATTATTAAAAAAAAAATTAAATAAAAAAGTAATAATAAAAAAATTAAATTAAAAGAATTTTTTTTTCAATTGAAATTAACATAAAAACGAGCTGTCAAAAAATGTTTTTTTTTCACCATTCTTTAATGGTAGTAAAATATTTTTTTTTTTCAATCTTTCGGAATAAAAGAAAATGTAATCAATTTAAAAATTTTTTTTTCTGTGAAAAACAAAAAATTTGAAAGCCCACGAAATTTATAAATTGTTATAATAATTTTTACATGCATAAGGTCTTTAAATAATTTTCCGTTCTGAAACAAAATTAATTATAAAATAATCATTATTGTTATTATAGGCGTTGTTATTTAAAAATAAATTCGCTTCTTGTGTCAATTTTATTGCGCCATTTCGATTAATATATATACTTCATAAATGCTATACATATAAAAACTATATTATAATATCTTAAAATTATTTTACTACAATACTATATATATATTTATATAACTATTTTGAAAAAAAAAAAAGAAAAGAAAATCAATAAATATATTAATCTAAAACACATCATAATTATAATGTAAACAAAAAAAAAACAAAGCTATAGGTACATTACATACATATAATATTATAAATTTTATTTATTCAATTCTAAGAATCCTGTTGATTTTTTTTCTTTATTTCTATGAAATCGCATGCCTTAAATTTTATTTACTTTGAAAAATAATCCACTATATGATTCATGTTAAATTACGTCACCGTCAATTTATTAATAAGTTGAATACAGCAGCTCAGTTAATCAAATTAAAATTTTTATAATTACAATATACATATTATTATTTTATTCATAAATAGTTTTCCAAATCGATAATTAAGTACATCTTAATTGTATTTTAATATTTTATTTGTAGTTTTTTAAATAAATACGAATAAACAATAAACCAAAGCTTTATTAAATTTTATATATTATTTTAATTTTAAAAACATAAACTATTCTTAAGTATCATTTAATTAGGAAATACTCGAAATTATTTATTTTAATGTGATAAATTGTTAAAATAAACAATTATATTTATAATAATGGTCAATAATATTAATATTCAATTATAATATTTAATATATACGTTAATATTTATTTTTTTGTACAAAGTAAAGTGACATTTTTTTTATTTTTTAAATTAATTTAGATACTTTCTATCAAATATCTTTATAATAAATATAATTTACAAATATGATTTCAAATATGATATTCTATGAATCAGCAATATATAATACATTATAACAACATACATTGAAAAAAAAAAGAAGAAAACTTTACATAATTGTGATAATATAAGTAATCGTTATAACTTTTGATTAAAAAATACTTTGCACTGTATTATATGCTTATTCACTCACTTCATCAACTATAACTTTTATGCTGAAGAAAATAGTATTGACGATATAAAATATAAATAACAGAGAGAGATTAAATCGAACCAACTTGAAATCATATCTATATATATAAATCTGCGAACTTTTCTTCATACAAATCTTTGTGCGTAATTTTTCGACTGATTTTGGTATTTTTTTTTTTTTTAATGAAGGTATGATAATTATGTTTGCGCCAATTTACATACAGTTGAAATTTTTTATTTTCGTTATTTATGTTTTATTCGTGAATATTAAAATGTAGAGCAGCAGAATCAATGGCGAGGAATTTCTAATCAAATTTAAACTCAGATAACTTAAAAAACTTAAATTAAATAATTCGAAATTGAAATAAATAAAATAAATACACATCCTTTACAAAAAATTAAATATTTCTTCTAACAAAATCTGTTAATCCTTCAGTATTTCAAATGTTTTCACTATCTGATCTAAAAAAAAAATATTTTTTATTATAATTAATGAAAAATACATAAATATTTATATTTTTGACCCAAATTCGAAGAAAAAAAAATAAAAATGGCGCGCTAGAAAATTATCTAAGCTCTCAAATTTAGGCTAGAGCATACATAATAATAAAATAACGCAATTGATAATAATGTTTCGTAATTCTAAATTGAAAAAAAAATTTTATGTCTCATTATAAAAATTATTTATTATTTTTTATGAAAAAAAAAAATAATAATAAAAATACGGAATACTTTTAATTTTTTATTTTTTTTTATTTTAATTTTGATTACGCAACACTTATGTACGATTAATTTTTTCCCATATGTACACAACACATATGCATAATATATATACATATAGTTATATCAATATCAAAGAAAATATTGAATTTTTTTCTTTCTCGTTAGCTATATCTATATATATAATAATAAAAAAAATCCTATATATATATTTTCAAGCACTCTACATTCAAAAAGCACATTTATTTTTTATTTTTTTGTACTTAACTGAGCTGATTTCAGTTTTATTAGAAACTAGTTTTTAAGTTTTTATATTTTGCTTGAAAGGCTTTGTGTGTTTTTTTTTTTTTTTTTCGTAATAAAAATTAATTTGCGACCTATTTTAGTTTAGTTTTTTTTTTTTTTTTTTTTCTACAGTGTTTCCGCATGAATGTGTTTGTATGTATGATTATGTGTCTATATCTAATAAATATAAAAAATGATAAAAAAAATATATTATAAATTGTTTAAGAAAATGTATGACAGTGTTTGTGTATGAGATTCTGTATATATTTATAAATAATAATTAAATATATAAATTGCAATAATCGTTTGCAAAATAATGATATTTTTTTTCTAATTAAATAACACAGAAATGTCTGTCTCTAAATTTAAATTTCGAAAAATTAATGTTTTAAATATTACAACGAAAAAAAATTTAAGTTAAAAAATAAAATTATTATTATTATTTTGCACATTTTAAAGATGACATCATTTCCTAAAAATGAGCACATAAAATATATGTATATTTTTTGTGTGGTGTTTTAGCTTATTAGTTTTTAGGTTTTTTATTTTTTTTATTTTTATTACAAGCTAACACGCACACACATATTCATTTGAAGATTTTTTTTTTTTAACGTATACGCGTAATTTTATGTTTTTTTTGTTTCACTGTTAAAAATTTATGCTTTTTTGTATTTCATAAAAAAAAAATAAAATAAATAATAAAATAGTGTATTATTATTTTAACATCATCAACAAAATGTTTAGTTTCTAAAAAAAAAAAAATGCGCTAAAGCTTTAATAAAAATAAAATAATAATAATACTACTAAAAAATAAGTACAACACGATCACACTCCAAAAACAGAGAAAAAAAATATTATAAAGCTTTATTTTGGAATTTCATAAAAAAAAAAATTATTATAATACAAAGTTTAGTTTACGATAACCGACAAGCGCAATAGAAACAAATTCGTTGTTTTTTTTTTATTTATTTATTTTTCTTTTTTTTTTATTTAATTATTTATTTTTCAAAAATTCCAATATTCCAGTTTTAAAAATTAAAATTTTTAATATAAAAAGGAAAATAAGAAAGACAGAGCACTGAAAGATTATAATTTTATAATACTATACTATAGTCTCGACAATACAACTACTAAGCTACATCATAGCAAATTATTCATAATATTAATTAATAATAAATTATTGTTTTTTTGTAGGTGTGTAATTTTTTTTTTTTTTAATAATGCCAGGCGGATTTACTAATCACTATACTATCGAGGAATTTATATATGTCATCAATTATAAATTAACTAGGAATTCGTTGTCAAATACAATATTATTTGTTTTAATTTGAAATTTTATTATTACATAAAATAATAAAATTATAAAAATATGAATATAAAAATAATATTAAAAAAAGAGTTGAAGAATTTATTTAAAATCTTAGTTTAAGATTCAATATAACCTAAAAAATTATCTCAAATGTTCGTTTAATCTACCTTCATACATACACAATATAATAAAAAATTATACCAAAAAAAAAATTATAATTATAATAATTATAAATAAAAAAAAAATTAATAATTATGTTAATAAAACTTTTTCGAAAATGAATTTAAAAAAAAAAAAATTATATTCTCGTTTCGTTAATTAAAAAACCTAAAACAATATTTCTAATAGCAGTATTTCCAAAAAAAAAAACTAAAATAGTATAACAAAAAAAGCTTAACTTGAAATTAGAATATTTTTTAATGAGTGAATATATATATTTATTTTTTTTTTTCAAATTATTATGATTACATCAACTAATTACAAATAAACTTGCAAAATATGTGGGAGTGAGATTCAGACTTACTGTATATTATATAATTGATAAATATTAATTTTATCAAGTAAAACAAGTCAGTCTTTTTCTCTCTCCTATACAAATTGCAGGTACACAACATAAATATTAATAAAATAAATAAACAAATAAAAAATAATCCTTGAAATTTCTAAGTCAGATGATGATGTGATGAAGTAAAGAAATTAAATTTTTATGATTATTATTATTGGAAGTGCACACATAAGAACCCACCCAGAAGTACACAAATAAATATTGGCTGGCAATATTAATGTGCTAACATGAGAATATAATGTTGTTCTTTGAAGCAGATTTAGGTCAAAATTGCTAATAAAAAATTTTAAAAAAAATTATTTATTGCAAAATTTTGCGCATAGCGCATGGATATTCCCAAAAAAAAGCTACATTTTTTTTTGTACTCAAATACATAGATACATGAAACTTAAAAAAATTAAATGTATCCCTTAGTTACATAAATATTATATATACCTTGTATATATATAGTAATTTAAAAAATTAAATTGAAAGTAAATTTTCTCGAAGAAAAAAACTTTGTTTTTTTCTAAAGAATTGTCATAAATCTTCAATAATTTCCGTTTACAACTTTTGTATAAATAACATTGTACATTTAAAATTCCTCAGAAACCAAGATTTTGTCATCAACATCATCACATATGAAAAAGTTAAGAACAACAAAATAAAAATTTTTTAGTATCACGTTTTAACTGCATGACTGGTAAAGACACGGCAAAAAATATTATGACTAAAACTATAAAAAAAAAAAGTATATAAGGTTGGATACCCAAATTTGTTTTTTTGTTCTTAAATAAATATAATTTATGTTTTGCTAAGTCTTATATAAACAATAAAATTGGAATTGGATGTTGAACTATTAAGTTTAAAAAAATATATATATTTTATATCCCTGGTTTTTCGAAGATTAATTAAAACTATTTTTTCATTAAATTTTATTCATATTTTTTTAAAACCAAATAGTCATTTAAATCAAAATTTGCACCATATTCAATAAATTTCATATATTATCTAGATATAACCATAGTGTGAATATGCGTGAAATACAAACTCTCATCTACATTCTATATGTATTTAACTTTGATGAAATCATTCAATTTATTTAATTGATGAATATCGAGAATCATGTAATTAATTTATATTTAAAACTTTTCTATAGATTCTAAAACTTCAAACAATTCTACAATTCCATAAAAATAACCACGATAAAAGTATTTTGGATTAATATAATTAAATGCAAGTACTTTTATTTGCTGTATTTAATAAGGTAGCTATAGATTTTTGCAAACTTTTTATCTTCGAATATGCAGTTCGAAACATTAAATTAATAATAGTCTATAATAATAGTACATACCTACATATTTAATATATAAACAAAACATATTTTAAAAATTAGAAATTCGTATATGAAAAGTACCAACACTGTTGTTCAATCTCATTCATTAGAGATTTCATAAAATTGTTAACTCATTTTCTAGAGAAATTTAAATACTTTTAGTTATAAAAAATATTATTTTTATTCAAATATGGAAATGTGCCCTCAATTTTTATGCTTTGTCAGATAAAACTAGAAGATAAAATTTTTTTTTTATTTTTTAAAATAATATATTTTGTAAAATAAAACAAATAAAGCTTTTGGTTTTTTTTTTATATAAGTAGTATAAATAGTGAAAACTTTTAACTAAAATTAAATCATTTGTATTATTTTAAGTTATTTACAAATTCTAAGAATTTTTTTTTCCAAATGTATTTGTCCGAATAATAAATTTTAAATAATATTATAATTTTTTGTTTTTTTTTTATCTATTAGATACAAGTTTAAAAGGGGTGTAAAAGCAATAATATCATAAACATAACATATACATAACCTTGTTTTGTTTGTATAAAATGTTGATGCCTGTGTTTGTGTCAGGCGTTTTCAACTTTTTGTAAGTTTTCATAGCATTTTGGACATCTTTGGAGACCACATAATTATGTAGAATTGTTATTAAAAAAATGGAATCAGTGGAAACTACTAATTGATTTCAGTAGATTTATTTAAAGTGTTTAATTTTTTAGGTTCTAAGAGGAACATGCACAAAATAACTTTGTAAGCATCAATATTTTGAAAATATTTTAATAAAAAGTAATCAAAATTTTATATTTTTATATTATTTTAAATTTAAATAAATAAAACAAAATAAATAAAAATAAATAAATATAAATATTTGAGTTTTATTTTTAAAATTTTCTGAAATCATATTATTTGTATCGTTTATAAATAAAATTGTTAAACACTGGTCTGTCCCTATATTTTTTATTTGAGAACACATATTATACAAATATATCTACTTTCCTTGGTAGTTTAGTTCAGTAAAATTGGTAATATTACTTAAATTAAAATTGTTCAGCTACTGATATTAATAGTCTACTAGTCTAATATAGTTATAATGTTTCTAAATTTTCTAATAAAATTTTGAATTTTCTGAATTGAACATTTTTGAATAAATTAACAAAAAATTAGTAATCTAATTCTTTTTCACATGAAACACATTTTTTTACTTAAATCTGTAAATCTTTCTGGGATCTTGAGATTTTCTAAAGTCCGTGGGCTTGGCCTTAATTTATAGTGTAAAAATCAATAAATGCAATCTAAAACCCTTTATTTACTGTACTATTAAATTTTAGTATAGGTTTATTAGATTTCTATGTAAAAAAAAAAAAAAACAATCTCATCAGCGCTTTTTTTATTTCTACTAAAATTTGGACTGAAAATAAATATGTGTGTATTTTAATAATGACTATTTCAAAGTTTGCACTCTTTTTTTTTTTTTTTTTCTTACAAGCAAATAAAAAAAAAAGTATGTATACTTGATTTTCTCGTTTTATGCTTTTCTTTTTTGATTTTTTATTCTTTTTCATTGCTTCTCATTAGAGAATAGAGAAAAAAAACACTATTGCTGCACGAACAAAATATTCATAATTTATATATATATATACAAATATATATTGTATATATAACTTGGAATTTTTATTTGTATTTGCTCCTACTTTGTTGCTATGCGGGAATTTAAGATATTATAAAACATTAAAATAAAATAAAATTAAAAAAAAATAAAAACTAACAACAATATAAAATATTAAACACTATAAGAAATTTTTTTTAGTCCAATCAGAAATATTTTATAAATGTACAAAATATATTCCATCAGCCCACCATCGACCGTGTAAAATTTGAAAGTTTTCAAAATTCATTGTTTTGTTTTTTTTTTTTTAATATCTAAAAAATATAGGTTCATAATTTACATATAAATAGTTAATAATAAGTCAAAATAAAATGATTTATGATTTTTTTCAAAATTGCCATTTTTTTTTGTTAATTCAGAATGAAATTTCTTTCATCTTATTTATTTTAATTTTTTTCTCACAATTTTCAATAATCGTTTTTTTTTTTATGATCCATTAAAATATTGGTTTATGATCTTTCTACATACTTACAGTTTTTCACAGTTTTTAATTTTATGAGTTCAGTAGAAATTTTTGTATATATACTTAATATAATAAAAATTTGGCGCGACTTTTGAATATATTATGCGGCTGACAATTGACTGTGACAAAATCTGTGTCCACATGACATAATCGCCTAAGTCGATTTTGCTACTTTTGAGGAGAGCAGTTTAAAGTTTAAAATCCTTTCCTGAAATCGAATAATTAAGTTAAATGGAACCTAATTTGAGAAGATTATAAAATTTTAAAAGCATTTTAAGTTTTTAAAAGCCAAACGTAGAATCATATGACCAAAATAATAAAATCATAACCGCCTAACTCGACTTAAGCGGTTATGTCATGGGGCCACAGAAATATTCAATAAAAAATATTAATTGTATTGAAAACGCCGTTTAAATTTACTAAGCCAGCAAGCTATTAAAACGAATAATTAAGTTGAAGAAATTGGAATCATTTGATATGATTTTTAATTTATAGAAAAATTATATTTCTCTATTATTTTTTCAAGTGTATTTTGTGCATCTTTCAGAACCAGATATCCTTGACAAAAATTAATATATATATATAATACTAAGTATATGTATATGAATATTTTCATGTTTTCAATCAATTGCAAATGTATAATCTTTTTTTTATTTTTAATTTATTTCAAATGAAATTATATCATCATGATTTTCATTTCATCCGATTAGGTACGGAATGAAGAAGAAAAAAAAAATTTTTGTTTACTTGTTATTATATAAAAGAAAAAAAAATGCATTTTCAAAAAATTATGCCATAAATATATCCTTGAACATTTATGCAGGAATATAATTTTTAATGCAAAAAAAAAACATATAAATACAATAATACCTACTATGTTATGCTATATCCACAATGTACTATTTTTCCATATAATAAGAAAAAAAATAAAAATAAGTCATGTTTTATATTTATATTTATTTTTTTTTTTTTAAATAAAAAATTAAAATATTGATATAAAGAATATATAATAAAAAAAGAAAAAAAAAAAAAAACAAATGCAGTCTTTATAGTGAAATTCAATGCAAAAAAAAATATATTCTTTTTTTTTTCCAAAGGATAAAAGATTCTTTTATGAAATTAATAAATGCATTTTTTTTTTGGTTCAAGGTCAAGTTTATTGGCTGCAGGATATCTTATTATAAAAGTAAAAAAAAAAACGATATATTTTTATGTTATGTGTTATGTAAAAACATTTTTTATTTTATTTTTTTTGCAGTTTTATAACGCATTGAAAAATAAAAGAAAAAAGGGTGAAATCAGCTAAAGAGAAGATTGTCGAATTAATGAGCCAGAGAAGATGAGAAAAGCCTTTGAAAAGATAATTGAAAGGGATTTAAAGAGAGTATCTAAAGAATGAGAAATTTTTTAGATTGCTTAGAAGATCTATAATATTGGTATTAGTGTGCTGAAATATATGAAGATGAGATTTTTCTTCTTTCTCTAATTACACAGGATGTAATTAGAGAATTCGCAAGGATCAAAGCTTCATTTGATATCCAAAAATTTAATTGACCGAAATTTTCCTTTCTCGTTATTGATCATCTATTTTATTTTTTAAGATATTTCCAAAATTTCTTCTTCTTGTTATAACGAAATTAAAATTAAATTTGGTATAATAACAAATATTTGATTCTAACAAAAAAAAAACTCTATTTATAAATCGGCTAGACAACACTTTAGAATGATAAGAAATAATCTTTTAATTATTTTATTGCATTTTTATTTTAAATTGAATAATATTTTATCTATAAATCATGTTAAAATTTAGTATCGCCTAGAGATTGTTCATATTCTAGTTCGTTGAAATAAATAATAATTAATATAGTTAAACGAGAACTTATTAAATCAATCTCATATCGTAATGCTACTACGTCCTGTTAGAACTATAATTATATTTTATTTTTTCTAAATGTACACATTACATTTATATTTCTACTATTCTTGGAATATATGTGAAGCATAAAAGAATTAAGCACAATCTATCTTCATGTACGTACGTCCAAATTGTTTTGTACAATTTTATTTTCGAGATGACGTTATCAATCTTTTTATTGAATTCATATAATTAAGATTCATAACCAGTATAGGTTTTCGATCTATTCTATCGTCATTATATAATGCTAGTTCGTTAACTTTGATTCGAGTTTCTGAAATTGTGATTGAAATATCCAAAAATATCATACTATACTATAGCCAGTTACTTTATTAATTACAATATTGTTTTCTTTAGGAATTAAACAAAAAAAAAAAACTGCCACCGCCACTTAATTAAAAATTCACTTATTATACAACATAATAATTAATTTTAATTTTCCAACGAAAAGCTTTTGATTTTCATAATCAGCCTTTTATTTTTACATATTTTTATTTTTTTTTTCCTTAGATAAATTTTGTTATTAATAATAATTTCCTGTATGTGGCCATGATGTAATTAAATCATCAAATTTTAATTAAATGCTGCTGACCATATGACTATTTTAAGTAAGTATCACAACAACAACAAAAAAACACACAAATATACGCAGAATGGCACAATTCATTATGGTGTGTACACAAATTGTACACTCATAATATATATTATACTTTTAATTTATTTGATCTAATAAGCAATAAAGAAATATATGTATTTCTTCAATAATAATTTTTTAGTAAGTTATAAAATGTATGTGACAAAATCTAGAAGAAATTCTCAAACTATTTAAAAGCTATTAACACAGCTTATTATAAATTTAAATTTTTGAAATTTAATTATTATAATGCTAAACAACATGCTTCATTCATATGAACTGGCATACATACATTTTGATTTTTGTGAAGTTTTCTTTCTTAAGTTTCAAATTGTTAATAACAATTATTCTAAAGAACACTTATTTAACGCTGATTTAAGTGAATTAATTTAAAAAAAATTTAATAAATACACCAGAAACAAAAAAAAAATATTTTTTAACTCATGCAATATCTCGCGCTGTTACATAAATAATAGAAGAAACTTTATGTAGGTATGCTATAATTGAGGTCTAAGCACACAGAGGCCTTGACAAATTAAAATCAATACAAAACAAACAGGTATTGTGTAATAAAAAAGTATAAAAAAATAATAGTTATTAAAGTTAATTCAAAACTTGTTTCAATAAGCTTCAAAGCTATATGTTTTTAGTTATATACCTAGTATATATACAGTATTTCTAATTCTATATTTACTAAGAAAAATACTTTGACTTAACGAGGAATTCTGTTTTATGGAACCAATTTTTTTTTTAAATATATTTTTTTAAGTTTCTAGAATTATTGCACTAAACTTTGTTTCTTTTCTAATTTTTTAGCTAATTTTTTAACGATCAAAAATTTCTGTCCCACGCTAATTTAAAACTTAATGGCGGATCAATTCCAAATGTAATGTCGATTGTAAGAGACGAAGATTATCTCCAAGGAATCGAAATTAGAATCAAGAATGTACATATAATACTGAATTTTTTTTCTAATAAATTGCATATTTTTAGGCCAGAAGTGTTCTAAATTGTTTTATATTATAATTTATATATTTTTCTTATAAGAATGGTTTTAATATTTTATGTTTGAATTTTATCACAATGATGTCATGTTTGCAAAAATTAAAAACGTTTATTTTTTGATTACATACATATTTTACTTTGAAAATATATTTATAATTCTGCTCTATGACTCTAAAAAATAGACTCCTCTGTGACATTGACTTCAAAAATACATTTAAAATCACGATCAGCATACCTCACATAAATTTATCATTTAATTAAAAAGATATTTTGAAAATCCTCCAAAATTAGATATAAATAATAATATTCATTCTATATTTATACACTCATCATTTTTTTTTATTCGGTTTATAGATATTAAGATTAGGATTAAAAATTATTAATTGCTACCTACATCAAATGAGAGCTAACAAAATAATGATAGATCCATTTATCTGTAATCTGTTCGATAATGACTTCATCGTTTTGAATTCAATACTTAATGCTTAAAGTTTTCTATGTAGGTACATTAAGTATTTTTTTTTTTTTTTTAATTAATACGTGAGAATAATTCATCAATTGTGAGAACAAAGAAGATTAATACAAAAATGAAACATTTGGATGAAAAGTTTTCTTACTCAATTTTCATGATTACATGAAAAAAAAAAAAAAAGTTAAATAATAAAACAAAATCAATAGATACTTATACGAAAAAAAATAAATTCTAATATTTTTGCATTACCTTATAAAATGATATGATGTTAAATCAGTCGGGATGCCACTATCATCTCAATGTAAACTGTATATATATACAAAGTTCAAATTAATTAAAATTAAATTTTTATGTAAAAAAATTTTTGAAAATGTAAAGGAAAAAAAAATTATTGACAAGTAGTCACAAAGAAACTAAAAAAATGTGAAAATTAGTTTTTTGATGGAAAATATTTAAAAGATTCCAATCGATTATTTGAGCAATTTATTTACTTCAATATATTGGAAAAAAAACTGAATATATATTGCTTTAAGTCTTTCTCTTCTACATATATGATGTACTGGTTGACATTTCGGGTCCTTAGATGAACTAAGTAATTTCAATTTAACATAGCATTGATATAAAAATTCGGTATAATAAAAATTAAAATATTTACCTACAAGTACTAAGTAGAATAAATTTTAATTATAATTTAATAACTCTTCGACTCCTCGTCGTTAAAAATAAAATTCCATAACAATATTAACTTTTTTTGAGAATTTATTGTTAATATCGTTTCCCCCACAATTTCCTTGTTTCGAGTTCTTTTAAAAGTTTTCTAAGCTAAGCTTACATATTAGGTTTATTTATTCCGATATTAACGCAAATATACCTACTTTTGCAAGTTTTATGAAAAATTATTAATTATACCATATAAGAAGAATTGCCTTTTTTATTAAAAATCAAACTTATTAAAATGCCTATGATGGAAAATAAAAATTGTATCAAAAATTTACAAATTAGAAATTCATGATAAATTTGTTTAATTTGTTTCATATTTAAAAAGAGAATAAAAAAATAGCAGCACAAAAATGGTAATTCAGTCACGTTTTCTAAACAAATCAAAATAATATAACCTAAACAATTAATATTGTCAATTTTTCTTCAAAATATATACTATATAGAGAACTTCAAATTCAACTTCTATACTATACTATACAAAACCTTTATTTTTATCTTATTAATTTTTTTTTGAAATTGCCACAATAACTAAATGTTGACAAAAAGTTATTGACAATGTTTTTCTATAACTACATTTTTATTTTGCAAAGTTTTTGCTCCAGAAGTAAATATGAAATGATTCAGTACTACTACGAAAACTATTTGTTCCAAGAAACATTTTCAAATTTCTAATATACCTACATTTTCTATTTAAATATTTTCTATTTATATTTTGATGAATTTTGAATATGATTTCCATATCCAATTTACGAAATTACAATGGAATCGAGTGTTGTTCGGATTATATATAGTTTCTTTTAATGAGCAAAAAATATTTTCGAAAAATCACACACTTTATGAATTTTATGTCATTATCATGAAATATTTAAAGAAAAAAAAAAGCTTAACAAATTATAGCAAAAAAAATTAAACCTTATTATATATGATTCTTATATTTATAAAACTTATTCATAATATTTTTACACTCACTTACTTTGGCATTTAATAAGTATGTACTTTGTTTTCCTACCCAGTTGTTGTGTGTTTTGGATTACGTATATACATATGTTTATACATATGCTTGTTTATTATATATAACTATAGTGAGTGGATTTAACCTTCTCTCTTTTTTTTCATGAAAAACATGAAATAAAAAAAAATAAAAAAACCTTTACGGGAAATCTAAATTAATTTTAATTTTAAATTCCAGTTTCGTGTTAATCTTTTATTGCTTTCCCTAGAAAAGTTAAAAAAAAAAAACAAAAAAAAAAAAAGTAAAAAATAAAACTTTGCTGGAATTAATTGCAGGAAACAATCAATCAAGTTTTCAAACTTTGACCAAATAAACTATTTACCTAGTAAATTTTTTTTTTTAATACTTTTTTTTTTTTTTCTCAACCTGAATTAATCTTTAACATGATTCGAGACTTTGTTTCCATATATAAAACATAATAATAATAAAAACTTTAAATTAAAATAAAAAAAAAAGAAATCATGGGGTCATTTTTCTTATTTTTTTTTTTTTACTTATATTTCGGGAAGTTAAAAATGTATTCTGAATATAATTATTAGTTAAAATCCATTTGAAGACTTCTAGATAAAATTGAATATTATACATATTGCGTAAAAAAGCAACCCCAAACATTTTCCGAAAACTTAAGTAACATAAATGGTTTTTGATTTTATTGGAGTCATAGATTTTCTATAAATACCTATGGTTAGGAAAAATATTATTTAACAAAATATAGTGTATAAAAATTTAAGGATTTATGTTGTTCAATCGATTAGAGTTTACCATCAAAAGTCCCATAGGAAAGGTATTGAATTTTATATATGTAGTTACATTATGATGAAGTCATAACATCAATATTTATTCGTATCTAGTATCTGGTAAATCTTTCGACTCAACTTAAATCTCTAAATGAAGATGACAAATTTGTTTCACTTTATAGACGTCAATAATTTGACTGCAGCCAGCGTTTAAAGTTTTCTTAATTAAATACAAAAATAATTTTATTTCAAAATTAAAGTGAAAAATAAAAAATTTTAAGCAGATGATTGACTGACACAGTTAAGCTTTTTGTTTGTAGGTACATTTTACATTTTACATTGTAATAAGTTTCTTTAATTTCTCATAACAAAAACTTAATTTTCACAACATCATATCAAATAAATGCGTGATATGAGTTTTACACACATATTTATTTTGCGTTTCCAAAAAAAAATTAAATAAAAAAAATTAAATAAAATAAACTTTTTTAGGTCAATGGATTTTGTGTTTTTTATTTTTTTTTTAATTTGAAATTACGAAATTTTAATTCGTTAGTATATATAATAAAATATATTTTTTTTTTTTGTTTCTTTGTAGTTCATATTTTAAATAATGATTTGATGAACCTTACATCTAATGAAAAAAAAATTATTTAGATAAACTATTATTCTATATATACTGAAAGTTGTTTCACATGAGCAAACTACAATATCGTATTATATTTTTTACGCATAATCTAACTAAGATCTGCGTTGTTCAACCTTAGGTCAACATGAGTCTTGAAATGTGTATATTATGATCAAATGATTATTTTTTAAATTCGGTAGTTCTAGTATTTTCATAAGTTCATCACTTAATAGTTATGGCAATCAAACATGTTAAATATTACGAGGTTAGTTTATTTAACTATCATTCTGCTGAAAATAATAAATTGCATTGCAGTCCACAACATTTGCTTCACAAAAGTCAAATATGGTTATACTCCCATAACACATTATACATTATCTATTTATTTTTGTTTAACATTAATTATTCAAAAATAACTTCGTTTTGAATCTTTAATAGTTAAGTTATTATTTGCTTGAACTCTTTTGGATGTTTCAATTCTTATACTACTGAGAAAACCTATGCTCGAAAGTTCGATTCAAAATGTTAACTTTATTTTTCAGATACTTAAAGTCACAGACAAGTGTTAAGTAGAATTATGTATATTTAAATATGCGTCTTACTTTTTTTTTTTGTTAATAATACATTATGAACATTAAATAAAAAATAAAAAACTGTAATACGCACATTTTTTGGAGAAATTCTAACGGTTTACTTCCAAAAACTTGAATATCTTTTATTTTATTTAAATATTTTAATGAGTAGTAGATATGTATATAATAATGAATATATACATAAACATATGTATATGTAAACAATTTTCTTCAAAAATTTTTTTTTTCTTTTTTTGAAGTTACTAAAGATGCAATCAATTTATTTTATTTTTTTTGAGATTCAGGTCTATTGAAATAAAAATTAATAATATGAACAAAAATGTATGCTGCTATACTTTACAAATAACTTCGCATGTTATGTCCAAATATGTTCTATTTAACATAACATTAATTACTGACTCTGAGAAAGCTGATGCTTTTGCTAAATATTTTTCTAAAAATAACTTATTAACATCTCATTTTAGCAATAATATTACCGAAGTTGCAGTAAACTCAAGTATTGAACAAATTTCTATTACTGATCTCAGAGAAATAGAATATATTAAGTACCAAGAAATCAAAGCAATCAGTTCAACTATGAAAACTAGCAAAGCACCCGGTAATGATAACATCTCAAATACTTTTATTAAGCAACTTCCTGATTTAGCTTTTAAGTTTTTAGCCAAGATTTTCAATTCTAGCCTCAAAATAAGCTACTTTCCAAACGACTGGAAATGCGCATCCGTTGTATGTGTCCCAAAAGCAAGTAAAGATGTATCGAAAATTGAAAGCTATCGTCCTATTAGCCTGCTAAGTGGCTTGAGCAAAGTTTTCGAAAAATGTTTAAAAAATCGCTTAGATAAATTTATGGAAAAAAAAAATATCCTACCTGACGAACAATTTGGGTTCAAAAGAAAACATTCAACTAACCATCAACTTTGCAGGATTAAAAAAATTATTTCCAACAGTCTTGATTCCAAAAACTCCACCGGTATGATATTACTTGACGTAGAAAAGGCTTTTGATACTATCTGGCATAACGGTTTAATTCATAAAATGTTCAAATTAAAATTCCCTCTGTACTTAATAAAAATTATTCAAAACTTTCTCAAAGATAGAAATTTCAGAGTCAAGATTAAAAATGAAAAATCATCTCCCCTTTTTATATCGGCAGGACTACCGCAGGGCAGCTCGCTAAGCCCGACTTTATACAATATATTTACAAGCGATATTCCACGTCCTGACCAATGTGACTTAGGGCTATTTGCGGACGATACAGCCATTCTATCCTCGGATATATCTCCTCAACAAATTATTAATAACCTAGAACTTGCTTATCATCAAATTAATGAATATTTAAACAGCTGGAAAATTAAGATAAATCCATCTAAAACCCAAGCAATGTTTTTCACACGCAGAAGGAAATCGTCGTTTCTTCCTGATAGGCCACTATTTTTGGATTGGGCAGAAGTTGAATGGAACAACAACATTAAATACCTGGGGGTAATTTTAGACAGGAAACTTTTATTCAATGCACATATTGATTATTCAATAAAAAAAACTGACATCGCAATAAAAATGTTATATCCTCTCGTATGTAGGAAATCCAAAAAGTCCACAGAAAATAAACTCCTAATTTTCAAAAGCATATTTCAGAGCATATTATTATTTGGTTGTCCAGTTTGGGGTGACTGTGCCAAATCACATATAAGAAAAGTACAAATCAAGCAAAACAAAATATTAAAAATGATTTTAAATGCACCGTGGTTTTCTAGTACTTTTGCAGTACATGAATTTTCAAATGTTTTGTATATTGATAAAAAAATTAATTTGCTTAATGAAAAATTTTTAGAAAATTGTAATAATATTAATAATGAACTGGTCAAATACATTATACAAAATTAGTTAAGTTTAGTAGTAAGGTTAGATATAGGGTTAGGAAGTAGAGTTCTCATAAGTTTTATTTTAAATAAAAAAAAAAAAAAAAAAAAAAAAAAAACATAAAAACCAAAAAAAAAAGGGGTTTTTATCCTTTTCCCCTAGATACATAGATTATGATAATAAAACACTGATCAAGTTGTAAATAATAGTAATTAATTAGCTGTTGTGAATCAAAATTATTCTTATCTCTTAGATTATAGTGATTTTATATTATAAAAAGAAATGTTAATCAGGATGTTAAATAAATAATTTGAATTTGAAAATACCTTGTAAAATACATTTTTTTCACCACATTAAAATATTAGAATATTAAGAATTATTAATTATATACATATATAATAAACATATATAATAATTGTGAATAAATCCCATGAGCATGAACAAGCAAACCCATATCAAGAGTATATCATACATAAAAGTTTCTAAATAAAATCATATGTTTTTTTAATGATTATTTTAAAATTTATATACCTAATAATAAAAACATAAAGTTTTAGGATAAATTAAAAAAATTAAAAAAAAAATCTAAATTCATAAACTTGTATTTTTTTGAAGGGCTATTGGTTATAAATTTTTGTTTTTTTTTATTTTTAACAATAAGATAAATTATACTCTCTCAAGTGTCCTTATTTTGGTTATTATAAATATAATATTCAAGGCCAAAATAACAAAAAAAAATTATTATTATTTATAATCACTAATTGTCTTAGAGGACACCACCGGCATTAGGAAGTTAATTGCGAAAAATTGTCCATTAAATGTTAGAAATTGATATTTGGTTGCGAGCAAAATATTTTCATCTTTATTAAGTTCTTAAATATTTTGTTGGTCTATGGAAAATATAGACTTTTACTTAAAGTTTTATACCGATATTAGTGTTACACCTGAACGAAACTATTGTCCAAAATATTTAAAATACCGTACTCACTTCGTACCCGTATGATTTGAAGATAAAATGTTCCTACAATAACGAAATTTAGGCCTTAAAGAACAACGTATTATTGAAATATTGTGGTGGAGAGGACTTTTATTTAACTGTAATTAAAAGATGAATAATAAATCATAAACGTCACCGCACAATATCTAGGCAGTGCGCTTTTAAAAACATATAACCAAAATTTTTATAGTTTCAATTCGAAAAGAAACAAACAAAATATATGAAGCTGATATTAATCACATTATTTTGTTATTTAAAGCAACAAGTTTGCCAAACTTATTTTCTTACAATTTTCTTTCCATTTTCGAAATTCTCATTAAATTTTTGATTAAAATATTATGAAAATCACAATCATATCATATTCGAAATTCAAAAATGCAAAAGAAAAATATGACAATTTTCTTCTTCTTTTTTTTTTTTAATTAATTATATAATATAATTAATATTAAAAAAAATATTTTATTCTGTTTTTATTTTATTTTTGTTTTTTATACATCGTCGTATTATAATTTTATCAGTTTTTCCAAGCCCTCTTCTAAACATTATAACATAATTAATGTTAAATAAAGCAAATAATATTAAGAGTTAATTTCAATTAAAAAAACAGAAAAAAAAAATTCGACACACCTTAAAATATATACACAATGGTATTATACCCTGTATATAATATTCATGGATTACAAAATTTTGCAATTAAAAGAAGTTCAGTTTAGGTGGGACAAACAGGTGAAAAAAAATTTTTTATATATTTTTTGCAAAATTTTGTTAATTTTTTATTTATTTTTTTTTTCGTTTTTTTTTTTTATGAACTCAAAATTTATTTGATATTATTTTTGTACAAGTTTTTTTTTTCTTCTTTTTTTCTAGTACAAATTATTTAGTAAATTTTTTTTTTTTTTTATAATTTTTACTTGATTATTTTTGTTGTAATCATAATAATAATAAAAAAAAAAAAACATACACACCATTTATTGTGTACATATTCTGAATATATCACCATAGTTGCAAATTATAAGAACCAGAAAAAAAAAAAAAGGTCAAAGTGACATGGAAAATATATAAAATTCCACCCACAAAGCTTTAATGCTGATGAGTTTTATGCATGCAAACTTTAAATTCATGTTTATTTCATATAATTTTTTTTTTTCACTACTACTTATTATTAGATTGAAACACTTTAAAAAAAAATAATAATAATAATATTATTATTAAAAAAAAGAGATAATTTATATCAAGATATTATAATGAATATTTTTTTAGGAACCTTAAAGGGAATAAGAAATCGATAATGAGTGATGTTAACTTATAATTTTAGTTTAACAGATTTGCGATTGAACGATAGTAACGTTGTACTATTTTTAATTTATTTATTGGTTTTTAAAATTAAATGCACAGTTTTTAAACCTAGCAAGAAGTAGCATTACAGACTACAAGTGGCATAACATAGTATCTTCGAAACATATTTTAGAATTCATGTTAAATTTGATTATACTTACTATTCTAGAATTGATTATACTTACTATTCTTTTATTATACTTACTATTCTTTTAGTTTTAGTTTAATCAACATTTGATCTATTTTTAAAATTCTACCATAGCTTGTAAATATCTTTAAATATATTATAAATCGAACTTCGCTTGTATTAAATTTTTGAAACTTTTTCCATAGAAACCATGCTACGAGGGATTTGTTGAACTATTATCCAGCAATTTTTGATATTGTCGCTATTCCTATATGGAATTTAATATAATCAAAAGTATGGGAAGGATAAAACTGGAAAAATTTTCAATTTTTCAATTTTATAAAATCTGGATGTTTTACCTACTCATTTAATTCCATGTATTTCTTATCAAACACAGAATGTTTCAGAGTGTGTACAAAGTACAAAACTAAAATAATATATGAATAACATTAAAAAAAAAAATTGTATGCCGTGTGTCACAAAGTAACACGAAATTATTATTTTTATTTAATCATAAACCATCTAGACGCTATAAAAATTAAGGCGCTGTTAGAATAGAAATAATTGTATACAAAATTTGCTTCTAAATCCCAAATTCTCAACACACAATCAGTAAATTTAGAATTTTAAGAAAAAATAGTAATAAAATTTACGAACTCATATTTATTTAGTGATATTCAATACAGTAATGCTAGTTGACTTTTCCAAAAATCAAAAAAAAATAATAATAATAATTTAGCATTTCTTTCATTATGAACCACAGCAACCCTGAGTAAAGGATAGCTACGTATTTGTTTCTCTCTGTTACAGTAGAATAAAACTTAAAATTAAAATTTCTTTGAAAAACTGAAAACTAGAGGAAATATAATTATATGGTCTTATTTTTCCTTGAATATAATAATTTATTTAAATTCAATACAAAAACAAAAAAATGTATGCCACCCATCATCGTATTTTAAACTTATTTTTAAATTTCATAAATTATATGCTTAATTAAATGCAATTAGAAAAATTTGATTGTAAATGATGATAAAGCAAATTCAAATTCTATTTCATGAAATGTCATTCATAATTTTTATTTTATTTTTTTGTTCATTTAAAAATATTATATTAATTTTTATTTTTTTTTAAATTCATTATTCGATTTTTTTTTTTTCTAATTATATGAACGAATATTAAAATTAAGATCATTAATTAAATGAAAGATAATTTTTATAATATTGCAAGAGTTTCAATATTGCGAAACAAAATATAAGTTTTCAAAAACTTAGATAAACATACTAACAGAAATTGTTAATCTCGGTTAAATATCTAGACTACCATATGAAAGCTACGATATCCTATTATAATGTTGATAAATTATTGAAATTTGTTTTACAAATTTTTGCTACATATTTATATACGTTGTTTGTTAATTCGATAGTTTTAACAATATAACCCAAACATTTTAAACTTCAATAAAAACCGAATCATAACCAGAATAAAATTTATAAAAAATTAGAATAAGAAAAAAAATTTCAAAAACTAAATTTTATAACTTTTAAACTTGATCGCAATTTGAAAAAGTTTTTCTATATAATTGAGGTCTTCGAAAGTATACAATATATGCATAACATTATGAAAGTTATAATAATTTTAGTTTCCGATACTGAATTTTTTTCGTTTATTCTACAAAATTAAACTATTGAATAACTTATCCTATAATAGAAAATAATTTTAATGAACACAATATTAACAAAACTTTAGTTATTTTTAATTTTAATTTTGAAAAAAATAGAAAATATATAAAATATAGATTATGTGTATCCACCTGACTATATTTTATTTAAATTTTGGGATATATATTATTTAAATTCCCAAAAGTGTCATTTTTATTCTAAATTTTTATTAATCCAATTATGTATTCAAATTTTTGACATAAATTTAGGAACGCATAAAAAATATATAACGATTTTGTAAAGAAATAAAAGTTAAAAATTTTGTTCAAATGAATTTTGAATAGAGTGTATATATTTTATAAAAATATAGTTTTTTTTTTTTCTATTTTACTATAGTATTCAATTTGGGATGTAATTAATCATTTTAATTGGGCACAAAATAGTTGAGGTCATCATTAACAATATGTTTTTATGCTTTTATATACATTCAATATAAAATTTTAATTTTAAGCATTTTTATAATATCATGCAATTGTTGTTTTGAAAATTTTATGTTATTTATATTTATTTATTTTTTTTTTATAATAGTAATTTTGTACAACAATATAAATAGCAGTAAGTAGTTTCAATGGATAATTATTTATGGTCCCACAGAGAGCTTATGATCCGATTCGTTTTTTTTTTATACAAGCATATTATATTTTTGTATTCAATTTGTCAATAATATAAAAATAATGAAATATAAACTTTTATTCAAATGTACATATGTATATATTGTGTACTATTGTTATATAAAACATATTTACATACCACAAAATAACCTTGTTATTTTATAAGATTTTTAAAATAAAATTTATTGTTTTTTTTTTTTTTTTGTAAATATATATTGGGATGCTATTTATAATTAACATTGCTGAATAAAAAAAAAATAATAATTAATTCTCATAGCTTTAACCCATAAGCTCATTTCAAACCTTCAAATTCATTATGAAATCTGTGAATGAACTTCAGAAATGTAATGGACTCTAAAAATCATTAAAAATGTTGCCAGTAGTTTTGAGAAAAATGTTGCTATTAAAATATTGACAGTTTCAAAGAATAATAGCTAAATATTTATTTTATTACTAGTTATAAGCCCATGACCGTTATTGAGTACGCTCACGGGATTAGAAAACCTTATTAATTTAAAACAAAGTTATCCAATACTGAATTATGTTTTACCCATTAGGTTGGCTAAACGCAAAACAAAAATAAAAAAATTAAATTTCTGTTAGCAGTTAGAAGTATTAAATACAGAGAATCAGAGATCGATTTATTTATATGTATATTAAAGATTTCTACAAAAAAAAAGATTCTTAAGAAATTTTTTGTTCATTATTATTCTATTTTATTGATAGTTTCACATGAGCATTGCTTATAAATTCGAAAATGTCTTTTCAACACGATTCTATATGGTCATTGATTGGGTGTTGTTGATATTATAG
Organism: Hybos culiciformis; assembly: GCA_964007475.1. Lineage (NCBI taxonomy): Eukaryota > Metazoa > Arthropoda > Insecta > Diptera > Hybotidae > Hybos > Hybos culiciformis. The sequence goes on along the minus strand of OZ023274.1, from coordinate 94,314,767 downwards.
TGCTGCTGATGAGTTGATATTATAGTGCTGCTAATAAGTATATATATATAAACTTAATAGAACAGAATAAATTTGTAAAAAAAAAAAAAAAAAAAAACATATTTTAAAACCAATATTCTCATTCAATACAGTTTATTAAAATATATTAAAATTCTTGCGACTGCGAAGAATAAAATCCAAATCAGTTTTTTTTTTTAATACATTTCTAGTCAACAAGCATTTTTCCATAATTAAGGCCAATGAAACTGAAACACCCTTATATATATTTTGGGATAATAATAATAATAATAATACTTTGGCTGTAAAACTGAATATTATAATACAAAGTAAATTTAAAATATATATTAAAAAAAAAACAAGACTAATAAATTGATATTCTGAACATGCTAATTTTCTAATTTAAAGCTAATTCATATTATACCTTTCCAAAAATAAAACTATACATCTAATATCATATAGGTATATAGATATAAAAATACATATATCTTCACAATTATCTAACTTTGTAACGCGAGAGTGCAAAAAATCAATTTGTGTATATTTTTTTTTTTTTTTTTTTCAACTTTTGCTTCATAAATATAGATAAAAACTAAAAATACATTATTTTATCATGAAATTTGTGTTCTTACATACATGGATTTAATAATTTCTTACAGTTTTAACGATTTTTGTTAATTGAAACACAAGAACAACGATCTCAAAGGCTTGAAAATAATGGGATGTCGAAATACGCGATCACGAGCCATACGTTTAAGCACCGACGATTAAAGTTCATTTGCAACGAGAGCAGAAGCGCAGTGTGTAAATCGCTTAAGCACCGATTCACAGCAGCTACGTTTAAAAGCGACATTCGTTTTTTATTCGTTTGTTCTTTTTCGCTGTAATCTGGAGAGCTCTAGAAAGATAATTATACTTCATATATACCAAATTAATACAATTCATCATAAAAAAATAAAACAATTCGGTTGTAGAAATTTCAATCACACTCAGGTTCTGATAACTTTTCGATCTATCCGACTTTTGTGTACAATTCGCTTGCATTGCAAATATTTATCTACTTTATGAATATTCTTATAATTTTTTTTATAATTTACGATATACTCTTTGAATGCAAATTTTTAATAACAAAAAAATTCACTGTATCTACAACATAGATGCATAGATTTACGTGCATAAATATATACAACAAACATATGTATATTTTATTGAAATTAGAAACTATTTTTAGTTTGTTATCATAATTTTTAGATTTGTATGGCTTAGTTTTTTTTATTTTTTTATTAACATTGGGGTATATAAAACGCACAAAAATCAAAACAACAAAAAGAATTATTGTTGATTTTTATGTGACATCCCCTAATATCTGAATATCATAAGCTTTTGTACCTTTTTACCACTTATATAGCCAATCGTTGTTCCTACAAAAATTTAACACAAATCTCAATTTTATAGAATATTATGTGATTCCATCCATTATTTAAAAAAAAAACAGACATTTATAAAATTAGGTTAAAAAACCCCCGTAAAATACAGAATTTATATATAATATTGAAAAATAATAAACTTTAAAATGTATGTAGTTTTAAAAGACTGATATTGATCTAGATTAAAAAAAATTATTTAACAAATTTTTATGTTGATAATAATTTAAATAATTTTAATTAAATCCTTTTTATTATTTTAACAACATTAACAAAATATACCCATTTTCCATCACATCAGTAGTACATGTACTCTTGAATTCATATATATACATAATAAAAAGAAAATTAATTAAGATGCAAACTGTTTTACATGCATGTACCTATACAGAATACTTCATCCATATATTGAATTTAATTCTGAATAAAAACCTCTCTGTATCTGTACACATTTCACATAATGTGGAAGTGCATAAATGTATATCTTGTGACATTTTTGACATAAATTTAATTAATTTTATTAAAATTGAATTTCATATCGATTAAATTCTTAACGTCAATGTTAGCAGTAGTTTGTTATGAAAGTATCATAAGTTGCATTAAAATCATAAATATGTGAAAATAATATGTTCGCTGCATGCAATACCTATATCTATTTAAATACATAATATGTAGTGCATACATAATCGCATTCAAATATAATGTGAAACCATTTTATATAACGCTTAAAATTAAAATATCTTTAGTGTATCTATATCAATACCTTTATTATATTAGATTAACTGAAGTTAAATATTAGGTATTTTCGTCACCACATTTGAATATGCAGAAGTTGGGGCAAATACTTGTGCCTACGTCTCTTAAACATCAAACTATCTTAACATTATATCTAACATCTTATTGGTGAAGAGAAGCCAACCAAGAAAAATTTTTGAACAATATTTTTATAATAGGTTAATCATCAATACATATGTTGTATAGGGGCAGAATTTAATTTAAAAGTCATGTTATATCAAGGAAATTTTATTTAACCCTTTTAATATCATAACAACACTAAAGAGGTGCTGATTATTATATTACGATTACAAAATATTATAAATGAGAATGGTAACCATTGACACCTGAGAAGAATTTTAAGTTTAAACTTCATATATTTTGGGGATTAACATTGGAATTAAGTTGTTATCTTTATTAATTGAAAAAAAAAATTCAATAGCCGTCCTCACGTCCTTTATGAAACTTCATAATTCATAACTCATATTTCATTTTTTTTTTTTTATATAACGATTACGAACTATCATTCTTCATGCGGTTGCTCTTTTTAAAATTATCGATTTATGAAATTTTTCTCATTTTCATATATTTAACAATACCTCGATAAAGAATTTAAACTTCAAAATCCACAAGGTAAGTAGGTAAAACGTATCTGTTTTTTTCTACAGTATTAAAGGGTTAATAAAAAAAACTTTATGTATAGAGAAAAAAAAATTTCAATGCAGATAAAAATGGATTTTTCCTAAAACTAGGTCAACCATCCTTAAATTACAACATGTGAACAAAATTGAATTGTGCTAAATTGTTTGTTGTAGGCTTAAATCAGAAAAGCTTTTTATATTTTAAATATTTTTTTTATTTTGTTGAAATTTTTGTAACATTATATGTAAATAGTATACTAGAAAAATATTTTTATTTTACGTATATTCTAAACATTTTTTTTTAGCAAGATGTCAATAATAATTTCTAAGAGAAAAAATTTCTATTTTTTATACTTATAAATATTTTTGCACTAATAAAAAATTAATGCTTTTTTCATTAGATCAAGCGTTGTAGTTCAACAACTGGTATTTCCGTTCTACTCAACTGGTAAGTCTCTGCACAACTGGTATTTTGGTTCTGCACAACTGGTAAATCTCTACACAACTGGTATTTTGGTTATGCACAACTGGTAAGTCTCTTCACAACTGGTATTTCCGTTCTACACAACTGCTAGGTCTCTGCACAACTGGTATTTTGGTTCTGCACAACTGGAATGTCTCTGCACAAGTGGGATGTCTCTGCACAATTGGTATTTTGGTTCTGCTCAACTGGTAAATCTCTGCAGAACTGGTATTTTGGTTCTGCACAACTGGTAAGTCTCTGCACAACTGGTATTTGGGTTCTGGACAACTGGTATGTCTGCACAACTGGAAATTTTGGTTCTTAGAGCCTTAAATTTATACATTAAAAAAATTTTAACATTTTCAATAGTATTTTGTAATGAAAGATATGTATATGTAAACATGTACACATGAAGATATGTATATTCTATTATCACAAGAGGAAAAGTTTTTAAAAATGTAACTCTCTACAGCTACTCTAGTCGAATGAAGCAATTGGGAAACTTCATTTTAACAGTTGAACAAAGAAAACTACTTTGAAATCTTAAAATTTAAGAAATAAAATCTGACATCACTTTTCGATAAATGCAGAAGGATATAATTATTAAAAATACGAAAAATATAAAATTAATAACATTGAGACTTAATGATAAAACATTGGAATAATTTGTATGCAATAATTTTAAGTAAAAACGGACATTATTATTTTAGGTCATACTTCTTTGATCATTATTTTTCAAACCTATATTTATGCATAATAATAACTTCTATCAAAATTTGATACAAATAAATTTTGTCATTTACAGAATTAAAAAATATATATATTTTTTTTTTATATTGTGCCAGGCCAGGCCTATGAATATTACTAAAAAAATATACATACATACTTAATGTATACCTCCTAGATTAGCCTTTATCTATTCATTTATATATGAAACATTTTATTCATTATAATATGTCATACTCCCTTTTTAGAACATTAAGTACAAAAAATAAAAAAATACATGAAAAATAACTATGACCAAAATTCGGCATTCATTATTATGCTCTAGTTTATTTTTATGTCATCTTGGGAACAAAAAACTATTATGATATTATATGGTATATATAAAATGCTGATTATGAAAAAATTTTAAAAGTAGGTTACTGGAACAATCAATAAATTCTCTGCAAAAAAAAAAAAAAATGTCATGAAACTATTTTTATAACCGACTTAATGTAAATTATGTAAAATTATGTAAGAGCAATTCATTTTAATGCGAAAATACAGAAAAAATTTGATAGCAAACGTAAAAAAAAAAAAATTTAAATCCCAAAATACCGGCATGCATATGAAAATACACATTATATGTACATATAACAACAGAACAATTACATAAATGATATGAAAATAAAATGCATTAACTGTGCATATGAATACGGTATAATGCACCAAGAATAATTTTATTTAATACCTATATGTGTTCAAAATTCCATCACATGAGAGTTAACCTTCATCAATTCTTTAGAAGTTGTTATAAATTCAAATAAATTAAAAAAAAAAACTAAATTATTTCAAAACCTAACTATATTGAATTAATAGAAATTGAGTTTAAGGTATTTTCGCCGATTCGTTACATTTTAATGTTGTTCATCATAATATAGCCAAAAATTTACGAAAGAATTTTAGCTTCTATTTTTTTTTTATTTCCATTACAGCCTAGGTGGGTTTTTATCGGTTTCAATTTGACATATTTTAATAAATGAAAATTTCATTTTATACCCATAAATGCTTTTGATATATATATATGTAATATTTATACCTATAAGAATGAACATATAGTATATATATGAAAATAATAAAGGTTGGAAATTGAAAAACACATATCATGAAAACAAAAAAAAAAAAAAAAATTTTAAATGGAATATCCTGGTTTTCTTTTCTTCATGATTATAATAAAATTACATCATTTTATATTTTAATATTAAAATTTACAACATTACAGAAAACAGTTTTAGTCATCATCATCATCACCCAAAATAAAAAAAAATTGTTACATAAATAAAAAAAGAAAGGAAAAAGTGGAGCGCCTATCGGGAAATATAATATTTTAATTTCATTATTTATGGGAACCACACAGACACAGGATATGCTAGCTATATAATAGAATATGAAATTCTTTTTTTGAAGTTTATACTTCTTTAGCGACGTTGGAAGAAATTTGGTAGAGGGTAAAAATCCATTTTCATATAGAATTTTTCTGAGAATCGTCATCATTTTTCTGAGAATCGTCCGTCATCATTTTTCAAATATTAAAAAAAAAAAACAAATCATAATTGGGTTCGAACCTGGCACCTTCAGACTTATTTTTTTATCAAAAAAATTATTTTCGATGAAATAAAGGTTAGTTGGCTTAAAATTTTGGGTAGTAGAAGGAGGAGTAGGGTCGACCCGGCCCAAAAAAAATTTTTTTTTTGTTTTTAATTGTAAAAGTTACCTGTCGTTAAATGAACGTGGCCGGCATGAAAATTTTGGATCGGAGCAGGAGGCGAGGGGGTCTCCTACCCAAAAAAGACCAACATTTTTTTTTTATCAAAAAAATTATTTTCGATGAAATAAAGGTTAGTTGGCTTAAAATTTTGGGTAGTAGAAGGAGGAGTAGGGTCGCCCCGGCCCAAAAAAAATTTTTATTTTATTTTTTTAATTGTAAAAGTTACCTGTCGTTAAATGAACGTGGCCGGCATGAAAATTTTGGATCGGAGCAGGAGGCGAGTGGGTCTCCTACCCAAAAAAGACCAAAATTTTTTTTATCAAAAAAATTATTTTCGATGAAATAAAGGTTAGTTGGCTTAAAATTTTGGGTAGTAGTAGAAGGAGTAGGGTCCACCCGGCCCAAAAAAAAATTTTTTTTTGTTTTTAATTGTAAAAGTTACCTGTCGTTAAATGAACGTGGTCGGCATGAAAATTTTGGATCGGAGCAGGAGGCGAGGGGTCTCCTACCCAAAAAAGACCAAAATTTTTTTTTTATCAAAAAAATTATTTTCGATGAAATAAAGGTTAGTTGGCTTAAAATTTTAAGTAGTAGTAGAAGGAGTAGGGTCTACCCGGCCCAAAAAAAATTTTTTTTTTATTTTTTTAATTGTAAAAGTTACCTGTCGTTAAATGAACGTGACCGGCATGAAAATTTTGGATCGGAACAGGAGGCGAGGGGGTCTCCTACTCAAAAAAGACCAACATTTTTTTTTTATCAAAAAAATTATTTTCGATGAAATAAAGGTTAGTTGGCTTAAAATTTTGGGTATTAGTATAAGGAGTAGGGTCCACCCGGCCCAAAAAAATTTTTTATTTTATTTTTTTAATTATAAACGTTACCTGTCGTTAAATGAACGTGGCCGGCATGAAAATTTTGGATCGGAGCAGGAGGGGGAGGGGGTCTCCTACCCAAAAAAGACCAACATTTTTTTTTTATCAAAAAAATTATTTTCGATGAAATAAAGGTTAGTTGGCTTAAAATTTTGGGTAGTAGTAGAAGGAGTAGGGTCGACCCGGCCAAAAAAAATTTTTTATTTTATTTTTGAAGTTAATACTTCTTTAGCGGCGTTTGATGAATTTTGGTAGAGGGTAAAAATCCATTTTCATGTAGAATTTTTCTCAGAATCGTCATCATTTTTCTCAGAAAAATAAGAATAAGAATACTTATTTTTTTATTATATGTAAGAAACCCAAAATCATATGGACAGTATGGCTTAGTGGTTACAACATCAGACTGTAAGTCTGAAGGTGCCTGGTTCGATTCCCAATGACAAGATTTTTTAATTTCAAATATATGTATATATAGGGCCCAATATTACAAGCAAAAAAAGCTACGGTTAGGTCGTGCCGGAGCAAAATATACGAAATTTTTTTTTTTTTAAATAGGTAGCTCCGGTGAAATTAAGATTATCTGAAAAAAAATGTTTGGGTGGGGAGCTACGGTTAGGTCGTGCCGGAGCAAAATATACGAAAATTTTTTTTTTTTTTTTCAAAATAGGAAGCTCCGGTGAAATTAATATTACCTGAAAAAAAATTTTGGGTGGGGAGCTACGGTTAGGTCGTGCCGGAGCAAAATATACGAAAAATTTTTTTTTTTTTTAAATAGGGAGCTCCGGTGAAATTAATATTAACCGAAAAAAAATGTTTGGGTGGGGAGCTACGGTTAGGTCGTGCCGGAGCAAAATATACGAAATTTTTGTTTTTTTCAAAATAGGTACATAGCTCCGGTGAAATTAATATTAAATGAAAAAAATGTTTTGGGTGGGGAGCTACGGTTAGGTCGTGCCGGAGCAAAATATACGAATCATTTTTTTTTTCAAAATAGGTAGCTCCGGTGAAATTAATATAACTGAAAAAAAATTTTTGGGTTTGGTCGTGCCGGAGCAAAATATACGAAAATTTTTTTTTTTTTAAATAGGTAGCTCCGGTGAAATTAATATTATTTGAAAAAAAATTTTTGGGTGGGGAGCTACGGTTAAGTCGTGCCGGAGCAAAATATACGAAAATTTTTTTTTTTTTAAATAAGTAGCTCCGGTGAAATTAAGATTACCAGCCGAAAAATTTTGGGTGGGGAGCTACGGTTAGGTCGAGCCGGAGCAAAATAAACGAAAAAAATTTTTTTTTTTAATAGGTAGCTCCGGTGAAATTAATATTAACTGAAAAAAAATTTTTGGGTGGGGAGCTACGGTTAGGTCGTGCAGGAGCAAAATATACGAAAATATTTTTTTTTAAATAGGTAGCTCCGGTGAAATGAATATTAACTGAAAAAAAATTTTTGGGTGGGGTTAGGTCGTGCTGGAGCAAAATATACGAAAAATTTTTTTTTTTTCAAAATAGGTGAAATTAATATTGCCTGGTGAAATTAATATTGCCTGAAAAAAAATTTTGGGTGGAGAGCTACGGTTAGGTCGTGCCGGAGCAAAATATACGATTTTTTTTTTTTTTTTTAATTAGGTAGCTCTGGTGAAATTAAGATTACCAGACGAAAAATTTTTGGGCAGGGAGGTACGGTTAGGTCGTGCCGGAGCAAAATATACGAAAATTTTTTTTTTTCAAAATAGGTAGCTCCGGTGAAATTAATATTACCTGAAAAAAAATTTTTGTGTGGGGAGCTACGGTTAGGTCGTGCCGGAGTAAAATATACGAAAAATTATTTTTTCAAAATAGGTAGCTCCGGTGAAATTAATATTACCTGAAAAAAAATTTTTGGTTAGGGAGCTACAGTTAGGTCGTGCCGGAGCAAAATATACGAAAAAAAATTTTTTTTAATAGGTAGCTCCGGTGAAATTAAGATTACCTGAAAAAAAAATTTTGGATGGGGAGCTACGGTTAGGTCGTGCTGGAGCAAAATATACGAAAATTTTTTTGAAGTTTATACTTCTTTAGCCGCGTTGTGCGTTTTTTTGGTAGAGGATAAAATATTTTAATTTACATTTTGTACTCAGCAGCCCATCATTTGTAGCCACTGTTATTGAATATTTTAAATCTTTAAGTATAAACTTCTGTAGGCAGTTCTATGACTGCTTCGTGTGTTTTTTTTTTTGTTTTATTCTGAAAAGGACAAATGATGATGATATGTGTCAAACTTTATTTGATCTATTCTATTTCTACATATTATATTAATATAAATATGCATATAATATATATATTTTATACCACACAAAGCTCGCATTTTTAGTTAATTTAAGTAAAGTAAATAAATTCTTGTTTAATGTTGATCAGAAAAATTTCACATAAACGTTTGGTAGTCCTTAATATTAAAAGCCAAATATTTAACAGAAAAAAGGAAAATAAAGCTTAATTACACAATTAAAATATTTTAATGAACAGACAAAGTGAAAAATAATTTAATATTGCATATTTGTAGGTAATTTAATACAGTTTTATTTTAGAACTTTTTTTTCAAGAAAAGTAATTAAGTACAATAAAAGAAATCCATGAATATCAGTTTCAAAAATGTGAGATGAAAAAAGTATAGTAATATATATAGTAGTATTAGTGGACAGTAGATGTATAGTTTCTAAATATTCCTGAATTCATTATGGATGAACTCTTCCCGAAATTTTATTCTCAAATTTTAAATGTAATATATAATTTATATACACTTCTATTCCCACTAGAAAAGGGGATAGGATTGTCGAAAAAATATCACTTCAGTTCATAGTTAAATCGATATAGAGAATTTAAACTAAGGAATCAAATAATATCTTTATAAGATACCTAATCCTCAGAGATAAAGAAGGCTTATGTAAGGAGACAATATATTTATTTGCGAAACTTGTATTTTCCTACTTTGTTTAAGGTTTGTTTTTGTAATTTTCAGACTAACAGAACCATATTGAATTGGATTTTCGAATGTAAATGACTTTGGTGTGTTAACAATTTTGGTTTTATGTTATTTTTTTTTAAATATTCAACAAAAACCGATCAAGCTAATACAAGCATAACGTTTTTGTGAATTTAAAATTTCCGGATTACTTTACCTGTCATCAAAAAATCTTTTTTATCTAAAATCTGGCAAACAAGAAAAATATAAAAAAAAAAAATTATAATTTTTTTGCCAAAAAAATTTTATACGTACCTGAATGTTTTTATTTTTTTGCATAAATATATTTTTGAAAATTTTTTTTTTTTTCTCTTATTTACATTTATGTGAATCTATATAACTTTTGAAAATAAAATAAATATATAATATGTAAAAATATTCTTATATATAAAATTTATTTTTAGAATATTTATCTAATTGCAAAATTCTTTCACTCCTGATTTTGTTAGCCCTTTTATTACATAAAAAATTATTTTTTTTTTGCCATAAAGATATTAAAAGAACCGGAAAGTGAGATTGAAATGAATTTTTGTTTTTTTAACAATTTCAATTAAATTAACATATAAAAATTCTAAGTTAAAATTATTATTAATTCTAATTTTAATTTATTCGATGATGAGAAAAAAAAAATAGGTATCTTAGCATCAATATTAAAATAAAACGAGTAATCATAATTATATCATCTTCCAGGTTTGCTTTAAAGTTAAATGTCAATGGAGAAAATTACCAAAAAACTACGTATTGAAATTGTGAAAAAGCAGCGAAAATCAACCACCATCCTTGAATATCCTTTTGTAATAAAAGACGAAATCGTCGCCTCGAGTGTTAACCTACTTATTCAAAAAAAAAATAAATAAATAAAAATAAAACTTAAAATCTGAATAAAATTTTATTTATGAGCTGTATTTTTCACACTATACGTAACATAAATATGTTATTGAGAAAAAAATATATTATTATTATTATGAAAATAAAAATAATATTTTCAATTCATAAATTTTAAATAAATTGCTATCATTTCCATCCAGAAATAAGAAACCATAAAGAAAAAAGAATAAAGGAAGCTTCCACTATTTTTTTTTTTTCGTTTTTATTTTATTCTGATGATGAATAATACACAAAAAATTTCTGAAAATCATTAAATTTATAACAAAATAATGGTGTGCGAATGTTGTTTTTTTTGCCGTCATTTTTATTCGCCATTTCTTTTATTTATATCTTCTGCTCCCGCTTTAATATGCGGCATGATCCAAAAATGATATACAAAAAAAAAAGTCCTTTATTTCACATTGCAAATTTATATTTTTCAAAAGCAATTCATAAAAAAGAAATAAATGTTATAAAAAGATATTATATTCATAAGCTTTTTATGTAACACAATATAGCATTTTAAAAATTAGTTTATAAAGAAAAAAATTTAATATAATTTCTCAGCCTTTACACAATACCAGGGTAAACAATATCTTAATTCGAACATTAAAGAAATAATATTTGTAAGTGCAATCGAAGTCTAAATATAGGTACACGCACTGGTAGTATAGGTCTACCATTTTTTACATCTTTTTCGTCTTAAAGCAATGTGCAAGAAGCAAATTCTAGAGTAATTCAATAATGTGGCTGTAGCTAAAGCCCTGACAATAATTTAACAAATAATACTATCTCGTTCTTCAATATAAGATATTATCAAAAATATTCAATTAAATATTAAACCTTATAACGGTCTTATTATGGTTTCATCGCTTATATTGTACGAAAATCTAATTTAATTTTATTTCACATAATGATAAGAGAAATCTATTAACATTATATGACGATATGTTTTTATGATACACACATAGTTATATATTTATATGATTTTATTATTATTATACAATATACTCTATAACATGGTGAAGCATTTTTGTCAAGAAATTTTCAAAAACATTTTATAAGCATTTTGCATTTTCACATCCTTTCCATTTTTCTTTGCTTCCAATTCCAATTTCTTTTTCTTTTTCTTTTTTTTTTCTCTTCTAAAATAATTATTTCTATATCAATAAAAAAAAATAAAAAAAGAAAAAGAAAATTAGGACGAAATGTTTTCGATAAGAAAAATTATAGTATTTTTCTTTTTTCATGAAAAAATAAAAAAAAAAAAAAAGTTCTGTATTACAAGGAATATAAATAGGTCGACGTCGCGGCGCATACCATATCTTTTTTATTTTTCTATATAAATTGAAACAAAAAACCTCGTTCCAAAAAAAAAAAAAGTACTTCACAATGTTCTTGTTACCAGGGTAACAATGAAAATTCTACTGACACATTGAAATAATACATATATTTTTTATTTTTCAAAAATATATATATAATACAAATGTATGTATGAGTATCTTATACTAAAAATTTCCCAACATTATGTAGGACTAGAGTGGGTTGAGATAAAAGTAAAATCCCATAAACACTCTTAATATTAAAAAACATTATATTACAAAAAAAAAAAAAAAGGTATAATTTTAATGCTAAGTACTACCGAGAGGGAGCTTATTTTAAATTAAAAATATATGTATATATATGAAAGGACATCAAAAGGACATATATTAAATAATTTAAAAATCAAATAATAATAATGTGTTAATTACATTAAGATGGCAATACTTAGTAAAAATCAACATAAAAATGTTATAATTCTAAAACACAGAGATACAATGAAGCTTCAATGAAATTGTATGATACATTGTGATTTTTCTTTTTGGAGCCATGACACTTGCTAGTTTCATATATAGTTTTATAGAAATAGAGAAATAATACTTGTTTTTTTTCTTCTATCTGGAAATACATATACTATACGTTGATTGTATAATATATTATGTATCTCAGTATATAGTTTTTAAGTTGAAATAAATGAGTTTTCTAATTTATACAGCAATTGTACCATAATCCTAAAAGAACTCGCAGTCAACTTCCTAATGCCCTAGATAAAAGAAATTTGTATGCAAAGTATAAAGTAAGAACATGCAATATTTTTTTCTTTTTTATTCTTTTTTAAATATACATATCTGATGTCCTAAAAAGTAAATTACAATTTTCATGTCCTAGATTTTATATTATATGTCTTTGTTGTTTGTTCATGTACATATAACAAAAATATAATGGTATATTATAGTTACATAAGCAAAATCTTAAGATTTTCTTCGTTCCACTTGTTTTAAATTATTCAAGGATTTGCATTAGAAATATTTTTTTATCAATAAAAACATAAAAAAAAAAATAAGATAATATTATGCTGGTTATAGAGGCTTTGAAAATTTTACATATGAAATGTTTTGTATCTTAAATTCACTTGACATAATATTAAAAATGAAAACATAATTAAAAAAAAAAATAAAAATTAATTACATTATATGTATTTAGATTTGCATAGTTTATTTTTCAAATATTTTAGTTCTTTAATATAATTTTGATTGTATAATTCATATATATAAGTGTATAATATGTTGAATGTTCAGTAAATTTGGCATGCAAATAAAACCTATCTATATAATTAAATTACAAAATTTGTTATGGAAATGAAACCTAACAACAAGAAGTGTAGGTACATTGAAATGAATTCTAGGATCTTCTTAATGTAAGTTCTATAATAAGGGTTTTTAGGTACATCATAAACAGTTTACTAACTAAACTAACGTCAAATTTATTTTGATGACTTTGCTAATAATTTATTTTCTTTTCTATGCTTCTTCGTTCTTCGTCAACAACAAAAAGTTATAACCCTTGCTATAACCCAGTGGTCGCAATTAGATTTTAGGTATCGTGCCAAAAAAGATGATTTTCCTCAAACCATTATTTCGGCGTGCCGAATCTATTTCATAAAATAACATAGTATTGAAATGTAAGATATTAATATGTACTTATTAGTTTTTATATTAATTTTATATAAAAACTATGAGGTTTGATGGGTATTGTCCACTTTTAAGAACTTTGACTATTCATATTTCAACTAATTAAATAATTTTGTTTATTTTGTTGAAAAAAAAAAAAAAAAAAATTCTTCTATTTTTTTTTTTTTACATAATATATAAATAAACACAGTTCAAAATATTTCCCAAGACAAAGAAAATATATGGAAATAAATGAAATTCCCAAAAGCTGATGATATTCATTATGTACGAAGTTTATTTTTATTTTTTTCAATAAATTTTACCATGGTTTGCGTTTAGTTGTTATCATGTAAATACCATTGAGAATATTTTTGTGAAGAATTCATCCTTTCTTGTCACAAAAAAAAAAAAAAAAAAACGAAATAAAATAAAATAAATAAGAATATAAAACTAAAGACCAAAAATTTTATATAAATGTATATTGTATATTTTTTTTGGACATTTTATGTGGTTAAAAATTTTTTTTATATTTTTCTCATTATTATTTAGATTTTTAACTTATTATTTTTTTCTGTTTTTCTGTATTTTTTTTTTCAAATAAAATTGGTAACACACAGCTTGTAGCCTATATTTCAATATAATCTACACTGCATTATAACAAAACCAGGTTACAACTACCAGTTCAGTATTAAAATGTTGAGAAATCATGAATTAGTAAAATGATGTTACAGTAATAGCTTATGAATGTACTTAAAGCTTTTTTTATTTAATTAAATTTAATAGAAATTGAATTAAAAAAAAGAAATTGCGATCATTCAGAAAAAAAAAAATGGAAAATGGTAAACCATTCTATTAGTTTGAATTTTATATGTACACCAGCTGATGTGCTGAATTATTGAACTATTCTCGATAAAAATTTATTATTTGAAAATATCTGCACTTGTTCCAAGAATATAATTTTTAAGACTTTTCTTCATATCAAATACAAAGTGGTCATTCAAATGCCACCACCAATGCAGAAAATTCCTTCAACGAACACGAAAAGTTCTAACTTGGAAAGAAAGTTCTATAAATTACACAAAATTTGCATTAAGAATCCATTTTAATGAGACAAAAATGTGAATCTTCCATATTTAGACTCAAAAAAAATATTTTATTTATACTTTAAAATTACACAAAAATATTTTTGTAACAAAATAAAAGCATTAATGAAGATTCCACTAAAAAGCAAAAAAAATGAAAAAAATAAAATAAAATAAGATTTATGTGAATAGCAATAAAGAGGGACTTTTAAAAAATTATTTTTATTTAGTAAAAAAAAAAAAAAAATAGATAAAGTTTTTTTTATTTTTCAAGTTGACCTAAAAGCCAAGATACAAAAAGTAATAATAAAACTTAAAACGAACAAAACTTTCTAAGCTCAAAAATAATAATAATGAAAAAAAAAAAAACAGAAAAAACTACCTAAAACTGATAGAGGTTAATTTTTAGATGCATAGAGATATACATGATAGCAGTTAATGATACGGATAGAGAGAAGAAGAAAAAAAAAGGTCTAAAATTGTGAAATCTGACCTTTTTTCATTGTTGGTATAAAATGTAGTTTTTTTTATTTATTTATTATTATTTTTAATTTTTTTTTTCTTCCAAAACCTACACAAAAAATTAACACTATTAATTTCATATTATTAAAACATATAAATAATTTTTGCCAAAAGCGTTTCTAAATAACCAAAAAAAAAAAAACAAAAAGATTAATACAGTCAGCTTGAATAGAACTCAGCCACCGTAAAGAAATATTAAGAGATTGATTTTCATATTTTCAGATATTTTAGAGATATGAGATTTGAAGCTTTCAGGTTTAAGTGTGTTATAAATCTAAGTTTTTCAACATAGAATTTAAAATTTCAACTTTGAAATTAAAAATTTATTAAATAACTTTGTGTTAAACGAAAACATATACCTAATATAAGTTTTTTTTTTCAAAAAGAACTGTGATTTCAGAAATTTCCCTAAGAATACTCCCTATAGTTGATATGAAAAACATTTTAATTTCAAATTTTCAAATGTCTGTAAAAAACTTAAATCCTCAAACCAATATTTTTCGATCATAATTCTTCGAAAAAAACTATATCGGGATGTTAGCTTTCAAATCCGACTTACTGAATATAATTTTTTTTTTGTCTATTTACCATATTTATCATTCCAAACCCGATTACCTGGAATTTTCAAAAAACCTAATTTAAATTCAAATGATTCAATATTCTATCATTAAAATAATGATTTTTTTTATTTTTAGACATCATATTGTACCTATACTACAAATCACTATGTGCGTTTATATCTTAACAAAAAAAAAATCATAAAAACATTAAAAAAAAAATATAATATATTTTTTTGTTGAGTTTTTATTCCATCATTATTCAAAATTTATTGAATTTATTATTTAAATGAAATATTATATAGTTAAGTTATATCATTGAGTAATAATATTTATAAGAGGGTCAGAATTCATACAAGTAAATTTCAGAATTTTTTTTTCAAATAACTCAAAAATGATGACAATATTTTCAATGTATTGAATAAAAATTTCATGCTCAAATGTGTTTATTCTTAATACAATAATAAAAAAAATAAAATTAAGAATAAACACATTTGAGTTAAAAAGTTTTACTCAATACATTCAAAATATTGTCATAATTTTTGAAAAAAATTTACTTGTATGAATTCTGTCCCTCTTATAAATATTATTACTCAATGGTTATATTTAAAGTTGTTGATTTGTTAATAATAAAAAATTGTTCAATGTTTCTTGTATTGTTTTTAAAATATTTTTCAATATATATACAATAGCACCTACAGAAGAACAAAATATATAACAGCAGTCTAGTAATAGTTTAATTTTATACGTAATTTTTATCTCATTAGCTTAAATTAGAAGTATAAAGTTAGGTTAGGTTAGGTTGTAGCGGGTCGGAAATCCTGCGATTTCCTTGCACTTAGGCCGATTGGCCCGTTGTACTGCCCTACCCGATGGGCCTAAAATTCCCCATCGAGCCACCCTATACCATTGACGAACCTAATTATTTCTCTTGTCCTATGTCTTTGCAGGTCCTCAAGGTCCTGCAAAAAATAATCCCCCAACATCCTTGCTCTCCTAGTCCGAATCGTCGGACATTCGCAGAGCACGTGAGGTGTAGTTTCGGGTTCCTCTCCGCAACCCCTACAGATCCCAGTGTCGGCCCTCCCTATTCGGAACTCGTGGTTCCTAAAGAAGTGCCCTGTACATATTCCAGTGAAAAGTCGCAGATCATTCCTGTTAAGGTTTAAGATCTGTTTGGACTTTTCACTGTTTAGATTCCCCCAAACCTTTTTGGTGATTTTATTTCCTTCTGTTTGTCTCCACATTTCTTTGTGTTTTTCACAGCCCTCGTGGTCTATCTTGGTTTTTATTTCCGAGGCGCCCTTGAAAGATTGTAGTCTTTCCGGGGTGCCCCCGTTCCCAAACCTCGCAAGACTGTCGGCTCTCATATTTCCTTCTATATTCGAGTGGCCTTTAACCCACGTAATGACCACCCGGTTTTCATTTCCCACTTTTTCAAGTGCCCTCAAACATTCTTGTACTGTCCTAGACCTTACCTCTGTTTTGGTAAGGGTACCTAGAGCAGTTTTGCTGTCTGAGTATATTCTAATTCTCCTCCCTCTTATATTCCTTTCTTTAATTATCCTAGCTGCCGTCATTATG
This sequence comes from Hybos culiciformis, assembly GCA_964007475.1. NCBI lineage: Eukaryota > Metazoa > Arthropoda > Insecta > Diptera > Hybotidae > Hybos > Hybos culiciformis. The sequence continues at coordinate 94,297,529 of OZ023274.1, read as the reverse complement.
GCCATAATTTCGGTTTGTACAACCGAGGCTAAGCCATCAATGTCGGCCGCATAGGATATATTTAGTTCCTGACAGTAAACCCCTAGTCCACAGTGTTCCTCTCTCTTGTGTATATTTCTATGGTTTCCTCAGGGATTTCATGTCGCGTTTGGTTTACTTCAACTTTGAATAACCTATTCACGTTAAGTATTCCTGCGATCTTATCCCAAAGGGTTTCCGAGGTTAACTCGTTTCTTATGCCCTCGGAAAATTCTCCCATCCTTTCATGCGGTAAGAGATTTTCCCCTTCCACCCACTGTCCTGTCATGCATAGCCTTGCCATCGTATTAATAGCTGCCATTTGTACATGCAGAGCCAGCGGTCTCAAGTCTAAGATCGTTTCTAGCGATCTAGTCGCCGTAGATCTTGCCGCTCCGGTTATTCCCAGACACGCTGATCTTTGTATTTGGTCTAAAAGTTTAATCACTTTCTTTTTCTTTGTCGCTGGCCACCACACCAGTGCCCCATATGCGACCATAGGTCTTATGACACAGGTGTATATCCAGTTAACAATCTTCGGTGAAAGTCCCCAGGTCCCTCCGATGGCCGTTCTACAGGCCCAGTAGGTCCTCAGTGCTTTCCCTTTTTTCTCCGAGATATGCTCATTCCAGTTGAGCTTTTTATCAAGGATTACCCCAAGGTATCTTACTTTATCCTTCATTTCCAGACTCACCCCTCCTATTATAGGTGCTGCAAGTCCCTCGATTCTTCTCTTTTTAGTGAAAAGACATAATTCAGATTTGCTAGGATTGAGCTTGAGACCGCATTGGATTGCCCAGCGGTCTATCAGATCAACAGCTAGCTGTATCTTTATATTTATGTCGTTTCCTGTCTGTCCCGCTACTATTACCGATATATCATCCGCATAGCAGCAGGTGTCTATTTCTTTTTCCTGAAGCTCTAAGAGTAGTGGATTTATCGCAACCAACCACAGTAACGGGGATATAACTCCCCCTTGTGGTGTGCCCCTTCCTACTACCCTTTTCTCCTCGCTCCCTCCGAAACTGGCATGTATCCCTCTCTCACCTAAAAGGGACCTGATCCAATTTACTAGAGTTTGGTCTGTACCCATACTGATTAGGTTTTCTAGTATGAAGTTACAGTCTATATTATTAAAGGCGCCTTCGATGTCTACAAAACACCCCAACGCCAATTCTTTTCTTTCCAAGGTCATTTCTATGGAACGCACCACTTGATGTAGTGCTGTATCCACGGATCTTCCCTTGATATATGCGTGTTGGCTGTGAGCTAGCACGCGACTATCTATTTCTCGTCTCAGCTGATAGTCCACCAACCTCTCCATACTCTTCAGCATGAAGGAGGTAAGGCTTATCGGCCGAAACGCACTTGCTTTATCATAGCTCGCCTTTCCCGGTTTAGGAATGAAAGTAACCTTTGACTCTCTCCAGATACCCGGTATGTGAGCCATCGTAAGACTTGCTTTAAAAATCTTACACAATATTTTCCCAAGGATACAGAATCCCTCCTGTATTAGACATGGGTATATACCATCCGTTCCCGGTGATTTAAACCGATCAAAGGAGGATACTGCCCATTCAACACTGGTCTCTGTAAACATTTGGTTAATTAACGTTTCGTTTGTTCCCAGGTTACGCTCTCTAGCGTTTCCCTGGTTAACATGCCCGGCAGGGAAATTGTGTTCCAAGAGGACTTTAAGGGAGTCCCCCATACTTGCCGTCATATTTCCGTTTCTGTCTTCTAGAAGTTCTGGTTGGAAGTAACTTTTCGACAAGATTTTCTTTAATCTTGCTGCTTCCCCAGTACTCTCTATACTTCCTGTAAATTTCCTCCAGCTACTTTCTTTAGCCTTCTGGATCTCTACCTTATATCTTCTAAGGGCAACCTTATAATCGTCCCAGAATTGATCTAGACGATTATTTTTTGCCCTATTGAATAGTCTCCTAGTCTCCTTTCTGAGAGCAACTAGTTCCCTATTCATCCATTTTGGATAATATTTATTTTTTATCTTGGTAATGGGACATGCGCCTTCATAGGCGCTCGTTACAGCTTTTGAGAGTTTTACTACGGCTAGATCCAAACCGTCTTGATCATTCAGATCAAGGGTGAGGCTCTGCACGTTTTCCCTCAGAAGCTGTCTGTAAAGGTCCCATTTAGTTCTTCGTGGGTTCCGAAATGGATTCGGTTCTTTTCGTTTTGATCTAATTTCAAACATAATCCATTGGTGGTCAGAGAAAGTCGCCTGTTCAGTGACCCTCCAATTTTGGATATGTTCCGAGATACCTTGTGTACTGACAGTTACGTCAATCACCTCTCGTCTTACCCTATTTATAAAAGTAGGTTTGTTACCTTTGTTTAGTATACACAAATTATTACTGTTAATGTAATCAAAAAGTGCCTTACCTCTTCTATTTTCTCCCGTACTGCCCCATAAGGGATGGTGCGCATTTGCGTCTGCCCCGACAATTACTTCGGTGCGTGTTCTCCTCCCATACTCGATGACTTTTTCTACCTCCTCCGTTGGTGGTGGTTCATCAGCATCGTATGGGAGGTATGCCGAAGCTACCAGAAGACTGGAGTCTTTACCACTGTTCTTTATGTCACAGCAGATTGTGACACAGTCTCTGTTTGATAGCTGTGAAATAAAGAAACATTTTAGTTCATGTTTTACTAAAATCAAAGTTCTAGGTCTAAAATTACCTTTCTTCCAGAAGCCCTGGTAAGTTTTCCTATCATAACTTCCGATCCTAACCCCCCTTGTAGGGGGTTCTTGGATAAGGGCTATCTCTGTTTCTTCTAGGCTCATGTGCTGCATGAGCCTATCCATTGCCGCAGCGCTACGATGAAGGTTAATTTGTAATACCTTCATGTAGCCATCTTCTTCTGCGGTCAAGGTCATATATCTTCTTCTTCCTCTAGCAGCATGGCTTCCGCCAGCCGCATAGACTCCGATTCTGCGGCCACACACAGTGATATCCGGTCCAACAGATCCTCCTGCGAGCAGAAGGATTTTGTTGATCCTTGATCACTGTGTGTTTCCTCCTCACGCACGCTAAGCCTTCTGAGTGCGCCTCCCAGGGTTCCCCCTACGTTGCTCAACTCAGGGACCGAACTAGCGTGAGTAATACACTCGCTCTTGGCTCTATTCTTCTCCTCAACCGCCGCTTTAAAAGCAAAGGGATTTACCCCTTCTGCTGTTCGTGGCATTGAAAATAGGGGTTGTTCCTTCGCCCTTTCGGGGGTCGGAATCGCCACCACCGTCTCCACGGTCACTGGTTCCTTTGTCTTCGGAAGAGTGACTATTATCTTTCGGCACAGGTAGTAGATGACCCCATCTACCGCCTTAAGTGCCTCCAGACAGTCGTCACCCACTCCTAAGAGGAGCCAGCAACCAGTGTTTCCCCTGCTCTCCCGGGATATCACCGACCACTCGGTACATTTCAGTCCCAACGGTTCATTCAACCGTTGGAGCACCAAAAGTATCCTCTCCGTGGGAAGCGTTTCTCCCGGAAGCCAGATTGATACTTTATGCATTCTTGGGAGGTCATCCTTCCCGACAATGTCCAGAAGAGCTCCCTCCCATGGTGCTGCACAGTTCTTTACCTTAGCCTTTAGAAAGGAGGCTGAGGTTTCGTCTGAGCAGGTAATTCTAATCATATCTAGGTGGGCCTTCGTCCAGTCGAAGGTTGGTACGGGAGTCGCATATGAATACACAGCTTCAAGTTGCCACCCCCGAACCATATCCAAAACTTTTTGGATTCTGCCTTCCCCTAGAATTTTTCCGGCAGGATGCGACCTATCTATTACCGTCAGCTTGAGATGCTCTCTAGCCACGGTATTGTAAGCCGCAATCCTCTTCGCCGCAGGATGTTCCTGTGTCTCTCCGGACCTTTGCCTCTTATGTATAGAGGCTCTTTCCGGTCCGTTTTTCCTTGGTATCGGTTTAGGTGGCTCGTTTGAACCACCAATCCACCTTACCTCCGGTTCCCTCCGACTCGGTGCTGGTTTCCGAGGTTCGTTAGAACCTCCCATCACCCGTGTCGTTCTTGTCTCGGTATGAGTCGTTTTAGTTGGTCTTTTCAGACCTCCCTGCCACGACCCTGCCGGTTTATAATTCTCAGGCTTAGAGGTTAGTCGGTGCTTTAATTGCCCCGTCTCTGCCTCTAGCCTGTCCAACCTCTTTTGGAGTAGCATCTGCATCTCAGACTCGGACTTTCCGTCCTTCTTCCATCTTCTGAGCCACTTGCGATCAGATGCTCTATATTTTCTCCAACCTTCGTTTGGTCTTGCCATGTCCTTTTCGAATTGCCTTTTGTCGTCAACATTTTGCCCCGCTGGCGACCTATCACTGCCACAGGCAGTGCCAGGCCGTCCGCCGGGAGCCGCGGCTACTACTCCCGACAGTTGGGTGGATATCCCCACCCGCATTTTTTCCTTCTCTTTGTCGTTCATCATGGTTTGGTTGGATTTGCTTAGTTTTCAATTCGGCAACGTCGACACGTCCACCTGCAGTAAACTGCAAGTGGGCGTGTCGTCGCCGTCGAATTTACTTAAGCCCTACCACCTCGACAAGGTGAAATCCGTCGGCAGGGAGTATAAAGTAAGTACATATTTTTATAATAACATAATAAATAATATACGATGAAATTTTATTTTCTATTTGAACAACATAATATGCATAATATGATTGTACTTTTAATATAATTATGTCATTATATGAAGTAATATATGTAGGTAGTAGGGTTTCTAAATATCCGACCTATTTGATTATCCGGATATCGAATACATAAAAAATAAATTATCCGGATAATCCGGATATCCGGTTAATTAAAATAAATAATAAGAAATATTTTTTTATTTGCGTTATTTAATTCAAAATATCAAAAATAGTAACAAATAATAGAATAATAATAAAAGTAGAATTATTAATAAATTTAATTAATGAATAAATGAAATGATTAAATGAAATAAAGTAATAAATTAAATTATTGTTTCATTTTTAAAAATGCATTTTAAAAAAAAAAAACAATTGCATTAAAAGTCACGAAAATGAGTCGAGTTCTAATTTTTGGTGAGAAATCACGTGCTCCGTTGCACTGGATGTAGGTTTTATTGTTAATAATGCGCGATAAATATTTAAATTGTCTATCTTTTCAGCAATGTTTTTTCAGCAATGTTGTACTTTCTTTATTTTGCTTCTCAACACGGGTAATTGAAGGAATCGCATCGTCAAGTTGTTTCTGTAGTGACGATTTGTTACAAACTGCACTATTTAGACTTTCATCATCTTCACTTTCAATAGTAGTTTCTTCAATGATTTACTCAAAAGTTACTATGTGAACAAATTTGAATGTTCTTTAAAAAAATTTATTCTATTTTATTTAAAAAAGTAAGCTTATTTACAAAATAAAGAGTATTATAATATCCGAATAATTGCAAAAAAATATCCGGATAATCGAATAGTTAAAATGTGTCGAATAATCCGGATAGTTCGATATCCGGATATGCGGATTAGAAACTCTAGTAGGTAGGTACAGGGAAAAAAGGTTCAACTCATGGAACTAAATAATTATTATGGCAAAATCATTCAATTTAATAATTTTAATTTTATTACTTGATAAATCAAAATGTTCTCCTAATATAGTTTGAAATATAAATTTCTCAGAGAAATTTTTTTCGACATTTTGGCTCGAGTTTCTATTCAACTTGAGCCAATTTCGTAAATGTTTGTTTCTATATAGTTGGAAAAGCATAAAATTAGCACACAATAATTATAAATTTAAGATCAAGCAGACGACATTTATTATTATTGCTAAATTTTTGTTTTCGTATAGAAAAGAAAATAATGAAAACAAAATTTTTAGAACCGAGAAATTTTCATTTAAAATTAAAAAAATATAAAAATAATAATAATTTTGTACATATTATGTATGTACACAACACAGTACATACACATATTTTTGTGAGTACGAATATAAAATGAATTTTCTGTTGTTTAATATTATTTTTCAATTTAATAAATAGAAACTTTTTTTTTTTTTTTTTTGTAATTTATATTAAAAAATCAGTTGGCATTTTTTTTTTTTTGTAAGCATTTTATAATATATAATGAATACACTCAGTGTATGTATTTTATACATATACTTTTCGCTTTTCAAATACTTATACACTTATATATATATTTAAAAAAAAATTCTCAAAAAATTTTATCTAATAGATTTTTAATACATATACTACTTCTATATTGAATGTATGTATATAATGTGTAGTATAAATATGTTCAAATAAAAAGACATAAAGCTAAAACGAAAATTTTTACCATATAAACATGAAAATTTAGAATGGTTAAAACATTTTTGTTTTTAACTTTCGTTGAAAAAAAAAATATGTCAAAAATCACAAAGGCGGGTTGAAGTTAAGAGATATTAGAATTGCAATTGCAACTTATTTTTGCTAACAGGTTAGACTGGATCCGTTGACATAATCGGAAAATAATTTTACGAATTCAGATATTATGATCACTAAAATATTATTATCAATCAAGTATTAAGGATGTAATAATAATATAAGCTTATAATTTGTGGTTTAATATAATAACATCAAATATCCAATTTCTCAGATATTAGAACACTTGTGCGCATATGTATTTATATTGTAAACTCATTTCAAATACAGTACACCTTTATATGATGAAGGCTTAGCCGAAAAAGTGAGATTTTTGAATCACTTCTGTATATAAACTTTTTTTTTTATTGTATATATATAAAACTAAATAAAAAAAAATTTAGGCCTATATAAAGTATTTTCCAAAGTTATAATATGAACATTATACATATAAAAAATATCTTGTAGTTATAGTATAGCTATGCTTTTTTAAAATTTATGTATATTATTAGTATGTAACTATGTAGAAAAATAATGTGTAGATTTTCCCAACATAACAAATCTACTGCAGTATGTATATTGTATTTAAAAAAAAAGGCATATATAATGTACAAAAAAAAAAACGAAACAACATAAAAGTATTAGTACACATTTCTAGATGGTAAAGTAGGTCATCCACATACATTTTCTTGTTTTATTCTAAAATGCGCGTGGCACAATAAAGCTTTATAATATTTTTATGAGTGTACATAATATACATATATGTATGTATAAAATAAAATGAAGAAATGAAAATATAAAAAGGCCTACATAAACACAGGGGGAGTGCATATTAAATGAGATGGCCAAAACTTGGGACAGAGGGGAAAATAGCCATAGTTTAACATTATAATGTAGGTACAATAAAAAAAAAAACAAAGAAATTATTTTTTCCAATTTTTCAATATTATTATTTTCTATTTTTATTTTTATGTTTTTTTTAATTATAAAAATATATGAAAAGAAAACTTATGCAATTCATATATTATTCCAATTTTGATAAATATAAAATTTATGGATTATTCCTGTTTAGTCAAATAATAAAAAAAAAAATACTTCGACCAGATAAATAATAATTCCTATATATGTCATTGAGATGAGATTAAAATTTAATTAACACTCTAAAACAATTTTTTTTTTATAATCTAACCTGGGTATTAACATTTCTAAATTAAATCTGAATTTTAAAGGTAAATACAAGAATAATCAATCATACACAATACTGTTAAATTGTTTTTAAGTTCCTTGAATCGATACCTAATTCATTTTATACAAATTGTCATAGAAATCCATTTTAAGTTATAATTCTTGGACACATTGAGGACTTAATTTTTTTCTAGGTTTCTCTTATCGTCTTATATCTACCATAATTATACTATTTGTAATCAGGATTCATAAAAAGTTTTAAATTTTATATAGTTTCTTCGCCCCTCGATCGATTGATGGCTGCTAACTCCGGACTAAGAATTTCCAGTTGTTTTAAATCTTTTTTTCATTTTCACAAAACCTTGACATTTTAAGACTTTTATAAATAGTAAATTTATAATATATCTAATCCTTGTCAAATATTTTTTTTATTAAAATCTTTGAGTATTTTAAGACTTCAAACATTTCATATAATTTTTTCATCGTATTTTATTTAATTAACGCCTGTTCAAAGAATTATTTTCACCTTATAAAATCTTAGATGTATACTATTTCTAAATACATATTGTAAATTTATTCGTTATTTTTATAATAATTATTATACTATGGGATTATCTATCTTGCCTTCTCATTGCGTAATAATGAAAGAAAAAATATACAAAATTAAGGTATATATAAACTTGATATTTAAGTATAAAGAAAATCTTTGTTCATATGCATTTTTATTAACTTTTATTCAACTTAAAGTTTTTTTTTTTTTTAATTTACATAATGTTTTTTGGAAATTAAAAACTGAGAGCTGATTCTTTATCCGCTAATTATTATAGTTTGTATAATGTTTTATTAGAAGAAAAGTTCATTTACGAACTAATTAGATGAATCATGGAAAACTGTTTCAGAATAGTGGTGTTGATGTTGTAAGTAATAACATCTTATTAGTCTTAATATCAAGCAATAGCAACAGCAAAAGTTCATGCTTATTTTTAAAATCTCTTTTTCGAAATTTAGTGCATTCGATTATTTCAAACTTAATTTTAGTTCTATGAGAAGATATATGCACATTCGAAACGACCCAGAGAAAGATATCTGAATTAAGTATGTATTATATTCTTTTAAGTGTATTTTCAATTATAAAATATTTTAAAATAAATTTTCATCATAAAAGTTTCTAATTTTTTTTATTTTTATTTTTTCGTATGTAATGAGTAGGTATACCTAGGTATGTATAAATTGTGTATAATATGTTTTATATGCATAGAGATAGTATAATGTGAAAAGATTGTTCCTCATAATAATAATGTTAATGATTTTACAAAATATGTACCTATAGTTAGTTTATTTTTATTTTTTTTGATATTCTGTTATATCTATTTTGTACAGATAGATAAATAATTTTCTTTTGTTATTTTTATGAAATTCTGATTACCTAGTATTTTTAGATATATTTTTTTATTTACTCAAAAATTCAATATAAACAATTTTTTTTATTTCATTTTGCTTGCAACAAAGATTTGAATGAGTTTCTTTTATTGTGAATGAATTTACCTATGTTTTAAAAGTATAATATAATTATTTGAAATGTTTTTTTTAGTATTAGCCAATATTAAAATTATAAATTACTACCTTGAACCCCCATTCGAAATTAGGAACTTTTTTTTACAATATTAGTAAAAAAAATAGTAGGAATGTCGAGCTAAATTCTTTGTACTAAAAAGTCTCGCGAGCCGTTATATTCTTTGAATTTTGTTTTAAAATATTTATTTATTTATTTATTTTTTTATGTTTTAAGTTTTAATACATATAAATCTATTAGAACATTCTTAATTTGGACACTTGGTAGCTCGGACCATATGGAACTGTTTTAAAATATTTTCAATTGCAGACTAACTAGGGAACCAACTCAAATCACGATATTGTCGTCAGTGTCAGAAAAATATAAAATAAAGCTATGTTTTACTATACAGTCCCTTGTTTGGTATCTCATCCCTTGAATTGAGATATTTTAAAAGGGACGCGATATGTCCCTTATTTTCGCATTAGTTCCCTTAAAGTCCCATATTTCTGCCACACACGTTTAAATTTTTAATAGCTCTGAAATAACAAATTTTTAGCAGAGCGTGAAAATAATTCATTTGGACAACAACGACAATTTCTTTAATTTTTATGACACTTGTGTACAATATTTAAGCCAATTGACAAAAGAATTCGAAAATATACTTGTTGTTGAATGGATTTTATTGAAAAGTGTACCGTGTGTTGAAAGTTGAAAATAGCTTAATTTATATATGTGAAAAAATTCCAAAAATTGACGATAATGAGTTACTTGATGAAGTGTCTTGCATCTCAAATTTTGCAACTGAAGAAAAGGTTAAAAAAAATTAATTATAAAATTGTCTTTAAAATCATGGAATTTTGTTTCTGCTTACCAGGCTCAAATGCACCTACAGAGCAAGTGTTCTCAATTGTGAACAATTTATGGATATCTGAAAAATCTCAAATGAAAGTAAATACCGTTAGATCATTATTAATATGCAAGTGCAATTTTGAAATGAAATGCTTGGACTTTTATAATTTCTTGAAAGATGAAAAAGAAATTCTCAAAAAAATTCACTCTACTCAAAAATATTAATGGTATTAACTATATTTTAATAAATTTTTTTTTATATATTCTAAATCAAAAATTATTTCTTTTCTAGATCTTAGATCCTATCTTTAAAAAAATGAAGATGCAATTTTTTTTTCTCAATTCATATTGTTCTTTATTTAAGTTTGAATATGAATTTAAATTCAATATCATTATATTTTATTTAAGAACTAATATACTGTTTTTGTTTAAAATTTGGAAACTGTTTTATTTCTGTCCCTTATTGAAAAATGGTCACCGTAACTATACATCATATACCTACTATAAATTAAATATTACCAGTTTTGATCTAACCATTTTTTTAGAATTATATAGTTATTCTAAAAGGATTTTTTTTGTTTTAGTAATGTATGAAATTAAACGGTGAGTCACGATTTCCTTAGTTGCAAAATTTGTTTACAAAATCCCTTGTTTGTAAATGCTTAAATACAAAATCAGAATTTTACAAAATCACTAAATACAAAATCTTTAAGGATAAAATCGTTAATGTCAAAATCTTTAATATTTAAAAAAAAGTAAAGATGTTTTTTTAATTTGACCGCATGCGTGATAAAAATTGTTAAAAATACACGACTGGGATAGTAAAATTCAGTTAAATGTACTAAAATGTAAAAAAGAAATTTAATTTTAAAAACCAAAAAATAGTTCTTGAGTATAATTTTTAATTGAAACATCTATAGAAAGTCACAAATCAAGAAAGTTTTCTAAATTTCGATATTAAATATCTACATTCTTTCTTTAGCACTTTTACATAAATATAAGTTTTACATACTACGACTACCTACCTGTATACATATATTTTATACGGAACATATCATAACGGAAAAAATATCAGTCACAAATGTGTTAGAATTAATATAGGCCTTGCCTTTATTTAATATATTTTTTTTTTCAATGGATGTAAACTTTATTATACACTTTGCTTTGATTTAAAATTCAGCTAAAATTCAGCTACTAAAATAAGAACGCAATAATATCGGAAAAATAAATATTAGACCACAAAATTTTATTAAATCTTCAACATTTAGAATTATAAGAATTTTGTATTTAACTATCATATATTGAGGTGAATCCTTTATAAGTTGAAATTTTCTTAAAAATTGGTGTCACAATCACAACACCAATTCATTATTCACAGCTTCATATTAATTTTATGATGAACTATGTTCACAGAAATTCCTATCTTCGGTTTGATATACACATTTAAATTATTATTTCTTTATTTTTATAAACTTTTATCTACAGTATTTGAACAACTTATAAAAATTATTTACATATTTATAAGCTGATATGATATTATTTAATTTTTCTTGATTATGATAAGAAATTATAATATAGAATAAGCATTTAGGAAAATGGATACGCTAGTTAATAAGACTTGTATTAATTATTTTTACTCATTGGATATCGATATTACGAAAAGGAATTATATTTCCCCTTTTAAGTACTATGTAAAAATTATGCAAATATACCTAACCTATTTTAAACTAAATAATTATTGAATTAAAAAAACATTGTTTTTTTTTTTTAATATTTCTGCAATTTTATTCAATTTCATTTATATATGTATATTTAAATTTTACAAGAAATTACATACATTTATCATTTATATCAATTTCTTAATGAATTTATATAAAATTACATACTTAATTTTAGTTATGTGATAATAATGTGAAATATTCTAAAATAACATAAAAATATTGTAAAGAGGAAAAAAAAAATGAATAAGCAATATCAATAAATTTACAAAAAAACATCAATCGTAATACAATAATGAAATTTTCCTTAACATAACTTTATTTTATTATACATACGTGAATAATGTGATTTCGAAAATTTTATTATCGTACAAACTAAAAATTTTCCACCTTCTGAAGATCAAAAAAAAATATTGAAATTATTTTTCTAAAATACATATTTAAACTTTTAAGATAGAAAAATTTCTGATCGTAGATTGATGCTTTTCATGCGATCAACGATACAGATACAAATTTCAATAAGAGGAGGCAAACAATTCTGAAATTTAAGCCCTCATATTTTTTTAAAAAAAATAAATAATGTTTAGAAAGAATCTCTATAGACCTCTATCGAAATGTCATTCATTTATACAAATATTTAAAGATTTCTCTCCAATTATAATAAAATTATTGAATTTCTTATGAAAATTACTAATTTTTTTTTTTTTTAATTTCTCATAATAATATTTCAAATAAAAATATATTATTTAAAATTTACTTTTTGAACTAACCGTCCGTCTTGAGGTAAATATTAAAATTTGAAATTTAATTAATAAAAATTTTCTCAGTAAATTTAGTTGATATTTTATCTTGCATCTGTATTTAATAATTTTTTCTCTCACTAAACGAAAATAAAAATTATATCAAAAAATATGTAAATAGGTTTGCAATGTCATAAAATACATTGTTCGTGTCTAGAGAATCTGAAATTAGAAAAACATATGTATGCAATCCTAAATAAAATTTCACATTTTTAATTCAATATTTCATTCATCATTTTGTTATGTAGGTATATATATATATAACTTCATAATTCAAATAATAATAATGACAAAATAATATTTTTAAATTTAGCAATATAATATATAAAGTATAAATATAATTTTTTTTTTTTTTTTAATTTTTTTAATTTTTACATTTTTTTTTTTTTATTTTAAAATATTTTTTTTTTGTTATTTACTAAACATTACAGTACATGTATACAACATTTTTACATGAGTGTTAAACTTATGTTAAATAATGAGAAAACGTTGTTTAAGCTTTTTATCATTTTTCATCATTGAAATTTTTTTAAAGAAAATCAAAATTTAATAAATTAAATTACAAAAAATAATATAAAAAAAAAATGTTTTTTTTTTTTAATAATATTTAATATACATGTAATTATATAAATCGACCTTTCTAAAATTACACTGTGGTGTGCTAAGAGTTGTTGGAAAAAGAAAAATCGGTATTAACATTTTTCAAACGAAATATATTCCTTCATGTTTCCTTTTACTACTAATAAAATAAATAAGGTTTAATCAATTCTGAAATATTTTAATTATAATTTTAGTCTATTTGGATTCTTACTTTAAAAAAATATCTAATTAGTAATTCAAGAGTTCTTAAAATAAATGTTGAAAACGGCATACAAAAAAAAATGAAGTAAAAATTGTCGATTATATGTATGGTAGATTTTTATTGTTCAAAAGAATATTCAAATAGTAAGAAGTTGTAATTAATAGTTCTCTTTTTCTAAACTTTAAAAATCATCATTAATCTGCAATCGATATAGAATAATAATTGTGCACTTAGTGTCAAAGTTTATTAAAAACAAAAAAAAAGAAGAATTTTAACTCCATTATGAATAAATGTTAATGGGTATCATCGTGAATGAATATTGTAATAATCTATATTTAGTTATTAACTTAAGGGCTAAGAAGTTGTAGACGATTTTCTTTATTCCAAAGACTACAAAAATAGTTTGGCCCCTATTGCGAGTCTTTCGAGGTATTAATTGTCTGTTAAGCATAAGACTCACACTTTTGAAAATATATATCGCTGCAATTGAACTCTTTAACATATTTCGGATAAATAATATTTTGTTGGGAGATATAATAATTGAAAAATTTAAAATTAATACAGAAAAAATAATTAAAAATTCTTTAAACCGAAAAAATTAATTTATTTAATTTTCCACGCACTACTGCACACGCTTCCCTTTACATTTCTGAGTATAATTATTGTACGTTTGTTTTTTTAATAAATTTATTAAGTTTTTTTTTAAAGAAAAAGATATTATTCCTGATGAAAATTTATTTTTTATAGTTTAGAGATAATAGTAATATAATAAAAAAATCGACTTTTTTCGTTGAAAGAATATTTCACGACATAAGTTATGGCCGATTTTCAGCTTAAGAAAAAAAATACTTAAATAAATCCTTATAAAAATTGATTAGAAATGTACTATCTAATAATAGTTATATAGCTTTATTATAACGTTCTTCACAATACGCAAATGATACGAAAAGATATGCGCGGTTCAATTGATATTATGTATCATAAATATAATTTTGTAAAAATTTATTCATGATATTTCGTTGTTGCACGAATGAATTATTATAATAGCAATAATAAAGTATTGAGTTTAACAATAGAATTTCGTTAAAATAATTATCGTATCGTGACGAAAATTATAATAGAACCATTAGATAAATTTCACTAAATATTTTAAATTCTATGAAATCACCATGAACCTATAGTAATCAAAGTCAATTTTGGGATACCGGAAGCTCTTAATCGAACATTAGTATTTTTTTTTTTCAACATCAAAACATTTTCTTTTTGTATATTGATAAAATTGGCTAATAATAAGAAATAGAACAAATGCTATCAATTATAAAATGAAAGAAAAAGAGCTTATATCGTAAAATTGGAATTTCTATTTATTATTTTTTTTATTTAATTCAAATTTATATCAATTACATATACTTAGCTAAATATAACTATTTTACTTTTTTTTTGTTAAAATTAAAAATCTTTTTCGTTTTTAATTAATCTACTTTTTATAATTTGTTTTTTTTTTTTATTTTTCATGATTTTAATGAAAAAGTTTATTAGGCATTATTCCTTCTTTTGATAAAAAATAAAAAACAATCACAGGTTTTTTAGTTATTTTTTTTTGTTTCTGATTTTATCAGTCAGATTTTTTAGTTTTCAAAGATCATTTTTTAAATTTTTTTTTAAAGAGGTTTCAACTTTACATAATATTTTTATTAATTACACTAAATTCTCAATATTTTTACATTAAACCTTTAAAATTATTTCTTTTAGTTTTTATTAATTAATTTACTTAAAGACGTTTAAATTGGACAGTATTTTTGTTAATTACACTCTTGTAAATCATTAACTTCGACTGCAGAAGTATTATTTGATGTAGAATTTGCGAGCTGTTGTTGATGATTTGATTTCACCATACATGATCGAGCAACAGAATCGAATAATCTAAAAATAATAAAATTTTATTAGATTAAGTTTCATTAGGATTTGATTCTTAAATTTTGAATGAGATTGATATTAAAGGATAATTAATATTTCAAAAAACAAAGAAAATGTTATATATGTATTATAAGAACTTAAAAAAGTTGATATGCCGTTTAGGATTATATTTATTTTTAAATAAACTTACTTTTCGATCTCTGGTGCACAATGCACGAAGTCGTGATCCCAAAATTTATAAAGCGGATTTTTTATTAATTCGATAAAAGTTATTAATAAACCCCAAGGATGTGGTCTATTTACAATCAGACGCTCCAGTAAAACACGAGTTATTTGTTCTTGAATTGCCTCAGAATTTGCTTCAACAAATAAGTGTAGAATAGCACAGCTAAAATAGTGTGTATGCGAGTTTGGATAACGTAGCTGATTGGCTATAGCATTCAAAAACAGATAACGTCCTTCATTATCCAAATCAACAGCTAAATTTTGGAAAATATCCATATGAGCCATACAATCAATTGTAGATGAGCTTGGCATCAAATTTTTACTCCTAAAATAAAAAATTTATAAGAAACTTTACTTCACATAATGTAACAAAAATTGTTTAATGTATATTTAAATTTTGATATCAAGAATCAATAGTAATAATATTTCGATTGATTGAAATGTTGAATACATAAAAATCAATAACGTGTTTGCGCTATATAGAAAAAACTACACATATGAATATTTAAAAAACATATGAATATTTATTTAATTATAAATTTACCTAATATGTGCAATAGCTTGATTTCCGACATACAACACCAAAGCATTCATTAATGGAATATTATATCTTGATCCAGGTTCTTTTGAAATTTGCAAATGACTTCTAAGTTCTGATAAAAATGTTACAGGAGCCCTTGCTTTCAAATAGGAATCCAAGTCTTTTTTGAAATTCAACGGTTGAATATTAATTATGTAACTTGTACAAATTCTTGGTGCCGTGGCAGTTTCTGGAAGCATATCAACTTTTAAATTTGGTGTGAATGGATCCGGCAATCTCATATTTCTTGGAAATGCTGCTAAAATAATGTTTCGCATTTGAATGCAATTTGGTGGAATAACATCACAAAAACCAAAATGATAATCACATAGAAATTCCGGAAAATCATGAAGTAAAACTAATAAAACTCTTAGAGTTCCTTTGTATAGCAATTGAACTGGTTTTGCTAATTCAGCATTTCTCAAGAATGGTGCTAAATATTTAAATAAGTCCATCAGCATTTGGGAATACAACGGCCAACCCTTTTGTTGTGGAATTTTAGCTAAAATTCTTCCCAAGAAAACGCGATGTGAAATAAGCTCAAGCCATGAATAACAAAAACCAGGTGCAAAGTGTGGGTTTAACATATGATAAGTATGACAAAATGCTGTAACAATACTATGCATTAAATTTTCCAAAACTGGATCATTATTAGAACTTAATTCAAGGAATAGCATTATGAAGAAACGGTGATAACCTAACTGTTGAAATGAGGACCCATGAGTTTCTTGATCTTGTAACAGTACTCCAAGTACAATTCCTAAAACTTTGTTAAGCAAATTAATTTTAGTGCCTGGGTTTGCAGTATCCCCCGAATGGCGTACCAAAAGCGCTATTAATTTAACGAATGCATCAATAAATTGGAAAATTTTCGCTTTATTATGTGCACTTGGTTGATCCGTTATGTGGCGATAAACATAATCAATGCAAATTTGAGTTGCTTGCCTGAAAAATCTGGTGATTAAATCATCAGTTTTCAAAATTCCATATAAATTCATTTTATTAACAAATATTCCGAAAGTTTTAACAGTATCTCTACCATGCGGACTATTGTAGTGTATTTGAACCCAATCCTTAAGTAAATATTCTGTTTTTTCTTGTAATCCAGGCGGGTCATCACAATTGTTTTGCTGAACGTGCTGGATACCCGATTGAATATATTGCGAAACACTGGTCACCATATTTCGTTCAAAAACAGCAGAATTAGGATCATGATTTATTCTTAATAATTCAATCAAATGTTGTAGACCATCAGGGCCTCGATGATGAGCTGCCAATCGAGCTAACAAATCTATTGTATTCAATAAATCAGTTTCAGACACTAAGCCAATTGAACGATCATCGATTAGAAAATGTTGAATTAATTGCATTGCAAAATTTACGGTCACAAAATTAGTACCATTATCCATCTTTTGACTTAAAATCAAATCAAATTGTTGAATATTTATGAAACGTGAAGTTATTAACAATTTTATTGCTTCTAAATTGTACCGCACTTCCTCACGCAATTCAAAAATACAATTAGTAATAGCTCTTTCGATTTGAGCAGCCCCAAATGCATTGTGCAACAATGTCAATACTCTTAAATTCAAATCGCGATATAATTTCATATGCTCTAAATGCTCTGCACTTGGGTGCATTACGACAAGACCTTCCATTAAGCCATCAACAGCACGTTGCAATAAATTTTGTGCATTTTCGATGTCACGATGTCTACGCGCTGACATTAAAGCATTCAATAATGAATGCATTTTTGTAGCTTGCAATTGAAGTGACATATTATTTGCGGAATTATTTAAAAATGATTCCATTTTTGAAGCCAAATCAGCATACATAATGCCTAGTTCGTCAGTGGCACTTATTTGTGGATTTGCAACAGCAGTTGGTTGTGCAGGAAATGAAGGTAATGGTTCCTGAAATAAAATTTAACCAATTTATTATAATAAAAATAAATACAAAATTTTACATATAAAACTCTAGATAATTATAACCCTCTTTCTTTATATACTAATTCTCACTATTTGACAAAATAATACTCACAGGTATCGGAGCTGATTTCGGAAGTAACATAGCTGCGTCTCGTTCTGACATTAATTGAAAACCTGGAATATTTCCTGCAAATTCTTCGAACACAGCAAACTGTGGAGTTGGAACCCCTCCAACTTTTAATCGAACTGGTTCTGGAATTCTGTCTGATTGATAAGCCAAAATATCAGAATCACAAAAACGCCTAAAATAAATTTTAATTTAATTTATCTCTATGACATGGTATAAGAAAAAACACTTAAATCATTTAATTAATATAAAATTAATTAATATAAAAATAATAAAAAAAAATTTATTCTTTTATTTCTTCACTTATTTTTTTAATTTAATTTTAATTACATATATTCAATATTAGCTTACCGTCCTTCATCTCTGGCTAATTTTCTAACTTCAAAATCTGTTGACAGTCTGCGATCAATTTCAGGAATAGCTTTTTCGCAAGCCGCCTTTTGAATAAAAACACACGCCAATTCAACATTGTCAGAAGTTATTTGAGCGACGACTTGCTCAATATCAGGCATTTGTTGTGAATTTATATGAGTTAAAAATGCTTTTTTCAAGTAAGCTGACATTGTTTGAGGCAATTGATCACGGCAAGTAATCATTGCCATGCCTGCAGCTAAATTTCTAACCATATAATGAGCTGCTGTACGCATTCTTTGTTCATCGGGATCTAATGCAAAATCTTTTCGTACTATTTGTTCAGATGTGCTCACACTGATTCGAACGCTTCTCTCAACCACAGGTGGTAACCATTCAGTTATTGTTTTTTCAATAGCGCTTAAGACCGAAGATTTCAATGATGGATTAGTATGAAGAATTGGGAAATTATTTGTCAAAATTGCATGCTGACCAATCATATTTGTATTTGTAATGTTTATTTCAATATAATTGAAGCGTGGTTCGGGTGTTTGTGCAACAACTTGACCACCACTGCCATCCGTTCCGGTAACTGGAGAAGGAGCACTCAATTCGTCTTGTGGTTCTTTTGATTTTGGTTGCGATAATTGATATTCAATATTCATAGCTCGTTCGGTATCTTTCAAATAAATTACAGGCTTCAGTTCAGTTATATCAATGCTTAAAGTTTTACACAAAACTTCAATTTCAAATTTTAAATTTAATTTCAAATCTGGTTCTGTGTGTAACTCAGCTAAAACATTCATAATTGCCATTGTCCACGGGTTTGGTGGCTTGAAAACTTTACTCTTATTAGCCGATTCTAAAACTTTAGCTACAAACGGAACTACATATAATAATTCTTGTTGTCCCTTGCAATAGGCTTCAACAAGAAGTGATTTTAAATCCAAATCAAGTAGAAGTATTGGTCTGTTACGTCCAATTGTCATCATACCCAACCAATGACCAAGATTTTTTAATAAACTACGATCTGAAAAATTTGCAATTCCCTTATCGGATCTTAACAAAACCCGAATATTACGAAAAGTTTCTTTAGTTACAAGTCTTAAAATTTCATTATTTTTTAATGCATCCAAAAATGTTGAATACAAAGTATGAAAATTGAGTTCAATTGATGCTCGCTTCAATACCATATATTGCGATAACCAAGGGAAAAATTCCTTTGTCATTATTTCCTTTATTTCATCACACTTTTGTTGCAAGTTTAATTGTGATAAATTATTGAAAATAAATGCTGTCTTATCTTGTATATTGTCGGGCGGAATTGTTATTTTTTCTTCACGATCTTGAGCCGATAATAATGTGTCAATATTAGTTGCTGTCGCAATAGATTTAACTCTAGACGAATGAATTGCTGTCGGTTGGGTAGTGGCTATTTTAGTTGGTGTTGGAGTTGTGACAATGCTTCCTGTTACAGAACTGCTTCGATACAAAGACTGCTCATTTTGCTGTTGCGGCGGCAATCCAGCACTATTTGTTCCACCAGTAACCATCATATGCGCCATTGAAGGTGGCAGAACTGGTCCTTGAGGTTTATTTGGTGGTTCCAAGCTTTGATAACCGTATTCAACATATTGAATTAAATGTGGTGGGAAGTCTTGGAAATGTGGAATTGAGCGAACATACTCACAATATTTGTTGTACTGATGTAAACGAGTTTTAAATCTATCTAGAGCAGTAATGCCGAAGTAATACATTTTAGTTCCTTCTTGTTTCCGTAATGCATCTAAAACACAACGGAGTGCTAATCCAAGGGCAACAAATGTAGGCACTAAATTCCTCTCGATTATGCCTCCAAACAATTGGGCAGTTATTTGTAGCTCTTTGTCTGGATATTGTGGGAAAAATCTATATTCTTCAAACAAATTTCTCAACATACATTGATAAACTTCAGACTCTCGTCGAATTTGTGAATCTTTAAAGCGTTGCAACATATCGAGAACTTCATCAATTGATAATGTTGGATGTGGTGGATGATTGTAAATTCGTTGGAAATAGCTATTAGCCTCATCTTCTACTTCCTTGGATACTGTTTGCGCTAAATCAGGAATTGCTGATGGTGTAGCTGGTAGATGCATTTTATCACCACCAGTAGGAGGAGTTGGTTGAATACGAGCCAAATTTGTCAAATTTGGAGGTCCACCTGGAAGATTCATCATAGGGAATGGACTATTTGAGGGTGGACCAGCTCCAGACAATAATCTTGACGGAGAGGCTGGAGTTGAAACCAAATTTGATAAGACATTTCCAAAATTGAAAGCAGCTGCTGTTCCATTTGGTCCACCACTCAAATTTAATCCAGCCATATTACTGTTTAATCCAGCTAATGCATCTATTGCAGTTGGTCCAGAGCCAAACATTTGCTGAGCAACATTCAAATTGTTATTAAAAGGCGAAGGATCTAATCCACGATGCTGTCTAAGAACACCTGGCGGCGGAGGCCCTTGTGGAGGACCCTGTTGCGTTGGTAATATTGGCGGACCACCACCTTGCCTAACCTTATTCATTAACATATTACAATTTGTAGTCATTTGCATTATTAACTCCCATAGGTCATTGCTTACGCTACCAACACAGTTTTGTAGGCAAGTCAAAATAACGGAAATACTTTCTTGGGGCAATTGTGCTACTTTTGGCATTTGATCATCTGGTAGCATTTTCCCAGCACCAGCAATTTGAGGACATCGTCTTTGTAAAAATTTTATCAAAGCTTGGACAAAAGGTTCACCATGCTCACGTATTTTATCATTTACCCATTTTTCAAGTTTTAAGTACTCACGTCTTGAAGCCAAACAAGCCAAATCAATGACAAATGAAAAACTTCTAGCATTCAATAAACTTGACAGAGCTTTCAAATCTTGAGCTACATCTAGGATCCTAGATAATTTTGTTTGGTCGGATTCACCTCGCAAATACCAATCTGACATACTATGCATAATAATTGGTCTTAAAGTGTGAGAAAAATTTTGTGAGTTCCAAGCATGATGAAATATTACTCCAGAATTAGGATGATTTCCTAAAAATGTTGGTATTAGATTTGTGAACAAATCTTGTCGCAAAGCAGTCAGAGGAGGATTTATGTGCAATAAGGCCATAAATAACACATCTGGACAATGTTGTGCAGGAAATTTCAAAATTTCAAATATTTGAGCGTAATATCCATGATCTGCGAAATATAATAAAACTTCAACTAAATGAAGAGATTTCCATGCCGCTATTTCCTTATTGTCAGACTCTGGTGGAGTTTTAAGTACCTCAACTGGAACAGGAGTAAAAATGTAATCGGCGAATGAAAATACGTCTGGATTTTTTAAAATTGTTGCTATTAATGAAAATTGCCCATCAACATTTTGCCAATGTCTGTAAAGACATTCAGCAGGAAAGCTAGTCCCGAGTCCATTTGCTTGACTAGCTAATCGAACAATAGTCAGCAACAAATTAAGTCCCAATCTGTCTTTTATAACGAATTCATGATGATCGAATGCAATACACACATCTTTCCAATTTAATTGTGGTACAATTTCTTTAAGTGCTTGAACAAACACCTCAGGTTTCCAAGTTTGTGTTGATTCAGTTCCTTGCTGTTGTTTTTGCTGTTGATCTTTTTTATCAGTATTAGCATTGCCATCTGGCTGTCCTGGCCAAAAATTAGCTGGAGTTGGTAAATTTACATTACAATCTAATAAACTTGTATGAGTTCGGCACATAAGACCAATAATTTTGGCAACATCTTGAGCCTGAATTTCTCTGCCACAATTTTGGCGCAAATGTGATTTACAATCTTCTAAATTTGCGGTAAATTCATAACCAATTTCTAGGACCAAGTTAACCCAACTTGTGTCCATAATTTCAGACAACTTTAATTGTTGTAATTCGTTAAGATTTAAGCAATCTTCTTCGCGTTCGGTTTGTTTTTGATTTTCAAAATTTTTATACAAATATGGTATTAAAATTAATGGTGCTCTTTGCAGCGGAAATTCTTTTCGTAATTTTTCAATAAATTTTTTATAAATTTCTGCTGTCGTACCAGTTTGTTTACACAATAAAGTTAATATTAATTGCAATAAATCTGGTGATATATCGTTTAAATTTCGTTCTGAATTTATTTCGTACGAATCAATATATGAATCAATTAATACGGGGAGAAATCGTTTTAAGTGATCACTAGCAAATTTACGTAATTCTTGATTTTGTGAATGTGTTAAAGCTAATGCTATAACAATTTCTAATAATTTATTTGTTATTTGTGTTGCAATAGTTGTTGCTTTACAAATTTGCGGTATTATAGATGTTGAAATCTTTAAAGTCTAAAATAAAAATGTAAAAAAAATTAATTAGGTATTGAAAAATGTATTATTACAATAAAGCCTAGAACATAGAAATTAAATTATCGAATATGATTTTAATTCCTTAAGAGACAGTCTAAGTAAGTGAATCAAATTAAATGTTTCAGCCTGTTTATTTTTGAAATATTGCTTAGTTATAATTAATGCACATTCATATTAATCTAAAACAGATCAATTTTAAAATTATATTAAAATTTTAAATTTAAAATCATTAAAAGAGAAAATAATTTAATTATTCAGAATTTTGTTAAAAAAGAAAAAAAAATAATTCAACAGAATTCGAAGAGATAAATATCTCAATTTATGAAATTAAATAAAGGTTCTTTAGACATGTCAGGAGTTTGAATTTAAGGGTTTTAAAAAAGGGGTAAATTTTAACATGACTTCAAAATCAAATCCTCTGTTCAACATTTTTTATTATTATTATTTCGCACGATCAGTACTATAACATTCTGTTAAATCATCGTTCAAATAACGAAATACATCATAAAATCAGAATAATCAGACTTCATTACATTTACATTATACTGAGTAGTAACATTATTTATATTATCAATAATCTTCAATTTCTGGATTAAATGTTACATAAATTTTTTTAATTTTATAAAGAAAAGGTTCTTTTTACAGGTCATATTTGTTACTTGGGATATTTATTATTTATAATGTTTCCATACTGATAATTACATTTCTGATATTTAAAATTGATTGAAAAATCTCGAAGCCCTAAGCTCTAAGTTTGCAACCAATTTTCCCAAGTGTATAAATATCGAGATAAATGTTTAAATTCTAATTAAAATTTGTTTCATTGAATGAGTTTTAATTATTTTTTTTTTTTACTTATTATTATTTAGTTTTATAAAAAATATATAATTTAAAAATAATATTTTAACATTAAAAAACAATTACCTTTTGCGTTGGAAAAAAATTATCAACGGCAAAACAAATGTTCGATATAAATGCTGGTTTAGTTAATTGTGCGTTTAATTCCTGACCAAGTAATTTACAATGTAATGGTGTTGATGACGGCTCCAAAAAATTTACCGTAGAGAATAAACAACGCAGATAATGACGATCCGATTCTAAACCAAAAGTTTCAACAATCTAAAATTGAAAGAGAGGAAATAAAAAAAATATATATATTATTATAAGTAAATTAAGATTATGTTTTTTTGATGGATATAATTAAAATATGATATTAAAAAAAAATTAAAAAAAAAATTAAATATTTTAAATTTAAAATTAAAAGGAATACTCTTAAATCCGAAAGGGTCATCATAAAAATACTATGTGTACCTATATAAGTTATAAGCGTAATTTTTTTTTTATTAAATTTTTATCTCGACTATAATATTTAATATCAATATTTTGAAAAAAAAATTTTATTATCTAAAAAAAATTAATATGTGAAAATTAACTTTTTTTTAATCTTTTTAAAGTACCTGCGATAGTATTTTTATAATCCATTTCAGACTATAGACTAAATTGCTTTATACAAAATATAAATAAAAGAAAGAAGTTAGGTATGTCCATTTCATTTATATTAGAATAAGAAAGGAATTTATCCTTTTCAAAAAAAAGTAATAAATCGAATTTATTAAGTTAGTTTTGTCCCTAAAGAATATTTAAAACGGGTTTAATATTCATTTAACTTGCTTTTGAGCATGTTGAAACCTTCACTAAAGACGTACAAACTAAGTTGAAAAAATTGCCTTTTAATAACGTTAAAAAGTCACTCAACGATTTTTCTCGAACATTTTGTGGTTATTTTTTGTACTGAGATATTTAAAAATTGTTTTTCAGTAAAATAATCTGTGAAGCATAGAAATTCTTTTTTAGACTTAAGATTGTGGGGATATTGTTAGAATATATAATTCTTTAATTATGCCACATTTTGAAAGCGACATTTTGATTACAGTACTATATTACTAGCGCTATATTTTTCCCCAATATTGAACACACGAAGAATAGATTACAAAAGTCAATGAGAAAAATGATAGAATAACCAGTTTGAGATGCTGGCAAGAATGACAATAGTGCGTCAGGAACTGTTATTCCAATCTTCTGATACTTACAATTAAATTGAAAAATAATTTAGCATCTATTTAAATGATTGAGTTAACAACATTTATCACGAATGAGAATTATATATCCATTTAGAGATGTAGGAAATTTTCAACCATCAATGGTAATTTATTTAAGGATGGAGTAACTAATTCATTTAAAAATACAGGAAACTTTGAACCATCAATAGTAGTGCATTTAAGGGTGGATATACATCTTACTACCTATTTCTTTTAAGAAAATTATCCTTTTTCAAGTAATAGTGCAAATGACTTAAATCAAAGCATTTTCATTTATATTTCATATTTTTAAACTACCCCTTACCTATACTAGTATTTGACTAATTAAACTACCTACCTACAGTGTTTTACTGATGACAATAAACAAATAAAGTACCTACCTATTATGCTAAGAAAATAAAAAAATTCAATTTGACATCAGTAAACCTACCTAGCTGCCTTTGGATAAACTAAAGAATGAAAAATTAAGAAATTTTTCGTTCGCACTAAGTAGGTACTAGGTAGGTAAGGTAATATTCAATTTAACTTGTATGTATTGCATATAGAGGTAGGCATAGCTAGTAAGTTTTTTTTTCTACTTGTACCGATTTTTTTCATGTTCCCAATTAATATGCCAATAACAAAAACAATAACAACAACAAAGTAGGTATTAATAATATTTTATTTTTTTTGCTTTAACATTTTTATTTTTTTTATAAAATGAAATAAGGAAAAAAAAAAAGACACAATGTGTATCTGCTGCTGCTTTTACCTGTTGTAAAACCACATTAAACGATGGAAAAAAAAATAAAAAAAATTAAAAATTATGTGTGTTCAGTCTCCATTTCCAAATTTTTCTTAATATCATTTTTTTTTTTTACTCATAAAATCTATAAAATTACGCAGCATTGAAAAAAAATATAATTAATGGAAAAATTATTGGGTTTACATTTTTTTAGGGAAAACATCACAAAAACACTTTATTATAATATAGAAGGCCGCCAGGCACTTGATATTAGAAATAAGATGAAGATACTACCTAGGTTCCTACTAACTAGTTAAAGGTAGTACCTACCCAAAATCTTTCAAAGCTTCCCTCAACTAACATTAAAAAAAAAAATTGAGCCGTAGGCAGTAAAAAAAATTATGAATATTTTATAAATATTATTTCATCGTGCTGGTATCCCCCCTCCTTTCCTGCTGTTACTTTTTCATTTTTTTTTTTTTTTAATATAAAAAAAAATTAGAATTTTCAGCCTATGGTCAACACACCGCAGTGATCAATTATAGCGACAAAAAAAAAACAAAAAAACAAAACGAGAACAAAAAAAAAAAACATTATAAAACTCTTGTGAGGGTTCGATCGATGAAATTAGGAAAAATCAATTTTTTCTTTTCTCATTCAATTTTTTCTCACTTTTTTGGGTGTAAAAAAATAAAATAAAAAATAATTTTTTTTTTACTATTTTTTTAAAGTGAAATTTTTTTTTTTTTTCTAAATTTAGAAACATTAAAAATTTTTACCCTATTTTTTTTATTTAGTTTTTAGTTTTTTTTTAATTTTTGAAGTTTTTTTTTTTTTTTAAGTAAATTCAGGAAAAAAAAATGTTGTAAATTTTTTTCTTCTTTTTTTTTTTACACTTTCTTTCACTTTATTTTTATTGTTTTTTTTTTTTTTTTGATTTTTTTTTTCAAATAAATCTTCTTTTTTTCTTCATTTTGGTTAAAAAAAATTTCTTTTTTAGAAAATTTATTGATTTTATTTAAATAATTTCCTTATTTTCATTTAAAAAAAATCATTAAATTAAAAAAAAAAAAGAAAAAAACTTATAGCTTCCCGAAATAAAAATGTATGTTCCTTTTTCATTAAAACAATAATGGCGTATAACAGTGTTGCCAGAGCATACAAATAGAAAATAAATTAAAATTGACTTAGTTTTTTTCCAGCTAGCTGGTCGCATTTTATGGCAAACTCTTAAGACATTTAATTTAATTTGTCATCTTGCTAAATTTGCAAGAATTATTTCAGAAATAACATAATGAAAGATTTTACATTAGTTCTTCTCAATTCCTTCATGATACACAAAAGTCAAGCAACAAGAACAGAATATATGCGAAAATTATCAATGAATTTTTTAATTATAAATAACATAATATTATTTTGTAAATGATAGTGAGTGAATCGAGCATAAAGTTTAGATTTTTAGAATAATATAAAAATATAATAAATTACATTTTATACCTTGTTCGCACTTCAATATTTTTCCGGATATTTCGATTTTTCCGGAAACTTTGTGGATATTATCATACAAACATTTTTTCCGGATAGGTATTTTAATTTCCACTTATTTTTCCACTTAGCTAGTTCCTTTTAGCTACTTTTTGATAGATTTGGTACGGTTGGCACCGTTTATTTTGTGTCAAAATGTCAAAAAAATTAAAACTTACAAAAAAAAGTGAAATTTAATTTTAAAATTTTTTTAAAGTAACAGTAAGTTGTTTGCTTTTTTATTTATGTTTTTTCTAGAATTGTCAAATTTTTTCCACTTCTCAAGTGCGAACGGTAGTTTCAGAAAGAAGAAATTTCCACTTATTTATCCGGATAAATGTTGAAGTGCGAACAAGCTATTACAATCTTTTATAATCAAATTGAATCAATTGTTTTTAAACAAAAATGTTGGCAACATCAATTTTTGTCGCGTTGCGAATAAACGGAACAGAATAAAATTTTACGGACTGATAATCACATGAAACAAAATGGAATGCGTTCGAAATCGAAATATTTTAAATTCGTATTCTTTTTCGTTTTGTATTAATGCCACATCATTCCTTTTTTTTTTACTGACAGCAGTGACTGACAGCTGTAAAGAAATAAAAAGCAAAATGCCAAAAATATAAAGGATAATAAAATAAAAAAAAATTAAAACAAAAATTAATATTAAATTATTCTATCTACGTTTTGTACAAATTCGTATTCCTTTCATAATAATTTTTTTAATTTAAAATATAAAAATATGTTGAAAAACTATTTACATAGGTAGATTTAAGTTACGATACCTACAAGTTTATATTTAACATTTTTTTTGGAGTTTTCATGTGTTTCTTAAATTCAAAAAATTTAAAACAAATTAATAAAGATATCCCCCAATGTTGCGGAATACTAATAAATTTTATCTTTCGTCAATCTTATATTAAACCTTATCAATCATATATTAATGTCTAAAGCTTCTTTTCTTGTCCTATATTTGTGATACAATTGAGTTAAAGCAAATAGAGAATCTGAAATTCTCAAAAATTATAAAAAGGAGCCCCTCTATATTATAAATTCAAATTGTATTTTCACACTTTTTTTTTTAAACGTAATTCATGAGCTAAACGAACACAATAATATAATCAGATTGAAAGATTTGTTGAAAAATGCTATCAACAACCTTAAAAACAAGTAAATTTTCAACTTGGCTAACTTGAGTTGAATAAACATTCGAATCGTCTATTTCATGCTTGACTACCAATATTCATCATGCTCTTCTCCAATAGAGGTAGAAGATATTTTTATTTCAATAATATTAAAAACAGAATAATCTACTCAGATTATCTATACACAAAAAAAATAATACCTACATTGACATTGTACC
Organism: Hybos culiciformis; assembly: GCA_964007475.1. Classification (NCBI taxonomy): domain Eukaryota; kingdom Metazoa; phylum Arthropoda; class Insecta; order Diptera; family Hybotidae; genus Hybos; species Hybos culiciformis. Next base: position 94,268,989 of record OZ023274.1, on the reverse strand, counting down.
TACATTTCATTTGTTTTTTTTTTAAATAATAACAACTACTGATAAAAAAAAATTATCATTACACAAAACGAAAAAATTGATACAAAAAAAAAATAATTTTATTTATTTTTGTTTGTAAAAATAACTAATTATTTTATATTAAGTATATCGTACCAGATACCTACCTACCTACCATCATCACCTTGCTTCAGTTTAAATAGGTAGGTAGGTAAACAATAGTGATGACGATAGCAATTTAATCATAAAATAATATTTTTTACTTATCTTCAGAAATTTATACTTGAATTGCGTTTTATAAATTAAAAAAAAATAAAATTTTAAATAAAGAAAATTCAAATTTTAATTTTTAGGTTAAGAATTCGTATGAAATTTCAAAATTTAATGAAAATTAAACTCAGTTCGAACAATCTTCACACATTAGATATAAACTATTATACGGTATATTATAATAAAACTATACTATACTCACTACTATACTATTATTATAGAGTTCAGTAACCTGTAAGTTGTTTAAAATCCTTGTTATAATATAAAAAATCTTATCTTTGAACAAACAAATATCTTTGAATTTGAACTAAAATTTCTAATGAATATGTATTTTTTAGTTTTTCTGTAAAAAGAAAAACCAATGCTTTCTGAATTTAACTGTTACATCCGATATAAAATAACAAAGTAGGCTTTCCTTCCATATTAAATTTTTTTAGAAAACTTTTGTATCAAAAAATGAGTAAGTATATACCGCACTAGTATCTTTTATTTACTTTACTTTTGTTTATCATAAATAGTGCAAAAATAAACAATTCAAACAAATATGTGTCATTTACCTACTACCAAAAATTAAAAAACACATTACTTGCCAAGAAATTACCACAAAATTCTAGCTAAATATATTTCTAAAAAAAAATGTGACCCATGTATGTGACATGAGTTTGAAGAATAACTACAACGTCACTCATATTTTAAAGGAAAATCGGTAGACACGGGACTACATTCAGCAGTGCGTACTATCGCCAGGATGCCTTATAAACATCGAGAGCATCTGCAAGCTAATAACTGGGTATGCATTAAAATTTAGAATTATTGATTTAATGTGAGAATGTGTGAAAAAGTGGTAACTTTAAAATAAAAGTGCTCCAAAAACCTACATAGTATAACTAGGTTTGCTTATTTGAAAAAGTAAGAAATGACAAGTAAAACGATAATTCTTATTTAATATCTATAATACCTACAACGTACCAAAACCGCGAAGGTAGGTACTTTAAGGATCATATCTTTGAAAATTTGAAGTTCACAAAAAGATTTTAATTGAAATAAAATACTTTCTCATGGACCCACCTATTTAATATACCTACCTAAATGTTGAGCCACTTAAACAAAATTCACAGGCTCTAAACATTTTATTTTCTTTATTATACTACCTAGATAGATGGGTAAGTAGGTACCTACCTACTTAAAATCATCGTTCTATTGAACATAAAAATCTTTGTAATTTTTGTACTTTATAAAATTGAAGGAATATTAATTTTAAGTCAATAACTCAAAAAGGAAAGAAAAAATAAGATTTTTACGATCGTTCAAAATTCATAATGACAAACAACACCCCATCAAATTGAATTGCGTCATGATTCATGAATGATTAAACAACAGGTAGAAATAATATGGAGCTACCTACTTAAATTACGCATTTAAAAAAACAAAACACAAATAAATACAATACAATACTATTGCCAATTATTTGATGATGAAACTAAAAATAAGAAATTTATATAAAATTTTATTGTGTTAATTAAATTAAAGAAAAAAAATATATATGAATAAAGTAAATAAATCTTTGTTCTTTGTGAAAATACTAACCTGACCAATAATTTGGCAATTCTGAGCAAAATTCTTTTTTGTCAAATTATTTACCAAATAACTAATCTGCGTTAGTGATAAACTTTGAGGATCCTGGTTCATAATTTCTCAAAACATTCGAACAAAAAAATATTTTTTTTTTTATTAATTTCCAGTTTTTTATTCCTTTTTTTTTTTTTTCTGTGTTCGAAGAACGTAAGCGGAAATGCCTTAAGGCAGCAGCAGCAGCTAGGCTACAAAATAATTTTTTTTCTTAATATTTTTTTTTTTAAATAAAATTTCCCTTTGCCCCCCTTTTTTTTAAATAATGATGAAACTTTTTTTTTTAAATAGATTTTGTTAAATAATTTTTTTTTTGTTTTTTTTAAGCAAAATTTTAAATTTTATGCACTTTATTTTTTATAAAATTGAAAATAAATAAGGGGGTGTGGGATTGTCATTGGACCCCCCAAAAATGGGGCCTTCAATTAAATTTTAAAAAAAAAAACACAGAAGACTGAAGTTTTCTTTTTTAACTTGACTTTAAAAAAAAAAAAAAAAATTAAAATGGAAACTTTTTTTTTCTTTTAAAAAATTATTTTGTACTTCACATTCACACAAATTTGAGAAATTTTCGATCAAATTTATGAAATTTCGTTTTATTGTTATGATTATTTTATATGAAATTAATTGAAATTTATTAATTTTTAATTGTTTTTACCGCAAATTTTATGTTTAGATGGTGTATTTTTTTTATTATTTTTTTAATTTAATTTTTCACAAGAAAAAGAAATCGTAATTTTTTTCTTCTTGCTTTTGTGGTCACTCATCTTCAATTTCAACGAATTTCATTGATACAGCCAGAGAACAAAAAGAAAAATAAATGACAAGTACGAAAACAGTTGAATTGAAACAAAATAGTGTACTTATTTGACTCGACTCAGTTGTAATTTATTTAAGCGCTAACTTTCTTTAAAATGGCTTACCTAATTAAAGCTTTTTAAAAAATAAACAAACAGTTTTCTATATTTTGGCCAAAATCAAAAAAAAATTTAAACTTTTTAAGTTTCATTACCTAGTTTACAAGGAGAGTTGAAACCGGGTTCAACTACGGTTCAACTACATGTAAACGGTGGTAGGGTTAACCTGTGTTAACCTGACTCAACCCAAGAAATTCGCTCGGTCAAGTTAACTCTATCCATGTAAACGGTTAACCTGGTTAAAAATAAGCAACAGCTGTTTGTTTTGTTTCTTTTTTGTTGCTGTTTTCAAACTCAATTCAACCACAGTTCAACCACATGCTTTTCGACTACATCATGTAAACACTTGACCTCTTTTCAACCACGTTTCGATTCAACCACGGTTGGACTATCATGTAAACTTTCCGCTTTTCGCTTTTCAATTTGCAATTATGTATTCTAATTGTGTTAATAATTCCGTAAAAAATCAAGAGTAAAAATTTAGGACAGTGTCTAAATAAAGAATAGAACCTGTTTTCCAAGTAAGCAGGGCCAACAAACATCCGATATAGCCACTGATGGATATACTGGGTAAGGATTAGAGATGGTGTCAGCTGTACTGATAATATGGTACTTTTCCATGGGGGTTGGACATTTGTCCGCGGGACATTTGTCCGCGATTTGTTTTTGTATCGCGGACATAAAAATGACATTTGTCCGCGATTCGAAATGTCTTTTGTCCGCGATAAAAATTAATCGCGGACAAATGACATTTTGCAAAATGACATTTGTCCGCTAAAAATCTGAAAAATCAATCGCGGACAAATGACATTTTGCAAAATGACATTTGTCCGCTAAAAATTTCAAAAATCAATCGCGGACAAATGACATTTTGCAAAATGACATTTGTCCGCTAAAAATTTAAAAAAGCAATCGCGGACAAATGACATTTTAGAAAATGACATTTGTCCGCTAAAAATTTGAGGCTAAAGTGCAGATGACGTGAACCAATCAGAATCGGCACAACGAGAGAGGCGGGTGGGGCGGCGGGCGGGCGGGTGGACTGGTGGTTGGTCAGTCCCACTGACCAACCACCAGTCCACCAGTCCACCCGCCCGCCCGCCGCCCCCCACCACCCTCTCTTTGAGGGGCAAATCGGGCAAAAAAAAAAATTGCATATACAAAATATATGAACAATTTGGGAGGACTCTACCCCTCTTCCCTTTTCCAAGCTTCAGACGATTCTGAGTGGTTCACGTAATCTGCAGTATCTCCAAAATTGAAAAATCAATCGCGGACAAATGACATTTTGCAAAATGACATTTGTCCGCTAAAAAAACTGAAAAATCAATCGCGGACAAATGACATTTTGCAAAATGACATTTGTCCGCTAAAAATTAAAAATTTCAATCGCGGACAAATGACATTTTGCAAAATGACATTTGTCCGCTAAAAATTCGTAAAATCAATCAATAACAATAACCAGGTTAAAGTTAGAAAATTCAATCGCGGACAAATGTCATTTGTCCGCTAATTTTGAGACATTTGTCCGCGGCGGACAAATGTCATTTTACAATTGCGGACAAATGACATTTTGCAAAATGACATTTGTCCGCGAAGTTTTCCATACAAATTTCATCGCGGACAAATGTCCCGCGGACAAATATCACGGCGCCTTTTCCGTAAGCCGGGTGCAAATGTACGGCGCAAAAAATTGTGAATCAAGTCGCAAAGTAAAGCAGAAATGTTACCGAAATTTTATGGTCACTTAAAATGAATACAAAGTGCCCTAGGGGGTTTGGGGGAGGCGGCAGCTTTCCCCCGATACACGAAAAAACTATTCATTTTAAATTACTATAAGTTTTCAGTAACATTTCTGCCTCCGTAAATTTGCGCCGTACATTTGCGCCGTACATTTGCGCTTGGCTAACGGAAAAGTACCGATAATACTTACACTGAATTAGATCTAGAATTGACTAAGCATAGGTAAAAAGGTCCAAAATATTTCTGTCAAGATTGAAAATTGATGTGTTTTTCTTTAATCGACGCGACGCAAGAATAATTTTTACGTTTATTGCGCGGCATTATAAATCATGTTTTTAGTATTTCATATAGCGGCTTCTTATTTGGTTTTGAAAAACTACCTTACCTTGTACTTGGTGTGCTTATTTTTATTCCAATTTTGTTCCATTTTATTTATTCCTACAAGACGTCATAATTTTTTTGATTTGTTTAACAACAGTACACAAAATTATTTAATTCTTTGCACATTTCCGAATCTCGATTCGTAAGAAAAAGCCGCAAATTTCTTTTTTTAACAAAAAATCTTACTTTTAATTTTTTAATAAATAAAATTAAAAAAAAGAGTCATTAATTAAATAATATTTTTGTACTTTAATGACAACTCAAATTTAAAATTTGCAATTTAAAAAATTTTTTGAAAAAAAGAAATATCGTGCGTGCCGTTTGTAAGTTAAAAAAAAAAAAAATTTAATTTATCTCCTAACCCCCTTGCAAAATAAATCCAATTTGCCGCATTTGATCTTGTGTGCAAGAAAAAAAAAGAAAAAAGTAGCTTTGATTGATTTACCCAATTTATTTGAAGCACATTTTTTATTAATTGTTGTTTTCACAGGATAAAAATTCGCAAATTTATTGAGAACAGTAGCAATGGCAGTCGCTGGAGACGCTTCAACATTCAAAGAAACCTGGCAAGTGCTATTAGATGTATTTTTGGAAAAGAATTTGTTAATATTATTTTCAAATGAGGTCTACAAATTTGAAAGCGAAATAGCAACACAAAGTTTAATTTTGGGTCCACCAGATGCCCAGTAAGTTTTAATGATTAAAAATGTATTTTTTTTTATTTTGCACTTTTGTAATTAGGTAGTTTATTCGATACCTAGGTACCTACCTAAATTTTTATTTATTTTTTTTTAATTTAGAGTTCTTATTAGAATCAATTGGCGGGAAATTTTCCGACTTTTTTAATGAGCTCTGCTTTTTTATTATTTTTAACTTAGGGAAACAAATTAACATTAATCATTTTTATTATATTAGGCACACATTTACTTTGTGGTTAAATCATTTAGCTGAATTCAATTTTCAAAATTTTGATGTTTCAAATCGTTACAAAGAAGAAGGCAACAGCAAATTTCGTGAAAATAAAAGAGAAAATTGCTATGCTGCAGCTAATTGTTACACCAAAGCTTTATTTGCCGCACCGAAAGTGGGAACACAAGCTGCGATTTGTCACAGTAATAGAGCTGCGGCTTTGTTAGCTTTTGGTTTCTATGAGGTAGGTAGTATACCTATTTAGGTTTCTTTTTTTTTTTAATTAGATATTTAAAAAATATTTTGTATTTTTAGGAAGCATATGATGATTGTAATTGCGCGATAGCATTGGGTTATCCTTTTGATGTATTGGGAAAAGTATTCTGCCGACAAGCTACTTGTGCTCTCGGTATGAAAGACATTGAAAAGTTAAAACTTTGTATCAATAAATTAGAAAAATATAAGGAAAAAAAACTTTATGAAGATGATTTAAAAAAATTCAAAGAAGAATTGAAAAAATTACAAGAATTACAAAAACGACAAAAATCTGCTCATTCAATTTCCGAACAAGGGAAAATACAACCAAAAGAAATAATTATTCAAAAAGTGTAAGTTTTTTTACTGATTGTGTTTTATTTTTGTTTATTTCTGACACAATATTGAATAAAAAAATCTGATCTCTTAATATTTTAGAATGAATTCACCAAATAAAGGAAATTATATTATTGCCGGAGAAGCAATACCAACAAATGAACCGATAATGACTGAAAAAGCTTTCGCTTTCGTACCAGCTCTTTGTGGATATGAACAAATCATTGATTGTAATTGTCAGAATTGTGGTCAAGAGAATATTATTCCGTTTCCATGTTATGACTGTAGTCAAATATCTTATTGTTCATCTAAATGTCGAAATGAACATTCTACAATTCACACAATTGAATGTAAAGCGATAACAAAGACAATTTTCACAGAAATCGGAATTGGACATTTAACCTTCCGAACCTTCCTTGTTGGTTTTCCAACATTATTAGAATACTTAAATAATAATTGTTGCAAAACTTTAAATATTGATGAAATATGGGAAAAAATTTTAGAATTTGGCAAAAAAAGTGATACAGAATATGCAGGTGTGATGCGGTTGATAACCAACTTTAATAAAATGCCAATTAAAGATTATTTGCGATATGCATTAACAGGATCTATGTTAACCACTTATTTAATAAATCATACTTCATTTTTTGACAAATATATTGACAGTAAATCACAAATGATTACTGACTTAAAGAATTGGCAAATTGTTGTTGCTGCACTATTAACACGCCATATGGGACAAATGATTTCGAATGCGCATACCATAAATGGTTTAAAATTGAGTGTTGATAAACGTATTAATATTTGGCAAGGTAAAAACCGTTTAATGGCGGGAAAATTAAATTATTTTCGTCAAATTCAACCTTTATATGCAGCTATATTCCCAAGAATAAGTCTATACAATCATTCTTGCGAACCTAGTTTCCGAAATCGTTTCAATAAGTCAAGTTTAACTGTGATATCAGCCAAAAATTTAAAACCAGGGGATGAAATTTTAAATTCGTACGGCATTAGTTGTCGCAAAACAGATCGAATAACAAGACTTGATACATTGAAGAGACAATATCATTTTGATTGTAAATGCATGCATTGCAACAACACGAATGATGATTTTTATAAAAGATTTCGAAAAGTAAAATGTCAGCGTTTAAGTTGCAAAGTTGAATTTTATCCTGATAATATTCCCAAAGGCGTTGAAATTTGGGACGCTCTATTGGGTGATGAACATAAATTGACATTTTTTTGTTCCAAATGCAATCAGTCCTGGAATTCGGAATGGTATAAAGAATTTGAACTCAAAATTGAAAAATCATTATTTCAACCAATACATAAACGCGAAGTTTTAAAAAGAATATGCGAATTATATGCTTCTGGGAAAAAATTTTTATGTAAGGAAAATGTGCTTAGAATGTACATGTCCAAGAAAATTGTACGAAATGCTTTATTAATATTGATGGAAGTAAATGGTAAGAAATTATTTATTAGTTTGGAAAGAACCTATTTTTTTAATACATGCAAAAATTAGAAATGCATAAACTTATCGCAAAAAATGTTTTGCTTAAACTTTGTTGTAATTTTTTATCTTGATTTTAGGACAAAAAATTGATAAGAAATTGCATGGACACTTTTTGCAAATTGGAATCGACTTATTGAATGATGCTGAAAACTACTATGGTCTTTATGACTTGGAATACATAACTTGTGCCATATACATTTTAGATATATTGGCACTACTCAGAGTGAAGAATGTCAGTATGAGATTTGAATACGAGATACAAAAAATTAAAAAATCTTTTCAAATTCTACCAGATGACACTAAACTAACATTTGAAAATTATTTCAAAGAATTTATTGAAGAGAAAGACGTAGAACGCTTTTAAAAACAAAAAAAATTGTACTATATGAAAATATTAGAAATTCTTAAAAAATAATGCGATGCTTCTAAGAATGATATGTTCTTCAAATCTTTTAAAAGAGGTTTTATTTAAAAAAAAAAAAAAAACTATCCTCATTTTGATAACAAAGCAAGTAATATTTAAAAATGTATCGATATGAAAGCATTTATGCAGTTCGATTACTATCGAATGCAACTAATTAATTTTTATTAATACATATGCTTAAATTTATATAATTTGTAACATTGACATTTGTGATATTTTGCTTCACTTAATTTAATTATGTGAGGCATAGTCATTTCGCTTCACGTGGTTCCTTTATTAAAAATAAACTAGATAAAAGAGTTTTCATACATAAAGTACTCACCAAACAAATTTTATTACAAAATGTTGAGATAAATATATTAATTATCTTCTGATTTGGTTAAACTATATAATTGAATATCACAAGATGTGAAATTTTTGATTATGTGTCGATGATTTTGACACTTAATGACAAAATTCTAATATTTTTGTTAAGCTTCAGAGAGCTAATTGGAATTAAATATTATAATTTTAAGTTAGTTTTTTGTGAGGAATTAATTTTTAGTGTAATGGTTGTGTAAGCCGTGCTAACTATGCAAAATATTAATTGAAATCTCCGCTAATTTGATGATAGAAGCCCTTATCATGGAACTCGACTCGACTTTCGCTTTCGACAAAAAGCGAGAATCGGTATCATGCGAAACGAGTTTTGAATTGAAAGACTAAGCGAAACGCAAGTTTGAATTTGAAATCATAGAACTTTTTTTTAGTTAGGCGCAAAAAAGTAATGTGAAATTTGAGATTCAAGGATTTAACGTTAAAAATTTGAAATGTCAAATTTACGAGATACGGCCAAATTTTTTCCCAAGTTTCCTAGGAGTGCCCTGTACCTATATATTTGTTATTACATTGTTTTAATTTTTATAAAGATTACGAATTACGACATTTATTTATTTGTTTTTTTTTTTTAAGTTTTGGTTATCAATATTTCATCAGAAAATCGAAATATAAATTCGGCGGTATCAAAAATTGAAGTTGTAAATTCATTTAAAAGTCCTTTAAATCGAGTAAAACTATTTGCGTACAAAAATTAAATAAATAAAAACTCATTCGTGGCCAATTGATTAAGAAATAAATTGTCGGTGTGTTTAAAACTCGCATCGGGACCAGAAACGAGTCGAGTTCCATGATAAGGGCTTTCCAAATAGTAAAATTGTAAAATAATATTGAAATTTATGTCGCTTAATATTTCAAAATTTTTCCTAAAAACTAATTTTAAAATATTTTGAAAAAGTTTTTAATAATTTCATATTATCAAAAATTATATAAACCAGCAGATAGATCTCATTCTAATTTAAACAAAATTTTCTTTCTTTTTAATATTTAAGCATATTGATTATTTTGATTTGCATGGCAAAATTAATTCCCAATTTACATGAAATAAAGTTTTTTAATAATTTTTTTAAAATGCAAATTTTATTTGAAATAGAAGAAAATATTAAAACATATCTTTAATCATTTTTTATAACTGAGCTTACAATCGATTAAAAAAATTAAATATAATTTAAAAAAATGTACGATTATGATTGATTTTTTTTATATAATACTTTGTCAAGTCACTTGGGCTGTGAAGTCTTTTATTCTTATTAGTATGTTCTTGATTTGTTTGTACCAGGTGCAAAGTATTTTTCGATGAAGCTTGAAACCTTATACAAATACAGGAGTCTAATAACGTTATTCTGGAAAATTTTAGTCCATACTATTTTCTTATAATGAACTCAACTGAGGCTGGGGCGCTTTTTTTATCTTATCTTCATTTTATCTGAATGACAAAAGGTACGAGAATAGAACAAAACACCGAAACAAACAAATATAAGTTATAATTTACATACAGTTGACGTAAAATATGAAATTTATACGCTAAGGATGAAATTTTTTAAAATAATTTATTAAAAATAAGAAATTGATGCAATTAAAAGAAAACTTTTAATTTGTAAAATATTTAATTTAGTTAGTTGAAAAAAAAAAATAAATAAAAAATCGTTTCAACAAGTTGGGTATGGTACAATCATCGCATCAGATCTGCTATCGACATGTTCAACTATGGCTTCTTTAGTATCATCATCATCATCATCTTCATCAACATTATCATTGCAATCATGTAATCCAACTTCAATTTCATCTGACTGATCAATTTTAATTTCAAAACTTGATTCATCTGCCAAATCTTTCTTTGCTTTTATTAATTCATTTTTCATCAGTTTTCTCATATAGCGCCATAGAGTAGATTTTGGCACATCAAAAACGGTTGCTGCATGATTTTGTGACATTCCACTTTTGCAACCTTCAACTGCTTTTGCCAACTTTATTTTCAATGCATTCTTAGATTCTACAGTTCTTCTTTTTACTTGATAATGACCGGGTAAGCGACCTTCATTTACCAAACGGATTTTATGTCGATGTAATGTTGAAATCGGTATATTAAGTGCCTCACTCACACTTTTCAACGACTCACCACGTTCTAGACGTTCAACAGCTGCTTGAATTACTGGATTTTCACGATAAACTTTATTATAAGTCGGATTTTTTTTAACCCGACGCCATAAAACTGTTTTTGAGACGCCATATTTTTCAGATGCCTTTTGTAGTGATAATCCATTATTTAAAACATCTTCCATAGCACGATAAAAAGCTTCTGCCCGATTAGCAACAAGTTCCGGCTCAACTGGATCCTGTTTTGTTGGTAAATATTTTTTAACAATTTTTGTTGGTTTCACAAATGTTGTTTCTTCGGTATTACTAGAATAAATTATTTCTCGTATGTGTGATCCTTCGCTAACAACATCCTTAGAATCGGCTGATAATGTATACGTGTTATCAGAGTTTTCAGTTAAAATATAATCTTCACCAGTTTCGTCGTCCTCTGTACATTCATCAGTTTCAGTTTCAATATGTTGAATAGTGTACTGATCTAGTTTGTCATTGTAAACTTCCAGATATTGAATTTTTTCAGGTGAAGATTGAAATTCCTCTGTAGTTGCATTACTACTTGGAATTATTTGAGAGACTGTTTGTTCTTCAACTACATACGTTTCAGAGATCTTTTTGCCTTCCTTTAATGGTGATATAATTGGTGTGCTGCAGTTTTCATCGATAGTTGAGCATTCAACGTCTGTTGTTTCTTCGATTTCCATTGATGCTGTTAAATGATTACTAATGTTAGCAATTGGAATAGAGATTGTTTTCGAATTGCTATTGGTATTTTTAACACGCTTTGGAGGAGTAGAAATTGTTTCCTTTTTTGGATTTATGTGACATTCAAAACTTATGGCCGACTTGATACCCAAAATATTAATACTTTCTAAGAAATCAGATAGGCATGATGATGCCAAGCTTACTTCACCAGTATAAACAAAATTCATAATATTTTCAAATATTGTACTCTTTATATCTGGCAGAATAATCGTAGGATCTTGAGCATCAGGACATGTTTTAAAAATTTCTTTAAAAAAATCACTACATGAGCTTAAAATAACTTTATGAGCTGAGAAAATTTTCCCATTACAAGCTATTTTAATATCGCAATAATTTAAATCACGAATTTGATTTTTTTGCATCTCAATAACTGTCTGGGTATGGCCCATCCATTTTAAATTATTCATGGTATAATTCTTGGTGCAATTATCCTAAAATATAGAGAAAAAAAATTTAAATAAATTTTAATATTTTAAAAACAAGGGATATTGAATCGAGCAACCATCACTATTACAAAACTAAAATTTTAAATAGGTATTATAGTATCAACACTGGGTTACATAAAAGAAAAAAAGAAATGAAAATCCAATTTTTAATGATAAATTCAGAATTTGCATTTAATTAAGTTCTAAATCTTGAATTTTGTTAATATCGTGCCCAAGTCTAAAATTGTAGGTATTCCTACCTACCTTATTTATGTTTATAGGTATACCTATATAGGTATCTATATCTACATTCATGATGTGTTTAAAAAGAGTCAAATTTTATAAATATTCGACTAAAATATAATAAATGTTCGGACTTTTTAATGAATTAGGGATTGGGAAATAATATTTGTTTTTTTGAAATATTTAGGTAAGGTATCATCACTTCATGCACCCAGTGGGCTTCAGTGTAATATATGTAGCTCCAAATTATATTTCGAATTTAAGTTCCAAATTATTAAAATAAAATATTTTACCGTTATTCTTTTTTTCTGTGTTTTTATTTTGTTTCAAAATTTGTTTCAGAATTTTGTTTCAAAATTTTAAAAACTCCTTATTTTGGATCGTCTCTTTTTTTTGGATTATTTGTTTGACGTTTCTAATTTTTGACACATTTTATTGACGTTTTAATTTCAATCAACTGAAAAAAAATAAATTAATGGCACATTAAAAAAATGACACAAAAATGAAATTAAAAATATATAGATTTAAGTAATGAAACAAAAAGAAAATGAAATGAAATAATGGAAAACTGGAACTATATAATTCATAATAATCCATTCACAGGTAACACTAACTAACAGTAAACTATATTTATTAATTCGTTCGATATTTGAGATAACTAGACTGAAACTAACATTTAAATTAACTTTTGGATTAAAATTAAATTTAAGTGCAGATTGGTAAAATAACACTACACTGTGTATACAGGTCTATAATAGTAGTTTTTCAGACACAGCAGCCAGCAGCATCATTTTCATATTTACAGTAGCTCAGCTGTAGCCTGTAATGAAAATTGTAGAGAGCAATTTGATTTAACAATTTGAAATAGAATCCAAAATTTTTTATTAACGACGCTAAATATGAGAAATCAAGCCAAATTGGCGAAATAGGTTTATTTTTTCATCCGAATATGAAAAAAAGAATATTTGGTCTTATTCATGTTTACATCATGCCTATTTAGCTATTTGGGTTTTGGGATAAATTAATACTATTATTAACAATCTATATTTTTTATTGTTTTGATTGAAAACATATGATCGACATAATTTTGTTTTATTTTCATTAAGGTATGACGTCATCATTTTTTCCAACTTCAATTTCATCGAGAATTAAAAAAAAAACAAAGATTCTAATTTCTCTTCTTAAATATTTATTTAAATAATTTTTTTTTCCAATTAATTAAAATGGATTTGAAAACATTAGAAGCAGAGGCTCGAAAAGCCGCATTAAAAGATATAAAAAATATGTTACAAAGGCCTGGTCAATTGGAAAAAGTTGAGCAATATAAACATCGAGTTGGGCGTAAAAAGGCTTCTGTTGGTAAGAAACAATATTGTTTCTTTTGTTTATTTTAAATTAAAAAAAAATCAACATTTTATCATCTTAATTAAATATTCAAAAAAAGTGGGTGTATGGTGTTCGGTAGTCGACAGTATTGACCTGATAATGATGGCAACCTGATGTCGTACCTTTCTGTCTGTACCTTCCTACCTAAAGTTTTCAAATAGCGTTTTTTTTTTCAAATATTTTTATAATTAGTTTTAAAATTATTCTAATTTTAGAGGCCTTACTGAAAACCGGAATGCAAAATCAATTGGACGGTGTTCGTGTGGGTTTGAAGCAATTGGAAACATGTTTGGCTGATGTCAAAGAAATTAATGTTAAAATGAAAGATGTTGAAACTTTGATAACAGAAGTTCCAGAGATTTTTGATGCTTTAGAACCGGTACGTGAAGAGAATACCAAACATTCTCAATACGCTGCAGCAATGGAAAATTTGAAACATATTTTTAATGTTCAATCATCAGTTGAAAAAACTATGAATTTAATTGATGAAGATAAATTACTTAATGCTCATCAGTGTTTGACTGATTTAGAAAATTCCCGAGACGATCTTTTGTATGAGCTGCATAAGCAGCCGAAACAATATGCCAGCGATAAAATAACATTAAAAAGACATTTTGAAAAAGTTGAAACTGTATCGAAAGAATTAGAAAAGAAAATCAAATTAATATTATCAAGAACTCTGAATACGGTTCGCAAAGAACCAACTGTTATTGTCACCGCATTGAGAATTATAGAACGTGAAGAAAAAAGTGATCAGTTTGCATTACAACAACAAAAAATTACTGGATTTTTACCACCTGGTAGACCGAAAGCTTGGAAAAAATTGGCTATGGATGTTTTAAGTGATGCTATTGTTAACAGAATTGATGGTTCAAAACTTGAGGAACGACAAGATAATAAATTATGGCTTGTTAGAGATTTAGAAATTTTGAGGCAAATAATTTTAGAAGATTTGCGTGTAGTGAAATCACTATGTGTTCCCTGTTTTCCATCGCATTATGATATTTTTAATGAATATGTGAAAATGTATCACGAAGCTTTGTCTAACTATGTGAGTTTGAAGAAAATTTGTTGTCTATAGTTATTTATACTTACTTTATTTTCCTTTATTATTTTTAGCTTGATGGAATTGCAAATTGTGGCCTTCAAGGGAATGAATATGTCTCCCTATTATCTTGGATAATGAATACATATCCTGGTACAGAACTTATGGCTCATCCCGACTTAAGAGTTGATATTAACAATCTTAAAGGACCACTTCTTCGGCCCGATCATTTGAAATCTTTGGAAAAACAATACTTGTCAAATATGGAAAAAAATTATCAAGATTGGATGACAAAAGCTTTAGAAACAGAAAAACATGAATGGTTATCAGAAATGCAGCCAGATCAAGATGAACAGTACTATCAAACTAGTGCTCCGGTAATTATTTTCCAAATGATCGATCAGCATTTGCAAGTCACAAATACAATTCATCAGGAACTGACGTTTAATGCTTTAGTTTTAAGTATTCAGCAAGTAGATAATTTTGGGCAAAATTACAGAGCTGGTGTGGCTGAGATTAAAGATCGACATTTTAAGAATCGTGACCAAGTCAAATATTTTACACATCACATTATAACTATTGTAAACAATTCTTTCCAAATGATAGAATTAGCTCAACAAATGAAACAACTTTATTGGCCAAAGTCACGTACAGAACATTATGAGGATTTTGAACGATTGGTGAAAACATTCCAAAGTGTTCGAGTAGAAGCTTCCCATTATTTGCTGGAAGAAGCTTTCCTTGATTTGGATATTCATTTTAATGAATTATTTACCGTTAATAAATGGCTTCAGAATACAATTTCGATTGACACAATTTGCGTCACACTTGAAGATTATTTTTCTGATTATAATCATTTGAGGCCTCAAAATTTTGAGCTTGTTATCAATGAAGCTCAAAGGATGGTCACAAAGCGCTATATAAGAGCTTTATTTTCTAAAAGATTGTCCAAACCGAGAAACGAAATAGATGCAATTGTTAAAAAAATTAATAAGGAAGTGAAACAAATTAAATGGTTTTTTGAAAAAATTGCCCCTAATTTATCCGGTTCAGGTGAAACACCAATCGATTTAATTCCAATGTTATCAAATTTATTGGCTTGTGATAACGAAATGTTAGGACTTGATTTACACATAATTTTAGGAAATTATCCTTCTTTAACCGAAGATCAAATAGTTCGGTTATTTCATATACGCAGCGACGTTAAAGGTACTGAAGTTCGAGAAAAGGTTCAAGATGTCATGAAATCAAAAAAATCTCTAGTTAGCACTGCGAAACATGATGGAATTTTCAAAGAAATTATATTCAGTGATAAATTATGGTGAGATGATAAGAATTTGATCTAGATTTTAGTACTAAGTGGAATTATAATTTTTAAATTATGAATAATTATAACTTAAATTTTACTTTTAGTTACTTTAAAGTTAAAAAAATATATAGTTATTATTGTTATTGATTTCTTTAGCAATCGAATATTTTAAAAAATTTAAATTTAAAAGACAATAAAAACTAATCGTATGATTTAAGTCTCCCAATTTTCTCCAGAAAATAAATTAAAGTAAAGTTCTTCATTTTGATGTAATATTGTGCCCATTTGTGCTTTCGGAGTCAATAATACGATAAAAATATTTTGAACTTACTTGAATTGAAATAAGTAACTTTATAAAGCCTAGATATTTAATTTTAAATTTATTTTGGATTATTAGTTTCTAAATATTCAAATAAATAAAGTTTTATTAAAACTAATTGAATTTAATTTATTTTTGTATTGTGCTATTAGAAACAAAATTCGTTTCTAATTTTTCAACTGAAGGCATTTGTAATTCTTATATCTACATTAAAAATTAAAATGATAAATTTTGCAGGAAATTCAGTTATTGATGAAATTCAGAACAAGTAAAATATATATATTTTGTTATTAATTATGTCATCCATACTGTATTTTGTATTTTCTCCTGGTACACCATTTAGATTTTTTTTCATGCACCTACAATATTTGTCCATACAATATATTTGAATACATTGTTATGATCCGATCCCGTAACGAAGTTTTTCTTTCAACTTAAGAAACTTATTTTTTTGGGGCGACAAACTTGGATCTCGCCTAGTTTCTAAAAATTTCTAGAACCGAGCCTGTTCGTTCGTTCCGTCTACTTATATCAGAATAAATAAACTACTAACAAATTTGGATTATTATTGTACCATCACCTTATTTGTTGATAAAAATAATTTTTATTAATTTTTTTTTCTCTGGTAAAAAACAAATCAAAATAATATAGAGAAAGCTTCTGTTCTTATTCCATAGTGCATTTTAGTATCAATTCATTCTAGAACTTGGAAAGGTGTGTAGTTTATTTTATAAGATTTTTTTTTTTTTTTAATGAAATATATAATTTATAGAAAGCGTAAACAATTAAATTTTTTAATGTTTATTTAGTTAGAGATAATTTTGTAAATAAAAATAATTTCAAATTTTAATTTCAAAATAATTATAGAACATAATTTGTTATAATGTTTTCTGTAACATTTCGATTTGATGATATAATAATATCAAATTCTTATTTATCCGTTGAAGTAGTAAAATATTTTTTTAAAATAAAGTACAAATACCAATGTACCTATGCCTGGTTTTTGAAATAATGACATTAATGTTAATACTTTTTATTTTTAACTTTAAGATGTATAAATATTTAACATCACAAGCAATATCATGTCATAATTGAATTTCAATTAAATGAACTTATGTTTAATATTTGCTTCAAAGTATAAATAAAAATTTTCATGGTATCTAGTAAATTTTAATTCTTTACCTTTACTTTGTAAATGTAAGAAGAAAAACCTTTACTTTGTAAATGTAAGAATTTTATCACGATTTTATCATTGACTTATGTTTTATATGTATAAAAATCAAAGAACAATAATGTAGCGTTATTACTTTTACTTTTTAATAATACTCTATCCTGCAAAGAACATATTCTTGGCTATTTCAATTGTCTGGCTCTTGTACTAAAATGTATTTTTTTATTACTTTTTTATTACCCTTATAATTTTATTTATATAAACTATTATGTTAAAAACAAAAATTTGATAAAAATTTAAGCTTCTTTAACTAATCTCAATCACGAAAATAATTCAAGATAAAAATCATAAGTTAAACTCCAGATTTACAAAAAAGTAAAGGAAATTAATTATATGTCTTCAATGAATTTCAAAAATCTTGAAGAATGTTTAGAGAAACATATTCCAGCTGATGAATTAAAGCAAGTAAAGAGAATCTTATATGGAAGATCTGATGAGTAAGTTTGATATTTTATTTTAATTTTAAAATTTTTATTAAAATGTTTATCATGTTTATTTTAGTAATTGCATCAAAATTTGCGAACAAGCTAATCAGATAGCTAGAGAACATAATTTTGATATAAAAGCATATAAATTTAATGCTCGCTCTGAAGAACTAAGAAAACCTAGGTTAGTGAGAATCGGTGCAATACAAAACTCAATATGTGTCTCAACAAGTGAACCATTGGAAATACAACGATCAAGTCTGCATAAAAAAATTGTGAAAATAATTAAAGCAGCTGCATTGGCCGAAGTTAATGTGATATGTATGCAAGAGGCTTGGAGTAAGTTTAAACAATACTAGAGAATTTTGTTTCCTTAGAATTTCTTTTTATTTATATTTTTTTTAGCAATGCCTTTTGCATTTTGTACTCGTGAGAAATTTCCATGGTGTGAATTTGCCGAAGATCCTGAAAATGGACCAACTACGAAATTATTACAAGATTTGGCCAAGCAATATAATATGGTAATTATTTCTCCTATTTTAGAAAGAGACAATGCTCATGGTGATACAATTTGGAATACTGGTAAGTTCAATGACAAATTAAATAAAATAAATTTAATTCAAAAAACGCCAAACTGCAAAAAAAAAATTAACAAAAAACTAGAACTGAATGTTTCCATTGGGATGCTTAAGATCAACAGGTGCTTTTTTTCTACCTAAGATAGCAGTTTGTTTATAAACGTGGATTTAATATATAAATTCTTTAGTTTAATTTGATATTTTAGATATCTAAATCTGAAGAATAACTTTCAAAATGGCATCTATGCATCTATGGCATAAACAGAAAATATAATATACTCATATTAATTTTAAATGTATACACATTACACACATATATTAAATATTACAGTCCTTTTTGAACAATAATTTCAAATAAAATTATTTAAGCTGTTGTAATATCAAATCATGGTAACTATATGGGAAAGCATCGTAAAAATCATATTCCAAGAGTTGGTGATTTCAATGAATCTACTTATTATTACGAGGGTGATACTGGCCATCCAGTTTTTGAAACAGATTTCGGAAAAATAGCAATAAATATTTGTTATGGTAGACATCATCCACAAAATTGGATGCAATTTGGATTAAATGGAGCAGAAATTGTATTTAATCCATCAGCTACTGTTGGCGCTTTGAGTGAGCATCTTTGGGGAATAGAGGCCAGAAATGCCGCAATCGCTAACAGCTATTTTAGTGTGGCAATCAATCGAGTTGGAACTGAAGAATTCCCTAATGAGTTTACGTCTGCTAATGGGAAACCAGCTCATAAGGACTTTGGACCTTTCTATGGTTCTTCATACATTACGAGCCCAGATGGATGCAGAACACCGGTTAGTACTGACAAGTAGAACCTAAATCTTATCAAAAGATTTAAATTATTTTTGTACCAATTTCAATTCATTTAAAATTTGCACATTCTTTTTTTAAGGGTTTATCACGTGATAAAGATGGCCTTTTAATTGCCGAATTGGATTTAAATTTATGCCGACAGGTTAAAGATTTTTGGGGTTTTCGAATGACTCAAAGAATACCATTGTATGCAGAATCATTTGCAGCTGTGGCACGATCTGATTTTAAGCCGCAAATTATACGAGAAAATTAAAAAATAGATAAGATAACATATATGTATGTACACAGCATATATTAGCTAATTTTTTTTAAACTTTTCTGAAATATAATATACCTACCATAAATTATTCCTCGGAAATATTGGTGTTAAATCTTATGTTACCAGGATAGCACGTTCTGTAGTATTGTTTGATTTGGATTTGGCTTAAAGAAAAACAAAAACAAATTTTTGATCTACAATTTTTGGGAGTTTATTTTCCGAAAATATTTGGGGTACATAAGTACATCGATTCATATGTTATTTACATTTATTTAAATTTAACTTTTTTTGTTTACTGTTTTTTTTTTGTAAGATTTTTGGAATTTTTTATAACAATTTTTGAAAAAAATAAAATAAATTTTATTTTATACATAACAAGAAACAATTTTTTTATAATAATTTTATTTTAGCAAAGTATTTAGATACTTTTTTTTTTATTTTATTTATTTTATGGCAAATTAATAATTCCAAAATTTTATTATATTTACAATTTTAATAGTAATTTTTTTTTTTAATAAATTTTTTGTTGTTTTCTTTTTCGGTATTTTTAAGGACATTAAAGGACGATATCATTAATTTTTAGTTATTGAATTTTTGGCTACTCTAACTAGAATTTTATATATATATATATTTTTAAATGAGTTTAATATAAATTATTTTCTTTTTTAAATAATTAATTTTAGACGATTTCTAGTAAGACGTAATTATTATGTTCTTATAATTTGAAAATATAAAATTTATTATTAATTCTATGGTTAAGTAGAGTTAAAATGGATATGCGAATGCGATAGTGTAATATGGTTATAAAATGGTCAATAAAAATGGAAAAGAAAACTTGATATTAAAAAAATATTAGAAGTCAAGGGCAATAAAGCTAAAAATCATATTATAAATAAAAATATTATAACAAGAATTTTGTAAACATTGATGATATTAAAATATGTATATAATAAAGGTCTAAATTAATTTGATATTTATAATGAAAAAATTTTAGATTTTAAATGACCCCATAGAATATTAAAATTTAGATAAATATAATGAAAATATTTATTTTTTTATAAAATTTGATTAGGTAATTAATTTAGTTAAAACAGTCGTTATTTAATTTTTTGATAAATTTGAACGTTTTAATTACGTTTTAAGAATATCATCTATAAATAATATAATTATTTGACACACACATGTAATATTACAAAATGAATAACAATGGTATCGAAAAGTTCTTAAATTTATACAAAATAATGAAATTTTGAACACTGTATTTGTATTTTGTTTTTATTTATTATTTTTTTGAATTTTTTTTTTTAATTTTTTTTGAATGGTAGGTATATATTAATCAAATTATATTATTTTCAAATAAAAGAAGAGAATTCGATGGAATTTGTAGATACAAATAATATAAGTTTAAATTATTATAATAATTGTAGGACAAAAATTTAAACTAAGAACAGAAAGGCAAAAGGTTAAATAAAATTTTTATTTAATTATTTATAGCTTATGAAATGAAATAAAATATTTTTGCTTTGAAATTTGTAACTATTGCTGCAAAAAAGTTTCGTTACTAAAAAATATAAAAGTCATCATCACTAGCTATTAAATAAAATCAGCCTCATTTTTATCCACAGGCAAGATCCTGGATTTATTTATCAAACTTAAAAACAAAAAAAAATATTTAAACAATTTGCTCTAAAAAAATAATAACTGATAAAGTACAAATATCTTGTATTTGACATGTTTGCAGAATACAAAATGTGACGCGGGCAGACGGCACATGGATAAAATTTAGCACGCTAAACATAATACTTTGTATTTTAAACTGTGTAAAAGCCTGTGTAAGTAAAAATAAAGTTACAAATTTTTTAAATTTTAATAGAAATAAAAAATTCATATTCATTATTAACCAAAATTTAAATTAAAAAAAAAATTGTTAAATATTCTTCACTGTTTCTATATCTTCTTCTTATTATTAATAACGTGTCTTTTCAATTTATAATTTAAAAGAAAGCTATAATTTGCAGTTGATGTATTAACTGAATTTTTAAGTATTATTTAATTTTATTGCACCCAAGATGCTGGTGCCCATAACGGTTCAATTTCAGCTTTGTGAGCTATAGTTACTAATTTTTCTAGAGCTTCTCCCAAATCACCATTATTAATTTCATCATCAAAAAAGTGACCATAGAGGAAGTCTATTTTTTCAGCAGATTTTATCATATCGTGATATTCATCATCCTAAAATAAAATAATATATTATTTTAATTTTATTTTATTACATTACACAGGTACAATATAGAACATATAAAATAATAAACAGTTTAGTTTTTAAACCCAAGAAATTAATTTAAGTTTTAATCATTATAAAGATAAGTTAAAATTAATTTTTTATTGGTAAATTGAAGTTAAAATATTTAAATTTTTCGAAAAAAATTTATTGAAATTTGCTTTTAATACTCTCTAGTAGTTTTGAGCTGGAAAACTTTCTTTGAAATTTGATCCGTGATAAAAGAAAGAAAATCTATTCAATCAAAACTGAATGAATTGAAGCCAAACAATTTCTCCAGTTATTGGTAGATTGTAGTTTAAATTTTTTTTCTTTCTTTTTTACGAATAAATTGTAAAAAAAAAAACGCAAAATATCGGTAGTACTATAATTAATCATCCGTCGTTCGTAAGAAAGTTCAATATGCATAATATATTTATTTGTCATCTTACCGTAAATCCTCTTGAGTTTGTTTCATCAAATGTTGATTTAGCTCGATTTTCAGTTCTTGTTGATTTCAGAATGTCAAAATTAGGTGGTTTTACATGAATTATATAGGGTTTTAATTGTGGTGTCCTTAATGCTTTTATTGCTTGATAGTGTGGCAATATTAAACATACACAACTTGCATTTATAATTGATTTAACTGACTCGGCTGAAGTGCCATACAAATGACCTTTGTATTCACCGTGTTCAATAAATTTACCAGCAGTTATATCTGTTTCCATTTTCTCTCTTGAAACAAATATATATTCACGACCAGGTACTTCACCTTGTCGCATAGGTCTGGTGGTATCTGCAAAACGAGAATACAACAATCAATTAAATTTATGTAAACTATTTATTCATATATTCGTAGATAATAAATAGGATTTCGGAGTTTTTAAATTTACTTGTTGAAAGATACGTAGTAAATGTGTTTAAATATTAAATGCATTTTTTTTAAAATCTATTTCATATCCGATTATTAATATAAAGGCATATCAAGAAAAAGTTATAAAAATATCGATACTATAAATATTAAATTGTCTTACATGGTACTGGACTCCGAAATTTTTCTGGATCTCTGGCAGCTAATCTTCGTTTTAATTCATTTCTTCCAACTCCAGGTGCTCCAATTAATACTAATGGTCTGAATATACCTGGTCTAGGATATAATTTGGCAACTTCTTCATATGTGGCAATCATTTCACGATCGAAATCATCATTTTCAGCTAGATCGTACATGATCTTTTTAGTTTTAGGTTGACGACAAGATGATGTACTACTACTATTTTTTAGTGATAGCAAAGGAGAACCAGGTGGGGTTGTACATGCAACAATGGATGCACAGGAACCTTCAGCTTTAGCATATATGACAATTTTTTTTTTCGGGTAATCATGAATGATGATAGTAAAATAGGCGCAATTTTATAAATTACATAGTAATTACAAATGAATATATGAAAGACATAATGATGAAATTGAAAAAAAAAAATATTGATTAGAACATGCATGATATTTTAATGCGAGCTTAGCTAGGATTTGAAAAAGTTAAGTTATTTTAGCTAAACTTGAAAATATGTTATACAAAAATGATTTTTATTTTCTTTATGTTATACCTTTAGGTTCATCAGCAACCTCTTTTTGCGTTCTTTCATGAATTATACGCCGTTCTTGTAACGCTCGACTTGGAATTAAACCAGCTCTAGCAGTACGTTCAGTTTCTTTTCTAGCTTGCCACCAGTAAGCATCATCCTAGAAATAAACAAAATCAAAGAGGCAATACATACACATAAAAATTGATTGAATAAATTTTATTCTCAATTCATCATAAAGTAGGTTTGATAATTACATACCTGTGAAACAATATGTAGAATGTCACCTCTTAAAAATGCTAAACCGGCTTCTTTACATGGTATGTATGGGTCATTCTCTGGTTTATAATCAAAATGTGCTCGAACTCTCACTTTACTTTCGCGTTGTCCACTTTTACCATCAGATGGAACTAATTTGAAGGTTATTGTTCCTTCTGAATTTTGCTAAAAATATAAAAATTAAGAATAAAATGAATAACATATTTTGCAACAGTTGTTATTCTTTTCATCGAGTTCATAAAAAAAGCATAGACATTTTATGTTTACCAAAATCGTCAGAACATCACCCGGTGTTTTTCCTTCAACATTAATACCATTTACTTCGATAACCTCATCTCCAACATGTATTAGGCCCGAACGATCTGCAGCACCGCCATGCATTATTCTAGCTATTACAATTTTACCAGTTTCTTCATCAGTTTTAATTGTAGCACCCTAAAAAAAGTAATTGAATTTCGAATTACCCACTAAGAAAACAAAATGCGTTTCTTTAATTTTGCAGAGCATAATAATATATAAAATTTGTATATATATATATAAAGATGTAACTTAATATATTATTATTATTTGTGAACACATAATATATTTTTTTATTAAATACAATTTTTATTACAAAAAATATGTGTTGTATATAATAAATAATATTAATTTTATAGATTTGCTATTTGAGAAGCTTATTATAGTGCAAGGTTTTAAACGAAAAGAAAAAACATTTTTTTTTTTTACAATAAGTGTAATATATAACTAAAATGTCAAAAAAACAACTGAATTTTCATTACAAATATCAATTTGTT
This sequence comes from Hybos culiciformis, assembly GCA_964007475.1. NCBI lineage: Eukaryota > Metazoa > Arthropoda > Insecta > Diptera > Hybotidae > Hybos > Hybos culiciformis. The sequence continues at coordinate 94,244,417 of OZ023274.1, read as the reverse complement.
TTATTTTTGTTAAACTTCTTGTTTTGTTTTTTTTTTTTACTTACAACTATTGGTTCTGCGCTTACAGCTCCCGTCTTTTTTATATTAATGTTTTTTTTTTTTTTTGTTAAAATTATATTTTGTTAATTTTAAAAATTTAGTTGATATATATAGAAAAATTTTAATAATTTAAAAAAAAAAAATGTAATTTTAGAAAATTTTTTTTTATTGTTTTTAATATAAAAATGTAAAGTTGGATGGTGTTAATAAATATATAATGTAATTAAAGTTGATTATTATTATGAGTGTGATTTTTAAAGAATTTATGCTTGATTAGAATAAAACACAGGATAGCCCAGAGTATGTAATTATATTTTACTATATTTATGTAGCTACATATTAAGTATTTTTAAGCTTTTTGCCGACAATTTGTATGCAATGATTTTTTTTTATTGATTTGACTGTTTTAAGTTAATAATAATGTTGACCTTTTTTGAACCATTCTTAGGTAAGTTGAGTGCCCCAACAAGCAAAATATCATTATAGAAAAAAAAATTTAAATTTATCCCTTCATTTATATTTTATTAATTGGAATAGTAATTGTGCTGAAAAGGCCTTAATGAACTAATCAAAATTAGCCAATTAATTATTATGTCTTATTAGGCATTTGAAAGATATTTACTACATAGTAAGCATATAGCATACTTAATTGATAGATAGATCCAAACTTTCATATCTCTGCGTCACCCTGTATCTTTTTTTTTTTTTCTCAAAATGATTTAAAAATTTAAAAGACGAACAAACACAAAACTTAGTTTTTTTATTTTTTTTAAATGTAATTTAAAAATTTGAAAATAAAAAAATTGACAAAGAATTAAAAAAATTCCTATGTTTATTTTCAGCTAAAATTTTTTGTTATGTTGTGCAAAACTAAAATATCAAATTTCATTTATATTATATTATATTTAGTTTTTTCTTTTAAAATATTGGTTGTGATTTAAAAAAAAAATATAATGGGAATGAATAATATTGTTATTTAGTTTTATTTTAAAAAGTTTTATGGTCATACATATAATAATGTGATATTTGAGCTTAGATTATTTTAGTTTTAGCTTTTAGTTCAATTGGAGATATTAAATATAACAAATTTTTCCGTATTTCGAATAACTTGCAATTTATAAAAGTAATTTTGGTTTATTAAAATACTTAATTTGTTATCACTTAACTCGTACAAATGAGAATTGATAAATATTTTTCTGGCACATAAGTAAGGAAAAATTGACATTTTTCAAATTACCTTATTATCATCCAAAAAGACTCATTTATATATTGTAAAGTTTTTAAAACTCTAAAATATTCGGTTTCTGTATAATTTCTTAATTAATATATGACCATTAAACTTATATATTAAATTTCATGAATTTATGATTTTAATTTTATTCTACTTATTAACTTACCAATGCTTCGTTACTTTTAACTAGTTGAACAATTTTAATTGTTTCTTCATCTTCATCCATTTCAATTGGGATTTCAGGCAAATGTGGATAGAAGTCTTTTTGAGCAATTGCATCATGTGCGCAAAGTAAACTCTAAAATTATATGTAGATAGAATTATAGCTGTATTACATAAACAAATAATGCCAGTGTTGATAGCAAATAAATTTTTTTTTTGAATAATTACCTGTAAATGCGGGTCCTGTAATAAATGAAATGCCTCTTTACAGAGTGGTGATATGTGACATCTTTGGCCTAATTGTTCTAAAACTTCAAATAAAATCTGTAATGAATTAACAAAAAAAAAAGTATATTTTTTAAATAGCTTTGACGTTTATCAAGTATACAAATAGTATACAAAATAATTCACTTACATGCATTGACGTTGACAGTAATGGTGCTAAACGTTCATCTCTTCCAACTTTGGCTACTTTACTATGAACATTAACCAGTGCATTAAGCTCCTTTGATTCCAATAATGTTTTGAGAAAATCAATTTCTTGCTCACTTGATAGAGTTTCAGTTTCCTTCAGAGATGTAACCAATTTCGAAAGGGCTGGGAATGAATATGCTGAACATTATTAAAAAATATTTATTATTTAAAAAATAAAAATAGCTTAATGTATTACAAAACATATGAATCTATATTTCTTAAAAAGTTCACAGTGAAAGTTGAAAGAAGCAAACCATAATACGCCTGGGATAAAGGAGTTTATTTTTGAGAGAATTCTACATCGAAGATTTTGTTGATAGCATTAATTTGGAGGGTGGAGACAACCTGTAACGAAGCGACAAAAATTACAGGTTGCTTACTGCAATTAGTTCAATATTGGTTGTGCAAAAAAAAGGAGTTCTAGAATGTTCATATATATTTTTTTCAATCGACTCGAACTTAACGTATCTACTAAAACTTTGTTGCTATTACAAAACTATTCAACTCAAACTATTCAACATTCCTATACACTTTAATGGTCCTAAAAGGCGTGTACAATGAGAATAAGAATATGAAATGAAAAATCCATGAAGCCTATATTTATATAAGTATATACTTTTTATTTATAGTCACTCTAATATTATGTTAAAAAAAAATTGATTTTTTTCTGTAATTATCCTTTGATCCTTTTTTTTATATAGAAGCAAATTGTGTGTGTTATTTTTCTAGGTTAAAAGGATATCAAATTTTTGAATTTTTGTATATAGATATTTAAAAATTAGGACCTAATCAGTTTAATGAAAAAGTAATATCATGACGGAATTAATAATGTGTTTAAGATTATTAAAGACACCTACGAAATTTGCATAATGTAATGATTTTATGACATGAATATTATGAATTAAATATTAAGTACCTACAGGACATAAATATGTACATTCATAACATACGTACATAATTACAATTATTATAAAATATTAGTATTATATTTTATGAAGAAGAATATAATGTATAATTGAATTAAGAATTTTAAATAGAATTTAGTAATTTTTCGACTTTAAGCTTGTAATGAAATAGGTTTAAAGAATATAATTTTACCATATTTAAATATTTTTAGAAAACATTCCTAAAAATATGCAACAAAAAAAAATAGTACTGTTTTTTTGGCCTTAAGGGCATTATAATTTACGAATGCGACTCCGCGATCCAAAGCCATTTTCCTTAAAAATATTTTTCGATTGTCTTTATGGAAAAAAATGGACGAAATGTAACATCAATGTGCTTATTACAAAAAGTAACTTAAAACAGTTTCGTTCTGTTCGATTCATAAACAAAGTTAAGACAGATCTAAGTATCTTGTATCTTGTAACAAAAACCAACATTTTTATTGAATAAAGTTTTTTTTCGAGTTCGCTGCGTTTATTTAATATTTCCCAGTTTTGTTCATTTTGTCCAGCACATATGTTTTTTCTGGGACGAGCAAAACTTTTTCCCTCCCTGGGGTTTATATTGCCTGCAGCTTGGTTGTGAACCCTGCTCCAGGCACTATAAATCCTATTTTGGCATGTCCCTGCAAATCTAATGCATATTACTGAAAAATAGTGAATAACAAGTGAAGTATAAAAAAGAAGATATTTATAAACATTGAAAAAAATGCGCAATCATTTATTAAACTTTTTTTTTGTGAAATGTGATGCAAAAAGAATTTCAAGCGAATTGTAATCATATGGACTGGGAATAAATTTAGGACCGGGAAATTCAAATTTTTCTTTATAAAATAATTTTCTCACACTTAAAAAAAAAATTAAAAGAAGAGATCACAATTTTAGACAACGGATTTTGGCACGGCCCACCGGGAAACTCCCGCTAGTTTGTTAGGCCAGTCCAGCTCTGATCATAAGCTTGAAGATTTTTTTTCGTTTTGATTGATAAGATCAACAATATTATGATGAATTGAAAATGCTGAGAATATTATAGTTTTTTCATAAAAACATTCAATAAAAATGTTGGTACACTTGCAGCTTGATTGTGTCTATTCTATATAGATGTATTAATCCTAGTCCACTTAATATTGAAAAATAATCAATCTGCAAATGTACTGCATCAGATCTCATTCTGATCTATTTTAGGATTACAAAATAGACAGATGAAAACCAGACCAAATTAATGAACAAATTTAATCTACTTTACATGTATTACTAGAATTAATGTATATATAAGATTTTTTTACAAATGTATATTTCTTAGCATTAAGTAACCTAAGAGGCCATTACATGACGTCCTCGTAATTTTAACGTAAAATTGTCCAATTTTTATATAATTTATAAATAACATAAGATTACTAAGTGTCATTGAGTTCCATCCAGAATAATTTTATAAATAAAAATTTGTTTATTTTTTTATTTGATTCATTTGAAAAAAAAAAAAAATGCTTTTTACGAAGTTAATTTTTGCTAAGACAAATATTTTTTGTCATTATGAGAAATTTTCTTAACATATTTTTTTGTTGTTGTTTAGAAGAGCTTTCTATACCATAACATTTATTAAATTTCTTTGGAAAAAACAACATGAGTACTACTATAAAAACTGGGGTCAAGGTAATAATTTTAACCAGAAAAGATTTTGCTTTTAATATAAACTAATTAAGTTTATTTCGCGCGTGAAATTTTCAAAAAATTAAAATATTTAAAAAAGAAAAAAAAGAAATGCGCCAAATTATATTTATATTTATATTCTTTATATCGGTGGTTTATGCATTACCACCAGCATCCAATGAGCCAAACTTAGAAGAGAACACATCTAATAATGCTGATGCTCTATTGGAAGTTGACACAACAAATAATGATCATGAAAATCAATCTGGACGTAAAACTCGGCTAATAGGATTAGGTTTTGGTGGTTTTGGTGGTTTTGGTGGAGGATTTGGGCGTGGATTTTATGGTGGTGGTTTCGGTCCTGGATATTACGGAGGTGGTTTTGGTCGTGGTGGATATTATGGCGGTGGATTTTATGGTGGAGGATTTGGCAGAGGATTTCATGGTCATCATCGTCATCGTGGTTTTCATAGAGGATTTTTTGGTTAAAAATAAATAAATAAAAATAAAAAAAATTTAAGAAACTTAATGTAGTAAATCTTTTAATTCACATCCTTGAATAATTCCAAAGTTCCTATAAAGAACTGAAGAAATAAAAATAAAATATGAATTTAATTTAGAATTCTATCGATCATTGCCCTTAAAAAATTTATTCAAATCATGTAATTTTTCGATATGCTAAATTTTTTTGTTAAAATTCTTATTTCATAAGTTTTTTTTGCTTTGACATAAAAACTTTTAAATGACCGACATAATGTAGTATGATGTTAGTTAGAGTTAGTTAACTTCATTATTTATTTTTGTATTTTTTTATTATTATTATTATTATTATTATTAAATTGGTGATAATAAATTTTCGAAAAGAATACGAAATAACTGTTAGATGTTAGAGATATAATAAAAAAACATTTTGATTAAAAAATCTACTCAATTTAATTTATTATGTTGTATTTGTGTATTATATATGTATCCCTATTACTATTTCAAATAATTTGTACTTTTTATTTTTCTCACAGGACATAGGCTTTTATTCACAGATTTTATGCACATAAAACACATTTAAAAAGTCAGTAGATAACAATGATTTATCTAGAAGTTTTTATATTATTCAAAAGAATTATATTATACTTTTGTGTAAAAAAATGCTTGAAATTGGCTTGAAATAAAATTGGAGTCCTTTTTAGTGCACAATTGTCACATTAGAATAGCCTTTATTGTAATAGGAGCTAACAAAGATTCTATTATCAAGTACATTATTAAATAAAAAAGCATTTTTATCACACTAATAATATTATCTATATATAAATCTTTTCTAGTAGCGTTTCCTGACGTAAGGGCATTCAATGGCCACTAAAAAACATTTATAATTTTAATTCCATAAATATCCTCGAATTTAGAACATTCTTTTTCACTACGAAAATAGAATTAGTTTCGCGCTTAAACAAAATAAAAAATAATAATTCTTAGATATTTGTTTGCAAAAATAAAAACTATAAAATTTCTAAAAACAATAACAAAATTTTTATTATTTTATAATTGACCCATAAAAATATCACACGCAACAGATTGTTAATATTTTTATCATATATAAAAATATGGTAGAGTTATATCTTATGTTTTCATAAATTAAAATTTTCAAAAGTTTTTATACTCGCAAGGATTATCTTCACCAAGAGGACCGAATTCTCTCAAGACAGTATCTATTCCTTATCGGTCCGGAAAAACTAAAAGACATCTGTAAGCCAAGATGAGCAAATTACAGATTCATATTTCCGTAGCAAATTTGGTTTTGCGTTAATTCTTAATATAATTATGTTAATATAATTCTGTTGCATGTAGTACGTCAGGTAAAAAAAAAAATTATGATAAAGCCTGAAAACTATAATTTAAGGATAAAAATCAAATCAAAATTGCTGTATACAGTGTGTTTTTTATATCATGCCAACGGCTGTAAGATTTTTAAAGTAAAAGATACTCAATACTATGTCAGCATGTTTTTACTTTTGATAACATTTGAAATTAATTCTAAAATTAATTCTAAATTCATATATAAACTTAGAGAATTACTTTTCTTTATAATAAGAACGTTAATGGTGTGCAAAATATATTTAAGTATCTAAATTTATCATGAATTTTATGGTCAAACTATATATCATATACGTACGTGGCATTAGTTTATGTGCATGAACATACTTCATTTTTACAAAGCTTATCAGATTGAAAAAGTTTTATTGTCAAAAAATAAAAAACCAAAAACCAAAATGAATATTGGGTTACAATATAATATGTATGTACATTATATATATATAACATATACATAAACATAAGACAATTTTTTTTTTTAATTTTTGTTACATATATTTTCTTTTGAAGCGTATATAATATCAAAAAGAATTGTGTATATGTATAAAAGATGAGGAATATTATAGGGGCCGTGCACTATAATACACAAGTATATAAAATTGCTGACAGTGAGTTTTATTTTTATTTTTTTGTTATTAAAATAAAAAGTATAAAATCACTAATTCATGATTCTTTTATGATTTTAATCCCTTCAAGATATGAAATTAAATTTATTATTAGCTATTAATATATATATTTTTTTGTTTAAATTTTGAAATTTAATATTTGAGAAAAATTTTCTTGATATTATAATTCTGTTGTCAACAAAGAAAGAAAAATTTTTTGTTATTATTAAAAAACTCCCTGTATATTAGAAATGTTTTTTTTCTTGAACATTACTTCAGTCATGTACAACATTATGTTCTTACATATAAAAAAAGTGACAAAAGCATGCTAATATCCGGTTTAGCTTGATGATTTATGAAATTGCTAATAATTTGATTGGCTTTTTTAAGCATAATAATAACAACCTATGATTCTTCTAAAATTTTATATTTATATTTTTTTTTTAAGTTATAAGTATATAATAAAAAAAAAGTTCATTTACATTAAGTATTAGGTATATCTTTCAACATTTCATAAGTTTATTTTGATATTAAATTTTTTTTTTTTGAATAAGAATGACAAATTTAACCATTTAAATATGATCATTTTTTTTTATATAGGTATACGTATATGTTTGGGTTTTTCCTTCTAATCAAAAATCTTTCATAAATTCAATAGTGTTAAAAAAAATTATGTGCCTATATTATGTTCCATGATATTATGTTTTTTATATCGAATTATAAGCTTATAAAATATAAACATACATACATATATAACTTATGCTTCAAAATATTTTTATTAATAAACTCGTTAGTAAAACTAATTGCTATAATGTATATAGTATATATACGATTAATGATTAAATACTTAATTAATAAAAAAAAAATCATAAGTAAGTATTTTTATTTTTTATGCTGTTGACCCTGAATTTTATTGTTGTTGATGTAGTAGCTGTGATTCAGTTATCAAATAATAATTTTTTTTTTACGTTTTTACGAATTTATACAGTTAATAAACTTTATATCCTTAAAATTAATTACTATTCTCTAATTCTATTAGTGCTCGAGTGCGCCGTAAATAAAAATATTTAGCTTGTAAATAATAAAGTTGTTAAGTATCTGAAGAATTTCGGTATGTGAAGAATTTAAGAAAACTCATAGAGCTTAAAATATACTAAAATGATTTTATTTTATATAATATCATAGGTATTCCTAATAGCAATCTCAACATTAAGTAAATATTCTTGAAATATTTTTGATTATCCATAATTAATCAATCATTCATAATTAAAAAAAAAAATTAGATAATATTTGTCATTGTTTTAATTTTTTTAAATTTTATGGCACATAATGTACAATATATTGTACATATAATGAATAGCAAATACATATTGCTATCTATATCTTGCCTTCCAATAAATTTATAATATTAACTATGAAAAAAAATTGTTTGTTTTAAATTTAAATACTTAGGGTATTTTTTTGTACGGTGTCAATTATTTGAAAAAACAAAAATTATATAAAATAAACAAAATTATATTTTTAATTCAAAATCTATACCTATATTTGCTTTTAATACAATATTATGTTAGACGACGTCATTGTTTCAACAAAAAAAAGCCCTCATAATATTTTATATATATATATATGTATGTATATATTTGGCAGATATCTTTTGAAACCCATCATCATAATCATCCTAATTATCATCATCATCATCATCACTTAGAATAATTCTTAAATTTACAGGTTCTTCAAGAATTTTGTATATAAAGAAAAAAATAACAAACTGGTATAAAAGGAATGAATTTCAAAATTATTGACAGTTTTAGATAAACCAACGGCCAATTTAATATAAAATTTGATAAGATTTTTTTTAATAAAATATATAATAAAATTCTGTGATATTTCGAAATGCGTAAATTTTTAATAATAGTTATTTTGGCTTTAATTTGTGCAGTAGCTTGGTCATGGCCAGTAGAAGATCAGAATAATGCTGAATTAAATGCTGCTACTTTATTAGCAGCTGATTCACAAGTTGGTCATGCAAACGAATCACCTCGTAAAACAAGACAATTTGGATTTGGTGGTTTTGGAGGTTATGGAGGATATGGAGGTTATGGTGGATACGGTGGATATGGCGGAGGATTTTATCCAGGAGGATTTGGAGGTTTTGGTGGTGGATTCGGATACCCAGGATTTGGTTTCCGTCGTCATCATCATCATCATTATGGTTTCTATGGTTAAAACAAAAGTGAACATTATTAATTCAAGATTTAAAAATAGTATTTTACAATAAATTCAAGTATTTGTAGTTTTTAATGTATTAAAAAATTATTAAGAATTTAAATAAAAAATTTTTTAGAAATTATTATCGTGGAAATTTTATACAAAAGAATTAAGATCATTGATGTTAATTACCAAGATAAATATAAATAATTAATCTTAAGCCCTAAACTCATCATAGACGGAATAATAAAGTTTTTCAGCTTCTGATATGAAAAAAAAAACAACACAAACAAGTAGACAAATTGGAAAATTCCAGTCCAAAGTCAACTTTTGAACCATCAAAATATACTATTGAATTTCTACCTTAATTTTTGACTTTCAATTACCAAGTACAATATTAAGTTAGCCAAGAAATTTTCAATTTTTGATACTTGATAGTTGACACCGAAAAACTTGAGGAATTATCCCTTGATACTATATATACCCCTTAAATATATGTAACTAAATATTAATTACTTTCCCTTTTCTATCAATTCATAATTTTGGTTCTATTGTATTGAGATAATGCATCTGATCTGCCGTCATAAAATGTGTACGTTTTTTTTCTTAATTTTTTATTATATAATAATAATGGAAAATTTGATTCATTGGGAATTTTTTTTTTTAATAATTTGTTTACCAAAAATATTGCTTAACATTTGCACGCGTGAGAAATTATTTAAATAATTATTATTATTATGATAAAACTGGCAAGACTACTTTATTTGTTTATTTTTAAACAAACTCGTAAATTTTAAATTTGATTGCTTTTTAAACTACAAAATGACAAACTTAAATTTCAATATATATACATACTAAGTTCAGTGATCTGTGATGCGCCTAAAACTAGATTTTTATTTAAGTTTTTTTTTTTATAATAAACGAAAGTTATAATTAATAATAAAATTTGGGGTTTTTTCTGTGGAAAAATGAATGAAAAACTATTAAGTATACCTCGGTAAATAAATAATAACAATAAAAATTCTCTATATATTTCTATATGTATGTAATTATAATTTTGTTAAATTCATGTTAAAGTTAAAAAATTCTTTTTTTCACAAAACAAATAAATTTATAATTAAAAATATACTTAATTTTTATTGTTTAATTCAATATTGTACTTCCTATATTTCCTATATTGTAATTCTTATATTTAAGTCGCTAAAATAGTTTCAGGTACTTTTTTTTGTGATTGGTTTATGTTGATTTTTTTTTGTGATTGGTTTATGTTGAAATCCCGCTAATGAGATATTCAGTTTAATATTGTAAAGTATGTGTATAATTAAAGGGAGTCGTAATTCAAATTATTGCTTGCATTATCAATTTATCAATTTTTTTCCTGCATTTGCATTCCCCACATTGCATTGCCGTAGATAAATGTTGGTATTCCGTTGTTGGTTGACCCCCTCCATTTTGATTCAGATAACCTTAATATCCTTATATACTCGACATAAATTATTTTATGTATTAAAAATTAATTTTAATACCACCCTTAATAGTTGTCTACTTTCATAAGGTTATTATTTAAATTATAAATATTTTATTAATAAATTTTAATAATAACAATAATCAATAATCATTATATAACCACAAATATTTTGGAACTTTTTATTTCGAAGAAAAAAAAAATGAATTAAATATATTATACTGCTGCTGGTGTATAAGAATTTCCCTATTTGGTGGTCTTTAAATTCATTATTAAAACCTTGCTTCAACTAGTTTTCTATATTCTATTATTCATTTAATTATTGATGTGATTGACCATTTAGAATTTCATGACATGACTTTAATTATATATATCTATGATTCAGAAGGTTACAGGTTATTCAAGTATTATGCAACGTAAATATTAACCTTATAGCTGTCTATAATAATAAATATAATATTCTGTATATAAGCTGGGCTTAGTTTAATTTATTTAACAGTTATAGATAAGATTTAAATTGTCTAGTGTCGTACAGTACTTCCAGAATAAGAAAATTATGTTACCAATTTTATTTTTAATTTTTTTGAGTTTTTATGGGATTTGGTGTGCACCAATGGAATCATCAAAAAATGATGAAACACAAAAAAATTTCCTTTCTCCAGACAATAGTAATAATGTTAATGAAAATAGTTTAATTCGAATTACAAGACAACAACAACAACAGCAGCAAGCACAACGAGGAAGAAGTTTCGGAGGTTTCGGATTTCCAGGTTTGGGTGGCTTTGGCGGAGGATTTGGTCGTCCTGGCTTTGGAGGCTTCGGTGGCCCCGGATTTGGATATGGAGGTTATGGTGGTCAAGGGGGCTATGGAGGTTATGGAGGATATGGAGGATATGGAGGTGGATATGGAGGTTATGGTGGAGGTTACGGAGGAGGTTATGGAGGAGGTTATGGAGGAGGTTATGGAGGAGGTTATGGAGGAGGTTATGGAGGAAATTATGGTGGAGGTTACGGAGGATATGGGGGAGGATTTCCAGGAGGATTGGGTGGTTATGGCGGTGGAATTTTTGGTTAATATTTTTATACAAAAGAAGATCTTATTATGTATATAGCTTTAAAAATTATTTATTGAATTTATTTAATTAAATTAAATATAGTTTTATTATTATTAGTAACATTTTTTCATTTTTAACAATTTGTTTTCTTGTATAAGTACAGTACCATTAAGTATTTATTAATCCGTATGATATAAGTACCTAATTAGAAGCACTATACAAGAAATCGTCTAATATCCTAGTAGAGTAGAAATATTTTGACTGAATTCATCATTAAAATAGTATAGTATTATGAAAAAATGCAGATGCCGACTGGCCGACGTCGCGTCGTCAGTAGTAAACTTTATAAATTGAAATCCAAGATTAGTAAAATAAATTTTGTTAAATATATAATAATTTGATTTATATCGAAAATTTTTACTTAAATTGGTTTTATTTTGTTTTCAATATGTATACATATATTCTACATTATGTATTATATACATATTATGTTAAAAAAAAATTCTTTTTAAAGATTTCTATGTCGTTATAGCAAAAATAAATTATTGTTTGGCCCATTTACTTTTGAATTTGTTTTGTTTTTTTTTTATTAAACCATTTTTTAGGACAATGGCCCGAAAATTTTTTCAGATCAAAAAGGAAATTACAAAATATTATTGTATATATAATGTTCTTTTTTTGGTGGATATTTGTATTATATATATCTCAATTTTATTTAAACATAAAAATTTCGTAATTTTTTTTTTATCTAGTTATTTGTTCTTTTTGAAATATGAATTTAATTCTAACATAATGATCTAAGTAAGCACATACAACCAATAAGATTTACTCTATTCTGCGGTACCTACTTTTAATAGAATCTATTTTAAACAAGATAACAGAGAAAAGTTTAAAACTATAGTTTGATCAATTTATCAAAAAAAAATTCTTCATCAATACAATCAAAAAATAATTAATTCAAGCATTGATACAAATCCTCGCAAAAATCATTATAAATATTTTGCAGAATTGGACCTAAGTGTGATGGAATACAAATATTCTCATTTCATATCAAATTCCCATATCTCCAAGCCCAAGATCATTTTTATAGTATACTATGTAAAAAAAATTGAATTTAGTTCTTCAGAAAATTAAAGTTTATGTTTTATATAAATTGCAGATTTCAAGCTGAATATATATTATATATACTTATATTTTTTGCAAAAACTTATTATATTAATAGGTGAATTGTGTGTGTGATTACTTTTTTGTTTTTTTTTTTGTTCTATACATTTTAGTAGAGAAAAATTTTCTACTAAAAGCATAAATTTTCTAGTTATTTTTACATAAAAACACCCTAGGAGAAAAACAAAAAAAAAACAACAATGAAAAATGAAAATTTTTTAATGTCATTTATTTAGTTTTGTTTTTTTTTTTGTTATTTTTCTATTTGCTTTCTTAATTTTTATTTTTTTTTTTTTTAATTCAAATGAATCAAATAAAATTACAATTCTGTCAAAGAAACATCGTTGTCGTGTATTATAAATATAGTTTTTGTAGCGCTTTTTGCAAATTGAAAATAGCCATTCGAATGTGTGTTTAGAAAAAATAACATGATTCGAGACAGAAAAATTATTATATATTTTTTCAATAAATATATTTTTACTTTTATGTAAATAAGTAATACATAAATAGAAAAAAACATTTTTTTATTGATTTTCTTTTAGCAAAATGTAAAAATAGCAAATATATATAAAATAAAATTTTTGTAAAAATTTGTTCGAAAATAATTTATTGAATAAGTTTTTTCTATATACATACATAACATAGATATATATTTACTCTTTTAAGATGTAAACATGAAATGATTTTATTGAATTTTTTATTTTTGTGTTTTAGATGTATTTTTTTTCTTACAATCAAATAATTGTTTCTTTACTTTAAATGATGTTTACCATAAATTTTAAAAATACTGTATAATATAATTATAATGCTGATAATATGCATTTCGGTAACCTCTATAGTTTTAAAAATGTGAAATTAATGAGAAAAGTTGAATGTTTGATCTGAAATAGAGCCCGTTCCCAAACTGAGACTCTTTTAAATCGTAAAATATACCTTTTCTGCTAAAGAAAATTCCTTTTTTTCAGAAATTGAAATAGGTTTGACATTTAATCTGTATCATCTGCAACGTCTGCTTAAATTTTCAATTTTTTGTTTATTTTTAAAATGAGGTGCACTAAAAAGTACACCTATAAAATGAGTTTGTTATGGGAAATTTAAAATTTCCCTTTGCAGATTTTTAAAATATAAAATATCATTTCGGAACGATTTTTACGTCAAAAAATCTTGATTTGTAAAATAATTGTAAAATAACAGCTGTAAAATCGTGTCGTTCTGAAACTAGAAATTCTAGAAATTAAAAAAATTTTTCAGTTTCTAAAATAGTCTCAGTTTGGGAACGGGCTCATAATCCTATTATAATGTTGACCAGAAAAACCTAATTTCAGCCTGTTGAGGTTCTAGGTGCTAAAATGTCGAACTTTTTTAAGTAAGCATAAGATTTTGATACGATTTTAGTAAATTTTTCCCAATCATAGTTTTTACTACTACAGTCATAAAATACGGAATTAGTAAATAATTTCATTACAGAAAGTTCTCTTGAAGTGTCAGCAGGCTTAATGATTTCTCACAAGCTAATAAGGCACAAGAATATTTCGCTAATTTTTTTTTTCCAGATAAATCAGATTCAGTTTCATTTCATAAAAAAAAAAAAATAGAAAATACCTAAATTCAAAAAGTTAATATTACTAACCTGGATCCCAATTTGAATCTGCAGCCATTACTTTAGCGGTCATTATTTTTTCCTAAGCCACTTTAAGATTTTTATTATTTTCTTTATTCTTTTTTTTATATTTAATTTTTATTATTTTTTATTTTCTATTTTTGCTTTAAGCAAAATTAATTATGTTTTTTTTTATATACAAATTTTTTTTTCACAATTCATTTAAGAAAATCATATGAAAATTAAAAAAAAAAAATCAAGAAAAATAAATAAAAAATTATTTACCTTATTTTTTTTAAATTTTGCACTAAAAATAGAAAATTGAATAAATTTAAAAAAAAAATATATATTAATTTTTTTTTTCTTAATTTTATTAACTTTATTATATATTTTCCAAAGTTTTTCCTATTTTCTTCTAGTATTATCAAACAATACACCATAACCGCTTAAAGTTTTTATAATTTTTCGGAAGAAAATTTCGTGAAAATTATAATTTTAAAATTAAATTTTCAGAAAATAAAAAAGAAAAAGTAAAATATAATAGAGACAAAAAAAAAAAATACTTGTAGCATTATCTTTTAAATATTATTATAAAAATAAAATTATATATAAATAAATATATAATATATACGTGTAGACATTATGTATGTTGTATAATACATAAATATGTATATATTTATAGTACACATATATTTTTAATAAAATAAAATTTTTTATTTTTAGAAACATAAAATTTATACGTCATATTCATTGGTTAAAAATTATCTTCATTCAAACGTCAGTTTTATTATTTTTAGAATTTTATCACACCATATAATTTGTTATAACGAAATGACATCAATATTATTGTTGGGTAACAGTATATATTGAGAAAATAAACTCATGATTTATGTATATTTATAATATTATATTTATGTTTTTATATTATTTGTACATACATTTATATAATTGTTTACTTATGCAAATAACAACCAATAAATTTTAATGTAAACAGAATTATTTTTTTTTCAATATCAAAAATAGATTGATTAATTTATTTTTTGGAGAATTGCTTAAAAAAATAATTAATACATAAATTAAATTCTTATTTTCAACTATAAGTATGCTTATCTCAGTTCTCAGTTCTGGAAATGTAGATAATTTGTTTCGTTTGTTTGTCGCAAATTTTAAGTCTCTAATACTTACAAGATTATTGTATTTTTTACTTAAATTTAAGAAAAACTAATTACAGTATTTTTTACAGGGATTTTGAGGTAAAAATCCGAAATTACATTAATTCTGCAGGTTCTTCATAATCTGTACGTGGGCCTGTACATATGTTGAAAAAGGTAAATTATATTTAGTGTGCATTGAGAATATAGAAAAAACTTTTGAAAAATAAATTCTAAGGATAACATGAAACAAAATCATTATAGAAATTTTTCCTTAGCTGAAACTTCCAATATTTTTATCGTATTTTATAATATGAGTTAAACATTAAACAATCAGTTTAGATATTATGTTTTCAATTCTACAAAAAGTTGTTTGCAATAAAATTTCAATGTATTTGGTAAGGGATAAGATAAAAAAAGCGAGTAAAAAAGAGTATTATTTTGTCAAATCTTTTATAGTTAGTCAAGAATTTATTATAAGATTAAAATCTTAAGATATTTTTATGTTTTTTTTGGGTTCGAAAAAAAATTCAATATATGTGTGTATACCTGATAAAAAAGGACAAGAGATAAGCTTTTAGTTTACAAAGGGAAATTTTAATTTCCATCATTGTCTTCCTGTTTGTAAGTATACATATTGGAAATTTTTATCTTCAAACATATATTTTTGATGTCATCATAATCCAGAATAATTACTATGTATATTAATCAAAAAAAATCTATAGGAAACAAAACATTTGAATTTCGTGATATGATGAGAGTTATTACAAGTTGTATACCATATAATTCTGCTTACTTTCATTTATACATGTTTTTAATATAACATAATTCTTATAATTATTAATAACGAAATGTTCAACAAAAACTTAATTAAAATTGGAGCTTACAATCAACATTATTCTATTTTAATATATATAGTATACGTGCAAGACCTACGATAACAACATCATTATTTCAATTTGAGAAACTTATCGTATATGTATTTTACAATAATAATTTTCTTCACTTATGATGTTTTCTTTTTATATACCTACAATTCAAGAGTTTTATCCTATTTCAATATCTTCTTTAGAAATACTTCTTCTTTTTTTTTTTTAGTTAATATCCTTAAAAAATAAGACCAAGGTAGTTTTTGGTGTTGCATAAATATATAAAGAAATTATTATTTATTATAACACAAAAACTATATTCATTAATGAAATTTATTTCTATTTTGAAATTGATAAAAATGAGTAATTAAGGGTTCTCTGATTTATTTAATGGAAAACGATGGAAATTAAAAAGATTGGCTCGAACTTTCTATAGTAGTTTGAGTTTTATCGAAAAAATTCTTTGATTTTGACATCGCAATAATAAGGACAACATTACAAAATTCCTACTATGAAAATTCTAATATTAAAACAATTTAAACAAAATTTTTTCAATTTTTTACTTTTTTATGTAATTTTTACTTCAGAAAATAAAAACAATCATAAAATAAATGAAAATTGTTCCTTTAGAGAGAGAGTACAGAATTTTTTTTTTAGAAAAAAAGGCAGATGTGTTTTGGAGTGAAATAATATTTATTTTTTTTATATATTTATTATGTTTATTTTGAAGTTAATTTTTTCGCGAAAACAAATGGTGTATTCGTAAAAGAAAATTTTCAATTTATGCTAAAAGCCTTTTTATTGAACATTTTATAGATATGGCGTTTAATTAGAACATTAAAATGTATTATTCTGCAGAGGCATAAGGTTTGCCATAATGTGACATTGTGTCGTTAACAATGAATATTTTTGGAAGGAAAAAGTTTTCAGAAATTATTTTACTATATAGTTTCTTTTAATATCCATGGCATACCTAAACGTTTTTATTAAATAGAATTAGAACCATTTTTATTTTTAATTTAACGAAAAATACCGAGCTTAATATTATTCTTAGCAGCTTACTTGTCCAGCGGAATTGTCAATGATTAGTATAAAACAGATATAAATGTGAAACTGATGATACATTACTGCGATAGATACTCATAGATACATTTTGTCCCATTTTCTTGGAAAATTTTCCTATGGAAAAATTTGAATATTATGGAGAATTTACATATTTTATGTTTATTTTTAAATTTTGGAATAAAACTAATATTGAAATTTCCTACTAAACGGAAGACTTGCAGAAATCCTGTTTACAAAATACAAGTGTACGGAAAATAGAAACCTTATCTTTATTTCCATATATTTATAAATTTTTTTTTAAATTTAAAATTTAATTTATATATTAAAAATAGGAAACAGTAGTGTATTAGTTGTACAAATACCTTGAAAATAGGACACATGTGTGAAATTAAAATAAATCGGATGTGAACAAAAAAAAATTTTTAGAATTGAAATGACAATGTTTTTTTTGTTTTTTTTTTATGTTTTCGCTTTTAAAATATGAAAATTTTAATAAAAAAAAAAAAAACTTTGTTTTGAGCATAAATAGCGAACATAACAAAAAATATATTTTTTTTATTATATTCTTTTTATTTTTATTTTATTTATATAAGCCTTTTGTTAATTCCATTCAATTTTTTGGTTATAAACTCTTTTTGAAATTTGAACTTAACAAAGCAAAATTATTAATTTAATTGGAAATCTGACCGTATACAGAAGATATAACTTTTATTCTCATAGAAGAAAATAGATAAAATATAATATGATCTTTATGCTGTATTTTTTTTTACATAAAGAACCGAGTGTAGACTGTAGATAATTGTAATCGAATGCATTATGGCACACTATATATTATGTATACAATAAATCACTTATGTTTTTATTGTGATTTAATTCTAAATTACAATCTTTATTAATTTTTAAATAATATTTGTTTATTTAAAACAAGAAAAAAAATACAGTATGGATTCATAAAATTTAGAACATATCATTTTATAGGTTAATCTCATCTAAAGAAAGCAAACAAAAAAAAAAGAATAATAACACCGAAACAATTTGAATTTTATTTGGCTAGAAACCAAAAACTATATTAAAATAAAATGTTCAGCAAAAATTAAAAAACATTATTTTAAATAATATTTTTCTTCAATTTTCTGGGATTTGAAAATGTAGAGTGCATTGAAATGTATTAAAAAAAAAAAAATGTAAAAAAAAAATTAATGTTTCTTTTTTTTTTTCCTTTAAAACAAGGGACCATGTAATTTTTCAAGGAAGTATTAAATTAAAAAAAAAAAATAATAATAATTACAGTAGTAAAAGGAAAACCTTTCTAAAAATTTTCCGGAAAAAAATTCCGGAGTTATTAAAAATTTTTTTTTTCTTTTAAAAGGTATTTATTTACCAGGCAGTTAGTTCCTGTTTTCAAAAGGTTGAAAACAATTTCACCAAATCGTTAAAAATTTTTTTTTTTTTTGTGCCAAAATTGTCATAAAAGTCTTATCCTTATAAATGAAGTATGAAGCCCGTTTTCAACATTTTAATTTAAATATTATCCGATCGCTCTCTCTCTATATACTAATTTTCATGGAAAGTGACCGATAATTTGGCATCAGTTTGATCAAAAATGACTAGCTTTGTAGTTATAGGAATTTTAGTGCGCTACAGACTGACGGACCGATAGAAAGTGAAAATATTTAGTCCTTTCTTTCATTCTAACGGACTAAAAAGGTGTTGAAAATTTTGTTATTCTGAAATACATTTTCCATTCGGTTTTTTAAATTCCTCAACTTATTGTTAGAGAAACCAATAATATTAGTTTTCGTGGAGTGTAGTATATATGCGGCTGAATAAATAGAATAATTTTTTAAATAGAGCAGAATTAATACAATATAAATTTAAGTGGTTGTTGGAAGAACTAGAGAAACAATAATATACATATAATATGCATGTTATATCCATATATAATTTTCTTTTAATATCGAAATTTTGAAAAAATTGGAATAGTTCCAAGTCTGGGTTATTTTTTTTTTGTGCATGCATCTAATTTACAATATGACGACATATGCATGCATCTAATTTACAATATGACGACATGTAGGATTCGTGTTATTTGGAAGAAAAATTAATATTAAGAAAATTATAACAACGCTACATAAAAAAAAAATGCAAGCAACATAAAATACGAGACAGTTCATGGAAAAAAAAAAATAATAAAATTACATAGAAATATTCTTAGTATCTAATGTATTTTTGTTATGAATCTAATTAACCTTGAGGTATTTTTATATTAAAAAAACAAAAAAAATAAATAAAAACAAAATCCTTGAATTTTCCTGAGGGAAAAAGAAAATTAAAAAATTTTCTCTATACATTTAACATGCGTCATCGTTATTCTTTTTACTCCCATTTACTATCAGCAGCAGAATAATTTTTCGGTTTTTTTTTTTCTTCTTGTTTTAATAATAATTTTTAACTCTATGCTGCTGAGTGTGTGTATTCATGCGAAAATAAAAATAAATATTATATTTGCTTTGGTATTGGTTTTATTGCAACATTATTAAAAAAAAAAAAAAAATGGCAAAAAAAAACAAATTTTATGTTGCATATTTTATTAAAATAATTTTATATAGATATGTATAGCTTTAAAAAGTATATACATGAAAGTATCTTAAAATTGCATGTATATATAATCGAATCAAAAAAAGATATTTATGTAAGTACCGAATATTAAGGTAACCTATTTCTATTTTTCTTTTTTTTTTCTTGAAAAGATAAAAATGGGAATTTTTTTTTATTATTTTGTACCTAAGTAATATAGTTTTTTTTTTAATCTTAACTAAAAACATATTGACTAAGTACTATTGCATTTAAAATATATAATATTTCGAAAGTGTAGGAAATTATTCTCAGTAAGTAAAAAAAAATTCTTGGATTTAATTCGTGAATTACTGAATTTGCACAAAGTATTGAAAACAAAATATTGTTGAACAGACTTGTTTTATATTCTCTTACGAAGCCGTTTACCAAACCTATATTGGTTATACATTTTTGTTAAACTACTATTTCTTTATTTTTATATATTTAATAGTACGATTTCTCAAGTACGCTTTAGCGGCGGATAAGAACTACGATACTATCATCTATCATAGAGTAGAAAATTATTATAAATGTTTTTTAATAGACCTGTTTAAGTTAAAGCAGCGATAAAAGCTGTTGTTCTTCTGGTTGATAATTTATTTAATTTACTTACATATTTTCATTGATAGGGTATCCACTTTACTATAACTATAAAATCTAAAGTATTCATATTCTTATTATATATTTTATTAAATTTTAAATTTTTGAATTTATTAAAATTCCTAAAAAAAAAAAAGTAGAAACGTTCTCTTGAACTGGAGTGTTATATTATATACATTTAACTGTTTAATATAAAGTAATACGTACATTAATGATGTGCTAAGAATTGTGCTAAAAATGACAAACATTATTTTTATACAAATTAAGGACTTTATTTTTTTTTTTTTTTTTTATAGAAATTCAAAACCTTAAATGAATAAAATTTTTCCTGTATAATAGAAAATGATAACGAAATTTAATACCTTAATAATAAAAGAAATGAATTCACGTAATTTTTCCCTAAAATACCATATAATTAATTAAACTAACGAGAGTCATTAATATTAATAGATATTAAAAAGGAAAGCAAAAGTAAAAAAAAAAAAACTAATTCTTATTTATTTTAACTTCCTAAATGCTCTCTATATATTTTGTGTGCGAAAACTTTATCCTTCAACTAAAAAACACTGCACGTATGGTGTTTTCTGAAAGGAAATTTTACCAAAAATAAATTATTCGAAAAACCAAAACGAGTTCATAAACTTCACTCCTTTTTTACATATCGAATTGGTGGTAAAATGGCTGATTTAAATACATGAAGTAAGAAAACAAGGCTCGTTATTCAGATTCGGTTATCTCAATTTTGAATATCGGAATATTTGAATGAAATTTGGTGGATTTTTAATTAAAATTGTTTACTATTGACTTGATGTTACAATGATGTTACAATTTATATTAAAGAACATGTCGATTATGTTCTAATAGTCTCTTTTCCGGTGATACGTTGAGATATGAAAAAGTCCATCCTGCTGATTATGCACACATTACATATGTATAGTCAACTTCATTATAATTTACTCAAAAGTTAGTAAAAATTTATAGTAACTACTCTTAAATCGATGTGCAAGTTTAATATTGAACACACAACTTTAGCGTTAAGACAAAATCTACAATAACTGTCAGTTTTATGAGCAAATTGAACACATAAATTAGGGTTAAAAGCTTATGGACAATTGACGTTTAATATTGATACACAATAAATTATTTGGGGAAAAGGTTCATGATTTATTAGGTACCGCCGGGTGGCAAAGACGACGATGAATAAAATGTCAGAAAATATATCTGACGTCCATTTGCAGCATTGGATATGTCACACTTCGGAAATTTTTCAAAAATAAAAAAAATAAATTCTTTAGATATATGAATTGAAATGTTTTTCATATGGAAAAGAGTTAAGGATAATTAATTATTTTCGTACAATTTTTTTTTTGCAATAAACATCAGGTTCAGGTGTCACGCTGAGTAAATATTAAAAATAGAAATTTTGATAGAAGTTGATTGAAAAATTATACATAGAATCATAGAATAGTTTTTGACATAAATAAAACTATTTTAAAAATATTAAAGAATTTTATTCAAATAATTAATTAATTTTAATATATTAAAAATAAAAAAAAATCATCCTTTGAAAATAAAATCATATGAAAATTTATTCCTTCTTTTTTTTTGTAAAATTCCTTTTTTTCCCCTCTTATTATTATTATTATTTTTTTTTTTATTCCACTAACAACTACTGTCATTCCCATATGTACACAAATACATTGAAAATAATGCCAATGCCAAAATACTACAAATAATCCTTGAATTGGATTGTTGTTTTTTTTTTTTTTTGTGACATCCACAGAATAATAAAAGGATTCCAGAAGGATAAATTTATTTACTTTTGATTACGTTGAATATATAAAAAAAAATCATATTTAATTGGAAAAAAATTTATCTTTATTTATTTATTTGAAAAAAAGATCTTAAAAAAAAAAATAAAAAAAAAAGTTTAAAAAAAAATGCATTTTTTTGTTTTTATTTTTTAAGATTTTTTAAATAAAATTTTTTGGTAATTAATTTTTTTTTTTTTCATTATTTTAGGAAAATCAATGTTTTTTTTTTTTAAATAAATTCAATTTTTTATTTTTATTAACATAAATTTCATTATTTCGTTAAGAAATTTTTTTTTACCGTTATTATCGAAAAATCATTCTTAATTTAAGTTTTAAAAAAAAATTAAAAAAAAAAATCCTAAAAGTCTTGAATGTGATTTTTTATTTTTAATTTCAATTTTTATTTTTTATTTTTATTTATTTTTTTTTTTAATTCGTTATCCGGATTATAAAAATTAATGTTTTTCAACTGAGAACTGACGGGATACTAAAGAAAATTTCTCACAGGGAAATTTTTGTTTTTTTTTTTTTTTCTATCTTTTATTTTCGCCGATAATTTAAAAAGGGACAGATGGAAAATATTTATACCGTTATATATTTCCCTTTTGTATAATGAAAATTTCCGCGGGATATTTATGTTTTTTGAATTTAAACGATTTAAAAAAAATCTTTTCCTTTTTCCGGGAAATTAACTAAAATTATTTTGATAAAAAAATTATTATTTTATATAAGTAATAATTTTTGATTCCATCATATGCAGTAACCCAAAAATTTTCACAAAAGGGAAGAAAGTTCTGAACAAAAATATCATTGTGTATATACCTAGATACTTTAGTCCAGGGGTAGGGAACCTGCGGCCTTTTGGAGGATAAAAGGCGGCCTTATGCTCCGGTTGAAAAAAGGGTAAAATGCAGCTTTCTTGGCATTAAACTTCATTAAAGTTAAACAATATACTTCTCATTTATCTTTTTTTCACAAAATACTTTTTATTGTGCATGTATTTCTTTATTATGCAAATATGTATATTAAAATAAAAAGTATAGCTAAGAATCTAATCTTATATTCAGCATTAAAACTACTATGAGCGGCCTTCTTGGGAAATGAGCATAGTCAATGCAGCCTTTATATCTAAAAAGGTTCCCCACCCCTGCTTTAGTCAGTGGTTGACATTTAGTGGTTGAGAATATTTTATAAAAAGAAGGCTAAGAAAAATTCGTGGTTAAATGCAATAAATTTTATTTAGTCAAAAAAAATTATATATATAGATAGAAAGTATTAGTATTACATTTAATATAGAAGTAATAATAGGAAGGTAAAGTGGTCTTAATCGTTGATTTAATTCAAAATTAACTTTTTTTTCTATGCATAATTCAATACCATGGACCATGGACGTAACCGGGTCTAGTTGCAATAATTGCTGGGCCACCAATTATTCCTGATGATGTTATAATTGGTCTTCCATGAATCACTGTTGGTGTACTGACGAATGAAGGTCGGCTTATTAAAATTGTAGAATGAAGACCATTTGTTAACAAAAGTTGTCTTTTATTTCTATTAATACTGTCAGCAGATTCTTCGGGATCCATAAGCATCACAGATTCTTCATTGTTTTCTGGAACACTTGGAGCATTTTCATTTGTTGTTGGCATTGAATTAGAAAAATTTATAGCAATAATTGCTAAAATAGTTATTAAGAAAATTTTATTCATTTTGTATTCTTTTTTCTGCAGTATAATGATCACTTGATATCAATTTTAAATTATAAACTAAATTTTTCGATATAATTTTGCTTCTTTATATATAAAAAAAATTGTTCATTCGATATTTTCTATTAAATTTGATACTTAATTTTTAAATCTTTTAATAGTTACATTTAAATCTTGGATTTAAATTTAGAGCCTTTGATAAGTAGGGTGTTTTATTCGAAGAACATAGAAAGTATAGTTTATATAAAATTTAAAACAAACCCGTTTTAAATGTCAAAAGTTTTTTTTTACATCCTTATTTTTAAAATATAAGTTTTATTTTAATAAACATTTATTTTTTATGACCTGCAAGCCATTATTTAAGTTGTGAACAACTGAACAAGTATCAGGATAATGGTCCCGGCAAAGTTGTAAAAAATATTTGTTATGTTTATTTCAATGTGATTCTAGCTAACAGGCTAACAATCTTTTTCGGAAAAAAAAAAATAACTCATGATCAGACTCAGACGCCGTCAACCCAACTTGATTTTGGACCATTTTAAATCAAATTTTGAAACAATTTTTCATTCAAAACCTTCCGAATGTTTCATACTTTAAAATGGTACATAATTTTTTAGAATCGGATTCAGATAGACTCACTTGCCTGTTTTTTTTACGGCTATGTTGACGGCGAGTGGGTCTATCTGTAACCGATTCTAAAAATTTATGTACCATTTTAAAGTATGAAACAGTCGGAAGGTTTTGAATGAAAATTTTTTTCAAAATTTGATTTAAAATGGTCCAAAATCGGGCACGATTGTAAAAAGTTGGGTTGACGGCGTCTGAGTCTGCTCATGATGTATGCAATAATAAGTATAATAAAATTTTATAGTTTCACTTATAAATATTTTTATTAAAGGCTCCTAAGCTATTTTGCTAGAAGCTTATTATAAGCCATATCCAATAACAAATCAAGTCAACTACAAGTTAAGGACATATGACTTTTCGTTTACATATCTGTTGACATATCATCTATGTAAGAAATTATTCTTCAATGAACTATATGTATACATATTTTAGAATATTTCCTGTTAATGATTTATTTTCAATAAAACAATTTTCTTTTATTTTTATCATAAATATGTACATGTACATCACATATTTATATTTTTATATAAATAAATTAAAGCTGTATAGTAAAAATTCCATATATCATATATTCTGAATCAAGAAACACATACATTAAAGAAGATGATTCTGTGGAATGTTTTCTGGTGTAATTCAACTAATAAAATGTATGCTCTATTGTGAACAGACCAGATTTTTTTTAGAGATATGTACATATAATTGTTATATGTTATAATTGGGTTAATTGATTTTTTTATATATTATAGAATAGATATAGACAATCTTGTATAACACTATAAAACGTAAATGTTCTTAACGGATCATATTCTAAGAATCTAAGCTTTACAACTTTTCTAAATATAATTTAATACTTAAATAAAATATTTATTTTCCCATGAAAACATATGTTTTGTTGCCAATTGATAATTTTTTTGTAGAAATTAATATCGCTTCTTTAGTTACATATATGTTAAAAAAAAATTGTGGTCATTTTAGTTAGTTAGTTTAAGTATGTTGTTATGTCGAATTTAGGACTTTCAATCAACATCTTGCCAATTCATTTATGATAGCACAACCTTGTAATCATTATTAGTTGTTAAAAAAAAGAAGAAATTGACGAAATACATAGTTAAAAAAATTTCAAATAATGTTTTTATTTATTTCTCTTATATTTTATTTTTGGTCTCGCACTATGCTTAAAAGATAATCGTTATAACATACTAATGCTTAAAATATTATATTTAATATTAATGAAATACTTTTAAAATTAGCAAAATTAACTTCACATTATCCTAAAAGTCCCAGCCCACCACCTAAGCCGTGACCACCAAAACCACCAGCACCACCAAAACCACCGGCACCAAAACCACCTCCAAACTTCTTGAAACCATGTGTTTTAAGCACAATTTTTCCTCGATATTTAACACCACCTCCACCAAAACCTCCACCAAATCCACCACCATACAATCCTCCACCACCGCCTAATCCACCTATACCTCCCCCACCTAATCCTCCAAATGGAAAACCGCGAGCATTACGATCTCCTATATTTTCATGTCCTTGACCTTCATGAATTGCTATTAATTCCTCGGCATTAGAATTTTCAAGTTCTGAAGGAATTAATTCTAAATATGTTTGACATTTTGCTCTATTTAGAACTAGACACATAACAAATAATATAGTTTTTATTAACATTTTTTCGAAAAAAAAAAACAAAAGAAAATTGTGTAGTTGACTTTTTTCTAATAAGATCTCACATTAACTAAATTAAACTCAATTTTATGCACATCTATTTATCAAAATAATTTTGAATAAGTTATACCTACCTTTAAAGGTTAAAGTAAATTGATTTGGGTTTTTTTTAGTAGAGCTGGTGGTGAATGCAAATATTTATCTCTTTAATGTTAATAATTATGATAAATATGCTTTTTCGTAAATGAATCAAAATAATTTATATAAATTATTGTTAGAGTGGTGTTAAATTTTTTCTTTATAGTCGGCTGAAAATGTATTTCTATAATAATTCAAAATCCTAAAATATACCTAATTTTTCTCCCAATGTTTTACTCACATTTTAGTACATACACGGTCAAATAATTTGCGCAACAATAGTCATTGGAGATACTTAATAAACTTTGACAAAGATTATACAAAATTAAAATAATAAAAAAATATCGCGTTGTTTGTGATCATAATTTGTGTAGGAAGCAGTTTATTAAAATTGAAAAGTTAAAATTTCTACTCAAGTGCAGTGAAGAAACTTTTACCTACGACTATGTCTGTCTAAAAAAATTTTATCTTCGAAGTTTACTCTTAAAATTCTTTTCAAATCAAATCATGAAACAAAATTTGAACCGTCCATTAAATCTTTATATACATAGAAGAATTTAACAAAATGATTTTTTGTATTTTGTTATTTGTTAATGAGAGTGAAAATTACATAATTTCATGTGGTCTTTCATTCATTAATAACAAGAAAATACCACATTATAATATATCTACGAACAATATTTATGCTCTATGTATAATAATCTTAAGTGTGTTTAAGAGAAAATTATTATCTTATTAAATTTAATAAATTTAAAAAAAACTAGTTTATTACTTGTTTGTACTGTTTGTCTGTTTATATTAAAGCTTCCAGATCCTTCATATCTTCTACATATTCTGCATTCTTCGTATATAACAGGGGTGGCCAGACTTTATCCCAACAGGAGCCGAAATTACAAAAATCAGAATTGTCGAGAGCCGCAATTAGAAATTGTTTTAAATATCGTCGGTCTCATGCAAAAATCACGAAACTGCAAAAACATAGTTTTGAGAAAGTTGAATTTGAATTTTTTTTTCTTTTTTTTTAGTACGTTTTGGTACTTTCGGGGAAATATAAATAGTCTTGCGGATAATTTATGAGCTTTCGACTTCTAACTTTGAACATATTAAAATTTTAGTTTTTTATAATTTTTCTACAATATAAGAAGAAAACGAGACCGACGATATGTAAACTGTCTTTATTGCCATTTTCATTTATCTTTATAGTAGAGATATGGTCAACGTAATTCACTCGCGTACACGCGCATATACGCACGTAAAAAAACTGTTTTTTTTACCTGTTACGTTCAACGCCGTTCACTTGCGAAAAATAAATATAATAAAAATTCTAATTTTAAATATTTTGAGGAATTCGCAATAAATATTATTTTTAAAAATTTTTTTTTTTTTTAATTTAACTATATTTTACAAAATTATTACAAAATTAAAATTTTATTTATTTTTTTTTTTTTGGTTCAAAATAAAAAATTTTTTCCATAGCAACGAAATAAATAATAACAATACAAATGTTTTGACAATCTACGGCGTAAATACTGGAAAAGTTAAAATATTTGAACTTTTACGTGCGTAAGCTACGTTTTACGTCGTTGCTTATAACATCTCTCATACATTTTCATACAATTTGATTTTTTACGTGCGTACACGCGCGTGAATTGCGTTCACCATATCTCTAGTATTATTTTCATTCATAATTTATTTAAAAAAAATCCCATGTATGTTTATTTATAAAGAAAAATTATAATGACAACCAATACATTACATAAGAAAACGTTTTTTTTAAATAGTATTTTTTAAAAACAATTTTTAACAATATTTTTTCAAACGTGGCTAGAACCGCAGTGAAGAAGAACGAGAGCCGCATGCGGCTCGCGAGCCGCAGTTTGGCCAAGTATGTATATAAGATAATAGTTAGATATTATTATGGTCTTCCGAATATATATTAAAAACTATGAGAAGGTAAAAACTTCAAGTTATATTACACTTTTCTCTCTTATTTTCTCTACCAATGGAAAAACAATAATTAAAGAATTTTTAATGATCAACATAAGTGTAAAATGAACATCCACACTATCTATAACTTTAATTATATTAAATATAAATATTATATATTAAGTAATTTTTATTAATTGTATTCTCTACGGATATTTTAATTTAATTAATTATTTCAACAAACTCTTGACAATTCATTATTTTATTTTGAACAACGTAAGTATTTCACATATGGCTATAATGAGTTTATAATGGGTTATGTAAATTGATTTAAACTTTATGCCCAAAAGGTATAAATACATATTCATAAAAAAGATTCATTTCTTTGATCGTGAATGATTTAAATGGAAATAAAGCCGCTCTTGTGTCTACATCTGCATGTAAGTAAATCCGTCATATTTTTTATGCTTATTGTTGATTATTGTTATAAAGGCTTAAAGACAATTGATTTCGTTTTGCAATAATATCATGAAAATTTTTAGCTGCCAACATGTTCTTAAAATAATATTGTTTCTGTAATTTCAATTTATTTAATCTTTTTTGTTGGAAATCGTTATAACGTATAAGAATATTACACTAATGTGTTATGTCATAAGAATAATTTTCTGTTGAATTTTTTCCCTTTCCATGTACGTAAAGAGAAGCTATAAAGTCTTGGGTGGTAGCCCTAATAAATATTGCACAACTTTGAATCAAGAATTTGAGATTATGACATTATTTTTTACGTTTTTAATGCAGTTTCAATTGATTATTAGACTTTTTCCAAATTAATATCAGCATCTTATAAGAATCATTATCATTATTTACGAAATTTAATGCGATGTACTTAAATTACATATGGGTGCATCGGCAAAAATACATGTGGTGTGGATATGTGTTTAAAATACATTAAATTATTAATTTTTATCCGATATTATAAGTAAATTAAAATTTTTAGGATGTACGGATAAAAATTTAATTAATTTATTAAATACCTTTAATTATTACATATTTCTGATGACTGAACAGTTGTTAACATATATACTTAATTGAGCAACTCTGGCTCAGAAGCAGACCGTATTACTTTTATGTCGTTAATTAGTTTTATTTATTATAACACATTGATCTCCTTTTTATCAATTAAATCTTTCTACATTAATATTTTGAAATTAATACTTCTTTGTAAAAAAATAATGATGTTCTAACACCGCCTTTATTTGTATTTATGGAAAATTTCAACCGAACATTAGTCTTATTGCGATTATAATTTTTTTCTTCTATTTTTGAAATGTATATAAGTTATTTTCTGTTAACTGCAGACGACCCACCCATATTTATTTTGAAATTCATGTTTATTTTCGCAGTTTCACAGTCTTGTTTTATCCACTTTAAACATTAAGAATTGAAAAAATAATATTATTTCAAGTTCAAAATTGTTTCAAAATAAATAATACATACATAATTCTTTCTTGTTGACTCAGACACTTTTTGGGATTTTTTGTTTATAATATATTTTGTTTTTCATTTTGATCGTGTTTTTTTTATACATATATGTATAAGATTTATTGTTTAGATTAAGTTTGAAATTAATTTAACATTTTCTATCGTCAAGTTGGAAGAAATTTAGTATATGTGATAAAGGCTGTTCAGAAAGTCTAATGATCTATAACAATTATTTTTTAAGATTGAAGCTTTAATGTTATAGTTTGATCATGAAAACATAAAATAAAAAGTTTATAATTTTAGTATATAGACAAAACTATTTTACAGTAATTTTCATACAAGTTCGTGGTGAATGTATAAAATCAATGTACTAATTTCTTTTTTGTCAATCAGCTGCATAATGCATGTGAAGTTTCATATATAGGTTTATGTAAATTTTGGCATATTTTTCATGAACAAAGAAAAAAGTTTGATTGTACAAAATTATTTAACATTTTATTCTTCATTAATTCCATCGAAAAAATGAAAATAAGATTTTCGGAAAAAAGTCACTGAGTGAGTCTAAGAATAGGCCAACTATTTTCAGAATTATAGTGTAAATAATGTATGTTTTGTAAAATCTAATAAATTTAGCCAGTAATTTTGGGATTATTGACAAAATGTTAACTACTTATTAACAACTAAACAACTAATGTATTAAAATATGCTATTTTGAAAGATCCTGAATTAATTTTTTTATATTTGATCTTTGAAAAACATCAAAGAACTGCTCAATAGGATACATACGTAACCATCATCTTATTAAAACTCTTTTTTCTTTTTTGAACATTTTATTTTGATTTTGATTTTTGTCCTTTGGAGTTCTTAAAAAATCAGAATTTCTTTATATACAAGTACACAATATTTAAGTATAAGTCTAATTTTTTTATGGTAAGAAGATTAAATTTTATTGTTAAAAAAAATTAAATTACTTAAGAACTTTTACCATCATAATATATTTTTAATAATAAATAATAATAATAAAATTTAATAACTAAAAGTGTGTCTTTTATAACAAAAATATTATGCGGAATAAAAAAATTGTGAAAGAAATAATCCGGCCGGTAGCAACCGCAGGAGTCTCATTGGCTATAAATGTATTACGATTTTGACCAATTTAATGTTTTTTACGTTTTTATGAATGCACACAATTGTTTTTTTTTTACTATCATTAACAATTTTTAGTGGAAATAATGAGAGAGATGAAAGTCTGATTGTAATTCAAGGTCCAACTTCAATTGAATACAAAAGAATTTTTATATGGCAACTAAAATTTTCCAGTTTTGATTAAGCCATGAATTTGTTGTGTCTATAGCTTTCATTTAAAAATAAAATGATGAAGTCTGGAAAGCTTTCTTTAAGCAATTTATTTAAAATAAAAAGAATTTCAATGTAATGATTTTAAAAATTATACATACCTACGTTATTTGTGATTTGTACATTTAGATTAATTTAGAATCATTCAATCAAACAATAATAAAATAAAACACCTCTTAGTGTTATTATTTGAATTAATTTTATGATTAACAATATGTTTATAGGTATATAATTTGCCTATACCAAAAATTATCAAAAATTAGTGGGTTCAAATAAATTCATTTCGTTAATACTATTTGAAGTTTCAATTATAGTGATTTATTGATAAACTTTTTAGTACTAATGTCTAGTGAGTGAAATTAGTGATATTTTGGAACGATTATTTCAAAGATAAGCACTCTCTCTGTATACATTTTTTGTGTCAGTTAATAAAGATGAGATTGATATTTAAAAAAAATGTTAATATAAATAAGTTAATAAAAATTTCGTTTATTAATTTGATTTATTTAGAATTGTAATGCAAATTACATGTAAAAAAATGCTTAACATATAGCAATAAATTTCCAAATCAAAGAAAATTTTTTTCCAATACCTATCTCATATAATTATAATAATACATTTTTAATATATAAACATTTATTTCTCATATATTCTTCCACTTCGTTTTGCTGAAGTGAAACCATCAAAAATTGATAAATGTTTTCTTCCTCTTATACGAAATAAAGATATACATACCATTATCTTATATTCTGTGAAAGAATAATCTTTGTCTATACTATATTATACTACTATATACATATTCAAATAATATATTTTCTAATAAAATTTAGAAATAAAATAAGCAAAAATATGTTGAATTTTAAATTGGCGCATTTTCCTGTTTAACTTTTTAGTATCTTGCTTGGTTTCAAGAACAAATATGGGCTTTTCAAATGAAAACGAAAACTTGTTACTAGTATAAAAGTAAATATCAACATAAAAATTAAGTTTAGATTCTGAGCAGGCATTAAACTCTTAACAACTCTGTGGTTTTTTTTTATTTTTTTTTTTGTTAAAACATTATAAAAATATTATTATTTATATTATTTTTTTTTTTTTTTAATTTTTGATCATTATAAGAGTTATAAATTTTTATAAAATAATCTAGAAAATCTAGTTTCACTATATTTACATTCATATAATCAAAAAAAAAATAAATAAAAATGTGTAGGTTTATATTAATCGCTATATTTATTGGATTTTCATATTCACTACCGTTAGCTGAAATACAAATTGATACTGATTATTCACATGTTTTTCGTAATCCAAAAGTAATTGATATAATTCCGGATTCTGAGTCATTGGCTAAAGCAGCTATTGTAGAAAAAATTGAAGCAAAATTGAAAGTAGAAAATTTAAATAGTAGTGAAATATTGCAGAAAAATGTTAGCATATCAAATTTAGAAAGTTTACCAACTACTACTACTAGTAGTAGTAACATCAATATGGAAAATTCTACTTCTATTCAGATTAATAAAGAAAGTGATTCTACCACTCCATTTCACGAAAATATTGAAAGTTTGGGAAAATCTATTCTAAAAACTGAAGCAGAATTAAATAAAATTTTTTCTAATGAAACAATTATTGTCAAAAATAATAATACAATCGAATTGAAAAATGACAAAGTGGTAACTGATGATTTGAATCCGATAATCAAAACAATTGCAATGGAAGTAACAACGTCGTTAGATTTAACCAAACAGTTCAACGATAAAGTGAACACAGAAGCCGAAATTGAATTAATGCCAGAACTTATTTCCGATATTATTAAAGATGGTAAAGTAAGCGGAGTATCTGAAAATGTTACACTTCCCATTTCGAAATTAGAATCTGTGCTTGCAGTCATTCCATCTGAGATTGATGCTAATATTGAAAATAAATTTAAAACAAACATTGAGAAAGCTGATGAACAAATTAAGGCTTCAACTGAAGACGAAAAAATTGAGAAAGAGTTCACAACAGCTCTTGATCGGGTTGTTAAAACTTCGATTGATGCAATGACAAATGAAACCAATAAACTGAATGAAAATATTGAAAAAGAAATTAAACAAACTACAATCGCAGTTGAATCTTCATTAGAAGGTTTTGAAACTAAAGGACACGATATTGTTATCAATGTCACAGAAAAGATTGTAGAAAATCTTACAAAAAATGTTGTAGAGAATGTCACTGAAAAAGTTGTTGAAGGTATTACAGAGAATGTCGCAGGAAACGTTGAACAAGCAATAATCGATATAAATAGTAAACTCTATGAAGCAGGTGATAAATCAGTTAATAGTTCCTTGGAAAATTTGGAACATAATATTGAGAATAAAATAGGACAAGCTGTAGAAGATATTCGTTCACAGATTGATGTTGTAACAGACACAAGTAAAACTGAACAACAAATTGAAGAAAAAATTGATCAAGCTACCACTGAAGTACAGACTTCACTATTAGCCGAATCAATCAAAATCGAAGAAAAAATCAAAGACAAAATTGAGCACGTAACTGAGGAAATCAAACCTTTAATCGTTGAAAAATATAATTTTGATCAGCTAGCTGTAGAAAATAAAAACGTGTATCCAATAACTGAGTTACCAATTAATTCAAGCCTTCATTCGGAGGATAAAATACAATTAAAAATTGATGATATCAAAATAGAACCAACAAATTTAGATATTCAGCCCAAAAATTTAGGGATTGAACCGATGAATCTGGATTTTGATATTACAACTAAATCAGACAAAGATTTATATTCATCGATAAAAGGCATAAGATTGACGGAAATTCCTACAATAATTCAAGAACTTGAGAACCATGGCCGAAGACTTGAAGATAAAATAGAGCCAAAAATTGATCCAGGGAATGACGATAAAATAATTAATATTCCAGTTGAAGTTATTTATGAATCTCCACTTAAACCTAATATTGATGAGCCAGTTGTTATTCCAATTGCAATTGCAAGATAACTTTCGGTGAAGGGTTATTGATATATTTTTATTCTATTAAAATTATCTTAACTATAAGTTTAGATCGAGTAATCAAACTTCTTACATTTTAAGCATTCATTCAAATATATATACATATACACATACCGGATCATGACCCGACGATATGTATGCTCGTATATTAAAGTTTAAGTCAAGATCGAAAATATATTAAAAAAATGAATTTATTGAAGGAATAATAGCAAGTACCATGACTCTTTAGCAATACAATTTAGTCATAGAAAACATTGAATGAAGCTACTCACAATAAAAACCTTTATATTGTCATTATTTGACATACATTTTGATGAAAATAACCGAATTTGGCCAGAATTAAAAATTTTTGATTACTTAAATAATTATGTAAATATGTATTTTTAAATTACAGTAAAATTATAGAATCTAAGCAATTATGTTAATTGAAATTTCTAATGTAATGTAATTTATGTATGAAAATGATGATAGAGTGTGTATTTTATGATTGTTCTTTTTTATAAAAATTTCTCTACACATATTTAAGAAATAACTATTTATCTAACCATAGAATTAAAAAAAATGATATTGTTGAATTTTGGAATATAAAAGTCTTGTTCAAAAATGTTTACATGATAAAAAAGTGTTAAAATCAAGAATTTTGTTTTTTTTTTTCATTACTTAAAGTGATAAATAAAAATCTTGTTTTCAAGGTTTTATTACTATGGAATTTTGATACTGTTAATGCGGTTAAAAAATGCGAAAAATTGTTAGTAGAGCTTTCATATATTTAATGTATATATATGTGGTAAGGGTTCAAGAATTATGATAATACAACAAATAAAATGAAAACGAAAATACAGTAAAACTAAGGGAAATAAGTCACTTAGTTATAGTGTATTTTTTCGATAAGCGAAATAAGACTATTTTATCTTTTTTTTGCGTTCTTTTTTGTTAACTATATATTTAGTTAAGAGAAATTACTGACTAGGTATTATGCTAATCATTTCTGAAAAAATGTATATCATATATTGTTTTATTAAAGTACAATTCTGTGGGCACATGACATAATCGCCTAAGTCGATTTTGCTACTTTTCAGGAGAGCAGTTTAAAGTTTCAAATCTTTAAAGTTTCAAATTGGCTAAAGTTAAGTTAGGAAAAAATCTAAGTATTAAAAAAAAAAAAAGAATGATTGGAATAAAGACTTATTATGTTAAGATAAGAAATTTTTTTTTTGATTTCTGAAAAATAATCAGAGTTAAGCTGTTATTCCAAAATTATAAAAGATTAAAAACGACTTTGGCTATTATGTTTTTGGCTGTAAAAAGTTTAATTGTAAAGCTAGGAACGTAAAAATTTGTGAGTATACGTAGAATCATAGGACCAACAGTTTGGAACAATAAAATCATAACCGCCTAACTCGACTTAAGCGGTTATGTCATGTGCCCACAGAATTATTCTATTACTAAATTTTCCTTAATTTTTCGAATATTTAGTAAAATTAGACTAGATTCTATTTCTATAATAAAATATTAATATTCTTTTTGTTTTCAATTAAACCGATAAATAAAAGAGATCAGAACTGAATATGAATTTAAGATTATTCAGTTGATTCATTGAGTGAAGAAATACAAGTTTAAAATTACAACGGGCAATTACTAAATTAGGTCATGTTCTAATAAAAAAACAGTCCTTAATTTCAAAACATATACATAATTATATATAAATTGATGTAAAAATATTTTTAATAAGTATTCTTTTTTATTTTCGCATATTATTTGTGCACTAAATTTTGAACAAATAACCTTAACCTTACAAATTTAACCTCCAAAATGTATGTTAACACCAACCGCGTCATAACAAAACTTTTACTAAGAAATGGAAGTAATTCATTTGCATCGTTAATATAATAAGAAAATTAAATAAAATTAAATTCTGATCGCATTATTACAATTTACCTTGATTGAATGAATGAACTGCTGATATTTATCCTTACACTGAATTAATAAATTTGTAGATTTCCGGTTTAATGTAAAATCTGTTTATTTTTGTATAAAAACCTCTGCCTTATTAAAATTACATCACAGATATAATAAGAAACTTATTAAGATCAGGTCAATAATAAAAGAAAATGTATTCAATTTGTATAATTTGCATTCTCTTAACAATAACTGGTAGAGGATTCTCAGGGCCTGTCAATGATGCGTTAAAAGTAAGTTTACCTATTGATAGTAAATCATTATTGGATTCCGATTCAACAGCAGTGTATTCACAGGGCGCAGATTTGATTGTACAAAATGAACAACAGCCATTAGAGCAGTCTCAACAGCAAGAAACTTCTTTGCTAGCTGAAAACACTCAAGGCCATGAAAATCAATCAGAACGCCAAGCACGTGGATTAGGGCTTAGTTTTGGTGGACATGGTGGAAATTATGGACTATATAACGGCCATCATGGTCATGTAGGTTCTTATGGTGGTCATTATGGTGGACATTATGGTGGACCCTACGTTGGTGGCTTTGGTTATGGAGGTTATGGAGGTTACGGAGGAGGATATGGTCATTCACATGGTTATCATCACGACCATTATCATCATTATCCTCATTACGGACACTACGGACATGGACATGGATATGGATTTTAAATTGTTAATACATATATAATTCTTTTAGTTATGAAAATAGTTACCTACTGTTATATAAATTAATAAAATTAATTTAATTTAAAATAAAACAATTGGCCATAATTTTTTAATTACATATCGAGATATCGTAATATTGACAATAACTTCATCAAAATTACAAGTTATTAGAATTTGTTTTACTTTTGTTAAGTTTACTTTACATTACTAATGAGTTAAGTGACCAAAAACACGACGTACATTAAAATGAAATAATAACATCCAAAGATTTTATTACCCACCATTTGTGAGTCATAAACTCATAAGGACAAACAAAATTTATGTTATGGCCGTTTAACGTGATTTAAAAAGCCCATGGGTGTTATGACTTAAGGCTGAAAATTGGAAATAGAAGTGAATAAATACTGCAGTAAACATTTGCTTTGTGACTGATAATTTTTCTGTCATTTTGGAAACGATCCAAATTTAGGTTCTTCTTCGACGTTGAATGCAAATATTTTCAATTATTAAATTAACAATCTACAAATCGATTTTTATTAATCCCAAATTTCAAAACGTTCTTGAAATAAAACAAATTTTGTTTTGTAAAAATAAATAAAAAGAAATGATATGCAATCAAAATATTATAAAAATTTATTATTGATAATCATTTTGTACCTACGTACAATATTGTTAGTAAATATTCTTAATCCGTACGTACCTAAGCGTTAAGTAAAATATAAAAAAATATTAAAGCATCAAAGAAGTTATGTCCGAATTTCTAAGTGAAGTCAGATTTACCATCTATTGTACGATCTACCGTCTAATCTGGAAGCTAAATTATTTTTCCAATCAGCTACAGATGATCCATCATTTGTTCTCCATTGATTTGCATTCCAAGCATTATTATTCCACTTATTTGGCCATCCACTAGCCCATCTGTTGGCCCAACCACGATTAACATTATTCCAAGCATCAGGTCTTCGTTGCCATAGATTATGTGATGACCAATCGTTCCATGCATTTGTGTTCCATGGATTTGGATTCCATCCAGTTGGATTCCATTGGTGATAATTTCGAACATCATTCATTTGTGCATCTGATTTATTGTTGTCAACAGGTAATGCACAACAAATTGTTGAAATTGCAATTAAAATACCAAGAGAAATTGAAAATTTCATTTTTTTCATTTAAATTTATATACCAAATTAAGTAAACACTTCAACTGAAGATCTAAGTCTAATTCTTATGATTCGAATTATCGATATTTATAGTAAAAAAATATATTTTTACTATTAATAAATTTTCAAAATTAATTCCCTCTACACTCCCATAAGTAATATGGAAAGCATAATTTTCCAATAAATTTCTTAAATGCAATAAAATAGAATCGTACTAAATATCAGAAATTTTCATTCATAAAGTTTATGTTTTATTTTATGCTAATTACTGCAAAATAAATAATTAATTTTCATATAAACAATTTTCTAACAGATTCATCCTCATTTTTAATTTTAAAAATATAAATTATTTTATTTAAAATTATTTAATATTTATTATAATAGACTTATATTTGATATATGTACTCACAATTTTTCAGGCACAGTTAAATATAGTTGACAATAAATAGACCATTTTATATTACGGTTTTACACAATTTAAAAATTTAAAACAGAATAATGAAGCCCGATTAAACCCAAAAAATATGAAAGCAAAAATATTTTCAGTACTAAACTATAATTTCCATTTTATATTGAATTGTCCAGTTCATTCGAAACTGTTTTAAAAGTTTATATTTGTTTACTTTGAAAAATATTGTAAGTATATTTAGTATCAAAAGAATATTATAAGGACGACTTAAAATTAGGATTCAATTTTTGCTTTGTTTTTGTTTGTTTGGCCTTTTCAAGTAGGGCTTCAGGTATTACAAAGCAACTCTCTTTTGAAGCTTATTCATGACAGCCTTTTCTCTTGTTCTACTGGAACTGCAAATATTAAGGCTTGATTTTTTTCAACGGTTCCGTGATTATAAGATCTAAAATCTTCGCTCGTGTCTACATCCCCAAAACTTCGTATTTCACCTACATTGAATCATATAAAAATTCTAGTTCCCAGGAATCATATTTTTTGAAAGTATGTATTAGGTTAGGTAGGTTAGGTTGTACGGGCTTTTCACTTAGGCCTATTGTATGCACTAAATAGCTGTATTCGGCATTTTACCTATCCCAGGTGAGATAGGTGGTTTAACTTTTGACTAACAAAGTTGAATTATTGTTAATTTAAGAAGCTGGCGGCATTGTAATTTACGTTAATAAATAAAATTCATATATTTTTTTTTTAATTATATTCCAAATTTATTATGAAATAAATGAACTTATTAATTGTTAATAAATAAAAATTTTAATATATAAATATATAATATAAAAAAATAATTTAAACAAAAATAAACAATTAAAATTGTCAATTAATTTTTATTTATTAATTTTTAATTAAATAGTACTTATTATCGCACTTATGTGTAATATGTATTTATATGCATTTTGTACATTTATTACATCTATTTTATTTTATTTAAAATTATTAAAATATCTACTTCATAAATTTCGCTAATTAAAATTTATTTAATTTTTACTAATAAATTAACATTGTATGTGTTCAAGTTACTTTATAAACAAACAGTTAATTACATCATGTAACCTACAGTTAATTACATCATGTAAAGAATAAGTGTGAACAATATTGTGAACAATATTTACTTTCTGACAACCACAAATTTTTTTTTTGAGTGAACTTGAATTTTGTAGACTACTCATAGATAATGTGTGTGATACAAAATTATCATATGTGTAGTTTAAAAATTTCGTTAGGCCGAGAGGTCTTCTTTAAAGTAACATCTTACTTTTGCAATAAAAATACACACTTATCACGACGAATACGTTGAAAGTACCTATTCATATTAATAAACAATTTCGTTTCCTGTTTATTTGTGTTATATTTGACCAACAGTTGCTTAAAAAAGGAAAAACACTTGTGGTCGAACTTATTGTTTAACCAAATTTGTTGCTCGGATTAGATTTAAGCAAAATTCAATTTTAAAAATAACTTAAATTTTTATATTTTGGTAATTTTTTAATTAATTTTCAAGAATAATTATTTATATATTTATTTTTACTTTATATTTTACAAATTGTGTAATTCGTTGTGTAGAAGACTAAATTTATTTATATTATACGATTTTTTAATTAAAAAAAAATCAGTTAAATTTTTGTTAAGAATTCCCATTCAAACTTTTAATTTAATGAAAACTTATTGAAAACATATTTATGTGTGATACTAAAATGTAGTCAGGCCGAGTGTGCTCCCGAATGCATTCTGTTTAATGAAAATTAATTGAAATCATTGGCTTATTATTACGTTCTGCATACAATTTGTTAATAGTTCTATGTATTTCAATAATTAGACATTGGTTTAATAAAAACGGTAAGAACTGCGGCGATACGGTGTTCTTCCGAAACTTATTACGTTCGGTATACCGTATCGACCATATCCACCGTAACCACCAGATCCGTATCTACCGTATCTACCGTATCGACCATAGCCACCGTAACCACCAGATCCGTATCCACCGTAACCACCATATCCGTAACCACCGTAACCACCATTACTATCATAAGCACCATAACTACCACCTAATCCAAATGGACTAATTTGTATTACTTGACGGCCATAACGAGCTGAGTTTTCATATGTTCCTCCTAAATTTTCATTGACTTCAAACAAATCAGATTGATTTGGATCTTCCAATGGACTTGAATAAACCATTATCGGTATTAAT
Source organism: Hybos culiciformis (assembly GCA_964007475.1). Lineage (NCBI taxonomy): Eukaryota > Metazoa > Arthropoda > Insecta > Diptera > Hybotidae > Hybos > Hybos culiciformis. The sequence continues at coordinate 94,203,499 of OZ023274.1, read as the reverse complement.
GCAATAATGAGGATTGAAAAATTCATTATTTTCATTTTTAATTTACGCGATCACTTTACTTTGAATTAAAAAATATTTATGCGTTCGAACTTAGTTATCAAATTGCTTTTATACTGAAAATTTAGGTGTTAAAATAATTCTTAGAAATTGAAAATTGAAAATAATTAATTACTGTATGACTGACTATCCCAAGTACTTCACTTTAATGAGAATTACAACATTGTTGAAAAAAAATTTGTCATAGATTAGAATATAGGGGTGTTAAATTTTGGTCCGGGAATTTGAATATGTATTGTTTCCTAATATTTTCTAAAACAATTTCCATGTTTCTATTCATTGACATTTGATTGTTGTGAATTTGTATTTTGATCAAGCTAAAAGATGTCTCGAAAAAGGGAGCCGTACACTTTTTTTTCAAATTTGTTCCCAAAAAGTTGAAATCGGTCTCTAAAAATGGGATTGCACCAAGCATTCTTCTACGGTATTGGACCACAAAATATCTCAAATATCTGAAATATCTCAAAAGTCTCAAACCGTTAAAAAAAAATGACAACTATATTCAACACACTTAAAAAGTTGGCTGATCTAAACGGGGTAAATTTTGCATCTAGTGGCCTGTTAAAACGATCAGCTATCAAATTTTTCAGATAAATTCCTTATATTTTGGAGTAACTACTTTATTTACATAGTACGTTCGACATATATTCAGATAATGCCAATATTTACAAATTCTTTAAAAGTTATTTATTACACGTTAGAAATTTTTTAATGTCTCATAATTCTCGAGATATTTAAAAATCACAGAACGTAAATAAATTGTACAATAATATAAATAGAATTTATAAAGTCCAGTGCAATTCAGATTATTGACAAAATTATTTTGAATGATAGTGAAAATAAAAGTTGTTGTTAAATGATTTTTGAAATTAAATAGCAACATTTTGTTATTTTCTCAAGTGATGATGCACTGTTTGTGGAATTAACTTATTAATAGTTTTTTTTAGCACAATTTATTAAACAAACTCATTTTACAGAATATAAATTCATATCAGACTCCAATATTGTGTTTTTCAATTTCTGACAAATTGTAACATTCAGTACCCGGTATCATATAAGTTATCTGACATATCATTAAAATTTCGAAAATTCTTTGTTGACTTATTGTTTTTATTTCGATTGAATGAGAACAAATATGTTTTGTCGGTAGTTATAAAAAATAAATTAAATAAGAAATTGAAAAACAAGATGATATTTCTAATTGGTTCACAGACAGGAGTTCCTTGATGCAATCATTGTCAAATTGCCTTTTAAACTCTAATACTCTAATACAAAATTCAAACAGTACAAACAGAGCAGACAATTAAATATTAATACTCAATTTTAAGTTGCCTTTGAACGTGATTTGGAGACTCGATGTTTTTAGGCACATACCTTATGTTTTAAATTGATTATATCAACTTTTTTCAGCCACTGTACAGAATTTCTTTAAATTTTAAGTTATTGTGGAATTTGAACTAAAAGTATTCTGTTTCTAAATAAAATAATAAGTTATTTTTTTTATATAACCTTAAAATATGATAATTGGGAAATTTTATTATCCAAGATTTCTTAGTGAATCATTTAATTTTGAATACTACACATTCTAGATTAAAATAAACTCTATATTTATTTAAACTATTAGTAGCTTATGAAAAGAGGAATTTAGAATATTTGATAGTGAGTCGATTGGAAATTAGTTGTGTGACGATGTATAATTTTATTTAAAAATTTTAGAATTATTGTAGTATTACAATTATATTAAAATTAAAAATAGTACAAAAAACTCTTGGATGGCAAAGTGTACTGGCCAAACAATAAAACAGAAAATGTGGTGAAGATCATCTGTTTTTTTTACATCGGTTTCCAAATACGATTCAAAGTGAAATAAATCTTGTCTATAAAATTAATTAGATGCACAATGTACATGAACTATATATTGTACATTGCTTATTACATTTATCTTAGAGACGAAAGATTTCATTAAAAGTACTAGCTTATAGATGTACAAAATTCAGAAAAAAATATTTATTTTTACATTATATAACTTATTTGAAATGTTTACATTTTACAACATCAACATATATTCAATGAATCCAATTTTAACCCCAACCCCAGCCTCCACCATGACCGCCAAATCCACCATATCCACCATATCCTCTGCCCCAACCACCATGTCCTCTACCCCAACCGCCACCTCCCCATCCGCCCCCTCCCCAACCACCACCACCCCATCCTCCTCGCCATCCTCCACCCCATCCTCTGTTGAATCCACCTCCCCAACCCCTTCTAGCACGACGAGGTGAAGAATTATCATGATCAGCTTCAGTATCGCCATTAACGTCCACTAATTGATCAGCAAGTGATATTGCAGGAACATTTTCCTCATCATTTTCGATAGACTGTGCCCAGCATACAGAGGCAACTATCACCGCAACAAAAATTAATGAACGCATTTTTTAGCGCTATTAGATTTGAATTTTAATGATTTTTCTTCAAATTTATTCTTAACTTTGATTCTGAAGTTAGAAATTTAAAAGTATTTATATACTAAGTTTTAAGTATGATGAATTCTTTTTGTTTAGATTATTATTTTTTTATTTTAATAAATCCCCACTTGCTAATAATATGTTATGTGCAATTAATAAGGACCAGTATATATGTATTTTCAATAAATCCTTTTTTTAAAAATTACTCTTTACAAAACGATGGGGTCATTAAAAAAAATTACTTGTGTTTACGAACATATTTCTGGCGGGATTTTTTTTTTACACTTTCTAACAAATGCTTCTTTGGAAATTCATTATAATTAATTATAAAAAATTACATTTAATCCTCCAATAACACGGTTGATATGTTTTATTCCAAAATTTCCTGTTGTTTGGATAATTGTTGAAGCCAATATGAAATAAACGTTAGTGAACCTACCTTAGAAATAAATAAATGAAGTATGGAGCTCGCTTAGAAAACTTTTTTTTTAATGTTCTACTATTGCTCTTTATTCAAATATCCACTGTAATCGAATTTAGATTTCAGCATCCAGTTCGAATCCTTGGTAAAGATCGGCTTTATTTTTTTTGGTACCTTCATAGTTGAGTTACCAAAACCTATTGGAATGAATACCTTTTATACTTAAAAAGTATGAATTTTACATTGGGAAAATAATGTTCAACTACAAAAAAAAAAAGAATTAGCCACTTTTTTTCAAGCTGTAGAAGAAATATCTTAGAGGTCCATTTGTGCTTGGAATCAGTAAGGATCTCATGTATAATAAATATTTACGCAAGGGCTGATATTCGTTTTTGTAAGTAATTTGTAGAAAGAGTTCCGCTAAACAAATTTATTTATTATCATGTTGAGCGAAATCATGTTGTAAGATACCACCGTGTTATACGAGTATTTCCTGTATGCGAAAATATTTATGTGATATTTTCATATTTGGATGCTTATTTGTGTATTTTTCAGAACTGAAATTATAAAATATATTTTTAAAAATGTATTTCGTGGACAACTAAAAACTAGTAAAATTGATCATAATGTTAAATTTAAATTGCAAAATGATAAATTTCAAACTCTCAAAATATAACATTTTAATATCCACGACCCACAGGCCACAGGCCACAACCCACGAGTTTTGTAAAATATTATTATTATTTTATTGAATTTTTTATAACGAATTATATGAAATTTTTAACTATAATATTAGTTCTAACGAACTGGCTAATTAAAAATATTTGAACTGTTATTTTGGAAATCGGTATAAGTCCATTTTTTCATGTATCATTTTTTCATGTAAATATGGAGAGAAGGTGGCTTTATCTTACTAAAATTACCATTAACTCATTTTTTAAAAAAAGTGGACTTATACCACTTTCAAAAAAAAACAGCTCATTTGTTCTGTCCTGTTTTAAAGTATGTCCCTACATGTCCACAAAATCGGAAACTATCATCATAAGCACACATTTTTTGAATAATAATTTAGTGCTTTTCAAAAGTTATTTGTAATCTATTAAAAATCATATACAACAAAAAGATATATGTAAAATAAGTTTATATATGTCCCGCCACCATCGAAATAATTGCCCAGTATTTTTTCTGAATCCAATAAAATTTTTGGAAAGCTATTTATAAATTTTATTCCATTAAAGATCAATGTTTGATCGATTAGTAGTTCTGATCTTGTTCAAAAAGGAATTTGGGAGTTGTAGTTACGTATTTTAAATCCAATATTTCAAAAAAATAAGATCATTCATTATTCGAATTTTAATAGTTCAATATACCATAAAAAAATTCATATGATTGATCTACTTATTGTTATAGAAATCACAATTGCTCATTATAAGCACTAAAATCTTATTTGATACCAAAATCAATATTTTTATTTAACTTATAAATTCACAATTGATATAATTTTTCATGGTTCTTTGACCGTTTAATAAACATTATTATAAAAAAAATCATTAATGTTAAGAGTAAAGAGAAGATTGTAATTTTTTTTTCTGGGCTTCCCAAATAAAGTTTATAATGATCTACAATGTACATGTTACTAATAATATATAATAAATAATTGACAAATCATTTTTAAAATGAATAATTTGAATAAAGTAAACTAAAATATTTTTGAAAGACATTTATTAATTATTTCTAAAGTTCACTATACTGTTTAAATAACAAATTCGATAAAATTATGAAGCATATTGATGCAATAATTCTATGATTTATTTGTTAAGCATTTTAATGTGCATGTTATCGGTAAGTTGTATTTAAAATCGTAAATTTAGCTCGGTAAATGGTATATTACATGCGTCAATACACATGTAATTATTTAATTAAGTAAATTTTATTTCCATTTTCCGTATTAAGTAAATTTTATTTACTTACTTCATTTTGAACTTTTGTTTATTTTTTACATTGCAAATGTATTGATTGCAACTACCTCTCACATGTACATTAAAACAGTATACAAAACATGTTAATTAAAATTGTTATACAGCTATATACACAAAAACACATAGACACTTGTCAATATTATCGTCTCATGATATAAGTATTGACTCGTGTCTATGTGTTTTTGTGTATACACAACTCGTTGTAATAACAAATTTTCTTAACATGTGTTGTAATCTACTATATTGAAAAAATCTTTCAAATTTATTTAAAAACTTTTATTTTTTTTAAATCTGTCGAAATAATTACACGCTTATTGAATTATACATTGTTTGTTTTAATATATCGCTGAAACTTTTTAATTTCAAACTACACGATGAAGTTAAAGGATTCCGACTTTCTGTAGATTTATTAAACAAGTTTCAGGTAAAAAAATTTCATAATTTATTTGAGGTTCAAAATTTTTAAAATGATGCTTCGGAGAAGAAACTTTTTGATTTTAGTACAGAAAAGACATTATTTTTTAAAAACTTCTCTTGTCATTGTGATATAAAATTAATCGTCAATGAATATAGAGTCAATGAACATTAAACTTAATTGACATTATAAGCTACTGAACAAGGTGTAAAGTCAAATTAAAAAATGCATCACAGCCGTTCATTAACAGAAAGTAAATAATCATCTTTTTTAAATGATTACATTTTGTCGTGAGCTTCTAATACTTAATAAATCGCGTTTTAATTACATATTATTTTAATCTTAATTACTTGTTAAAATTGAAAGTATTAATTAAACCTAAACAGATCGTTAAAAATATTTAATTTTATTAAAATTTAAGTAGAATGAACAATTAGAATTGCAAATTGCTTTTTTAATCAATAAATTTTGAAATTTCGCTCTTGTCTATTTAATCGCTCAGAGTTCTCAGAATAGAACAGAATGTAATAAATATTTGAGTTCAGTTAAGATCAAACTTTTTAGTCACAGAATTGTCGAATATTGTCTCAAAAAAGTGAAAAACTTAAGTTAATTAAATTAAAATATAAAATCCGTAACAATTAAATTATATTAAAATTGATATTTATTATGTACAAACATTGATATTGATTAGTTTAGTGAACGCAAAAGGTATATCCTTTTCTTCTGCAAACTGCAATAAGCAATAATATTTTTAAGAAAGATGTTGTAAAATAAAACAAAGTTTTTTTTGTCGTTTTCTTGTTACTTTTATTGTTTTTATAAATATGAATTAATTAATCTTTAATATTTTTAAAACATTCATTTTATAAAGTTACCATGAATCAAACACCTTAGCCATAATAACCAAAACCTCTGTGATGGAGACCTCTGTATCCGCCAAATCCACCAAATCCTCTATTATAACCACCACCAAATCCTCTGTAGCCACCACCAAATCCTCCATATCCAAATCCTCGACGTCTGAATTGTCTCGCTTCACGACCATCAACGTTTTCATGTGCAGCACCAACATCGGCATTTGATTCAAATAATAATTGGTCTTGATTTTCTAATTCCAATGGCTGCGACCAGGCTATTGCTATTAAAGCAATTAGAAGGATTAAAAATATTGTTGCTTTCATTTTACTATTCTTTCTAACTTCTGTTTATGATAAAAGTGAAACTACTTCTGATTTTAATTCAAAAATTTTCTTGGTATTTATAGCTGGACAGTGGACATTAAAGCGAAATTGAAGCAAAAAAAAAATGTCTTTATTATTTGGTATAAAACAGAATTAAAAATTATTTTACATCTTGAAATTTTTGAATCTTTTATTGACATCATTAAATTTTGCATTCACAATTAATGATTTTTTTTTGGCAATTTTTTATCACTCTGAAAATATTAAACTTTTAATTATTTAAAGAACTTAATTTTTTTTTGTTTTAAAGAATTTGATTACGAAAAATTTTAAAATTAGGATGAAATCATTAATCCTTATTTTAAGATTTTAAGACATATAAGATAATGTACACCTATAAGTCCATTAACGTAGAATTTTTAAAATTGTTTTGATTTTTGAGAGTAAATTTCAAATTTAAATGAATTTTGGTTCATATAAAATTACCTCATTGCTGTTGTCAGGTTTTTATTTTTTCATTTAACCAAAAATTATAAATATCAATCAGTAAAAAGATTATCTAGAAATTAATTTTATTTTTCAGCCTCTTTACTCCATTATTTATTAAATATTTTCGTTATGAATATTCTGGTCTGTCTCGTACTCAGAATCAATCATAAAAACTTAATATAGGATTGATTCTTATAACGACAAAAGGACATCTTGATTCTTAACTTTAGATTTTTTTTTGTAGTACTCTCTATGATTTAAAATTCAAATTTTTTTAAGATTCTGAAGATAGTTATTGCAGTTTGTCGTTAAATAAGTTCAGTTGATAATCTGTGAGAATCATTTTTAAACTACTCCAATACCTCGCTTTGCGTTCATTTCGTTTTGCGTTTTTTCGAAGTTGCGTCGTTGCTGAATTAGTACTAATTCTCACTTTGCGTCGTTGGATTTTCGTAGTTGCGTTGTTTTCGATAGCAAACTTTGGACCAATTTTTTGTCATAGGATGCCGAATTAGGACACAGATACTTCGGACTCATCAGACATTGATTAATTTTTGTTTTTTTTTTTAAATTAATGAAATCTTTTATTTTGTTTTAATTGAATTTGTTTTTTTTTGTATGAATGTATATTGTATGTATGTATGTATATGTCTACAAATAAATTTTTTTATTATTTTTGTTTTTTAAATGATTACTTTTTTCAATTTTCTTCTTAAAAAGTAGTATTTTCGTAACCCTGGAACCTATCCTCGATCTTTACATGGTTTGCAATAGAAATTTAATAATTTACTTTGCGTCGTTTCAGTTTGCGTCGTGTTTTTTTGGAACGTAACCACGACGCAAAGTGAGGTATTGGTGTATATGATCTATTAATTTGATCTTCAACTCCGATTTGTTATTTTTATGTTCGAAAGCCCGATTCACTAATATGAATGTAGATCTTAAATACTCTATCAACTGTAACATACCATAACCATATTTAATAATTAATAATTAATAACAGTCAACATAAATGTAAATCTTAAAAGTTTTCATCCCCTATTAATTTATTTACACATTTATGAATATATGAATAACCTAAAAAACATGGCCCAAAATTGATATTTTAAAAAAATAAATTAATAAAACGCGAGTTAAAGAACTTTTAATTGAATTTTGATTTTGATGAACATAGGTATATTTGTTTAAAATATGTATACAAAACCAATTGAAAAAAATGCCCAAATAAAATTATCATATCTTGACTTGATTAAAAAAAATTATGAAAAGCGATTTCTAAAATACATAATACGGACTGATTTATTATAAATGTGTGAACTTAAAAATTAATTTTGAAGATGTCCAAAAATATAGATCTATATTCTCTAGGCATTAAATATAAATTAAAATTTGGTGACCGAATATAATAAACTGAACAGGCACTTCGTTTCGGATATTTAAGTTTGAATATTTTATTTATATTCTAGCAATCAATATCAATAAAATTGGTTAATAAAATTAACATAAATTGAGCAACGCATTTGATGAATTATCACTTCTATTAATTTATTTCACTATTTTTGAAAATATTTTATACAATTGGTCATAATTCCACCTGCATTGATTCCAAAAACATGAGAAATTAACATTTTTTAACGAAGAAGGAAAGTAAGGAAAGTTGATTCACCAACAAGCTTTTAAAAATTGTTAACAAAAAATTATTAAAACTTAGAATTAAAAATATTTAAAGCTTTTAATTGATTTTGTTATACCTCTACATTTTATGTTTATAACATATATGTTTATGTTTATATTTTTTGCGCGTTAATCCTAATTTTGTTATGCAAACATACATATTTTTTTATCAGGTTTCATGCGATTCAATGATAAAATAAGCCTATCGACGATGAAATTCGAAGTCGGTAAATAGTACGAAAAAAAACACAAAAACATAATTCAGGAGACCAATACAATTTTTACTCCAAGGTGAAAATGGATCTCAGCTAAATGCAACACATAGTTTGTTTGTTACTGTCAGAGGTTGTCATTACTAAAATAAGGATTGATATTAAGTGTTTCCAAATTCACATTCACATTATTCAATGTTATTTAATGGTTTCCTATTGGCTGAAACTAGTTCAAGTAACCTGCTGAATATGTAATTTATCGAATAATTAATTTTCCCCAACCGCAGAAGATAATGGTTATTTGTTATAATAGTTTGATGATTTTTATTATTTACGAAATCAAAAAAAAATTCTTTTATTTTTAAAATATTGAGACAAAATGTTTTTTGTTTGTTGTTGAAATCATAGTCAAAATAATAACTTAATTGTAAAACTGGTTCTTTGATGATGATGATGTTGATGGTTTTTAATTAAACAATAAAATGGTATATAGAATATTGTTTACTTTTTTTTTTAATGACAATGTCTCTCATTTTTAATTTATTCTGAATCTAAATGTGATTTATATTTAATTATTTTAATACGCAAATTAAAGTTAAATTCAGTTTAAGAAGAGCAATAATATTATATTATACCTTTATTTTATTACACAAAATATTTGAAATATTCAATGACTTTTTTTTCCATTATTTTTATTTGTTTTTTTTTTTAAATATCAAGTTGCTAATTAAATTTTGGAATTTTTCAATTTGTCACATGAGAAATTGTAGTTTGGGAGTTAGAGTCGGTTGACCAGATAGATAATAAAAACAATATCTAATCCTTTCTGTAGAAATTCGTTTATATTATGCAAGGCTTATAGTACTTAAATCTATGAATAATAATTTAAACAAATATTAATTTTTTACTTTTATTGGGGTAGGTATAAATGAATTATGTGTATTTTTGGCTATTGATTTTTTTTATAAGTATTAGTTTCCTATTATAGGAATACGTATATTATAATAGGAACATTCGTCAAAATTACTAAATACTGTAATAAAATATTAAAATGAATATTATTTAAATTTACGAATATTATTAAAACAAACAAAAATAATTTTTGTAATTTTTTTTAATTTTTTCTGTTTAAAGTCTTAATAAATATGCATTTGTATTGAAAATTATTTAACCATAAAAGCCTCCTCCAAAGCCATGATGACGATGACCAAATCCATGTCCAAATCCACCAAATCCACCACCATACCCGCCATATCCACCATACCCGCCATATCCGCCATATCCACCACCGAAACCAGGATATCCGAATCCAAATTGTCTAGTTGCACGTCCATTTACATTTTCATGTGCAGAACCAATGTCAGCATTCGATTCGATTAATTCTTGTTGATTTGTTTCTTCTAATGGATGGGACCAGCATATTGCTAGTAATACGATGAAGGACAACAAAAATGCTAATGTTTTCATCTTAATTAAATATTTTTATATTATTTTTCTATACTTCTGACTAGATTGAAAGTAAAACTTATTTTGAATATTTTTAAAATATTTTTTTTATATTTATAGGCGAATATTAACATAAAATTATGTATAGATAGATTGAAAGAATTCTTGCAAATAAAAAAAACAAATTAAGAAATTTTTTTTTTTTCAATATTTTGACTCAGAATTTAGTCAGGAATTTTATGTATACTTATTAATGATAATGATAAACGCGGTAAAAAGTTGTTTGATATGAAGTTTTAGATAAACTTCAACAGAATACGCATGACGTACACAATACTTTGGGATGTCATAACGTCAATTGTCAATTCAATATTTGGAAGGACATAAGGTCAAAGATTTTCATAAAAAAAAATCATTTTAATACAAAAGAACTAAATAGAACCTTGAAAAATCAATTAAATTTGTTTTATCCCTTAAAGCTAAGATATATGATATATGAAATCTAGAAGTTATAGAAAATATTCTTTAAAAAATTTCTTTTCAGAGTCAATTTAATTTTCTAATAAAATTAAAAAACAGAATCAATTGTATTTTTATCCCTTTTACGAAACGTCAACGTTAATTGACTTAATGGTCTACTTTTTGAGATACAGAATCGTTGAATGAACATTAGGCCCAACTAAATTGAAATTTCTTATACATTTAAATATTTCTAAAATACAATCTTTTACAACATTTCATCCTACAAAACTAAAAAAGAATGTCTTCCCGACGCACATAGATCTTCTTCTAAAAACCAATCTTTAAATCGCAATGAAAAATAAAACATAACAACCAAGATAGAATAAATAGAAGAAAATAAAACTCAATTCGGACGCCAAATACTTAGCAGCCAAATAAATACCTATTAAATTATAAATAGCGTTGTTTCAGAAGATCTATGAACTTCAACTAAACTTGAATTTTAGCAAAAGAAGATTTCTTCATAAAAATATAATTTATTTAAATTAAAATTTTTTGCTAATTTTATTCTTGAAAACAATGTTTTTTGTTAGACGATGGTTCTTTAAAATAAAACCACAAAAATTTCTTGAATCATTCTTTAAAATTAAAAAAAAAAAATTGTCATATGATTTTGTATCACACAAAAAGAACTTTTTATATTATATCATTATTGTTATGTTGTGATATTGTTATGTTGTATGATCAGTTTATCTATATTGTACAATTTTTTTAAGGTTGTAATATTTTTTCTAAAATTTTCAAATGAATATTTAATGGATTGCACTTTAATTTTTGAGATTAAACAACACCAACATAACTCTTATTTTTTATGTGGTCAATCACTTTTTTTAATATCCTTGAAATTTTTTTTTAAAAAAATAATCGAAAAATCGGCAAAAATAAAGCATTTATTATTTCTCCTATATTAGATCGATTCAAAAAATTATCTGAATTATTCCTTTAAACCTTATAGTTAAGGTATTAAATGCAAGTTTATTGCCCTTGTTTTACTTTTTTTTGTGGCTGGTTTAATGTAATTTGTAACAAAGTATTGAAAAAAAGGATGAATAACTTATTCTTCAGTTTAGATAAGTTAATGGAATTTCTTGATTATAAAACTATTTAAATTCAATACGGGTTCGCTTTATTGTACAGTGCACCTATAAATAAAATGCATATGTTTAATTAATGCACTTATTAGAAATTGCTTAATATTAAAGCTAAAAATTAAATAAAACCAAAAAATTTATTTTATATTATTATTTATTTAAAAATTTCTTAATTTTAAAGTACTAAATAATATTAATTCATTACAAAGTTTGTTAGAAATTTTTAACCATAAAATCCTCCGCCGAATCCTCGATGACCAAATCCTCCGTGACCGAATCCTCCGTGACCGAATCCTCCGTGACCGAATCCACCTCGGTGACCAAATCCACCATATCCACCACCAAATCCACCACCGAATCCAGGATATCCGAATCCAAATTGTCTAGTTGCACGTCCATTTACATTTTCATGTGCAGAGCCAATGTCAGCATTCGATTCGATTAATTGTTGTTGATTTGTTTCTTCTAATGGTTGGGCCCAGCTGATTGCTAGTAAAACCATGAATGCCAAAAATGCTAATGTTTTCATATTAAATAAATATTATTATTGTTCCTTAAGTTCTGACTAGATTGAAAGTTAAACTTATTTTGACTTTTATATGGATATTCATTTTGTATTTATAGCTAAATGTTGACATAGAATTAGATTAGAAAAAAATTACGTTGAAAAAAAAAATAATTAAGAATAATAATTTTTAAAACTTTTTCAATTTAGTAAGAAATTTTGAACTAATGATTTTTTAAAAAGTTGTTTGATAAGAAATTTTAAAATAAAATTGGCATAAAGATGACGTACACATATTATATGTGTGCACATAAATATATTTTTAAATTTGTTTCTATTAAAGCTCTCTTTTAATCCTTTGGGTACTTATATATTCACTAATACATATATATGGGAGCGGGCCAGATCGCAAATTTCATATGACCAAATTCCGTTTAGCTGAATGCCACTTATCAAATTTTTTCCTTTCGCAAGTCTCCACTTCAATAATATGCATTTTGTGCACATTACAACTACCCGCAGCGAAATGTGAATTATGCCAAAAAGGGTAATTGCGAAGTGTATATTTTTCCAAAAGGGGTATTTGCGAAACGGTTTTTGCCAACAGGATAGTTGCTTAGTGTCTCATTAGGCCAAAGTGGATAACTGTTCATAAGTAAAAAAAGGAAAATAAATTAAAACAAAAAATTATTTTTTATTTTTATTCCTTTTAATATGATTTTTATTTTATTTTTTTTATATTAATTCTACTAATATAAAAATATAAAATTCATTATACAAAATAAATCTTTTGCGTACTGTTTTTTTTGCCAAATTGTATTAGGCAAAATGTCTTTTTACGAAATGTCTTTCTGTGTAAGACGCAAAATATGTATGTAAAAACTTTATGGATATTTAATTTACTCTTGAAATACTCTTGAAATTTGTTAGCTTTATCTTTATAACACATTCTTGAAAATAAATTTTTTGTTCAATCAAATATGATTTCATATAGATATCTGTAATTATGACAAAATCTCATTAAAAATGTTTCATGACTTTTTTTAATTCACTGTGAACGCTATAAATAAAGCTTTATTTCGCTATGATCTTTTAAAAAAAAAAGTGTTTGCTTTAAAAGTTAACGTTATTTAATAAGCATTCAATAAATATAAGCTAAGTTTCGAATTACATAAATGGAATGTTTGTAATCATAAAACTGTCTTACTTCAAACTTAAAATATATATTTTTAAGTACTATTTTGATCTCGCCAATGAAATAATTCTCCATCTTCTGGAAATATTCATTTTCTGCAAAAAATCATTATAATTAACAGCAGAAGATTAACCGGTTCAATTTTGGATTTGGGGCTATATTAACGTATATATATTATGCTGTTTAGAAACCTAAATTATATTCTACGTATTTTATTAATTTTTTTTTTATCTTCATAAGTTCAATAAAATATTAGAACGCCGAAAGATATGCAAAAATGTCCATAATTATTTTACTATTAAAATAACTCTGACACGAAAAATCTATGAAAGATTTGAAAGATTTAGTAAATTATTTTTTTTTTATTAAATTGTATTCTATCAAATTAATTACATATATTTTTTTTTGTTTTTACATTTTATACTATTATACTTTATTATTAACATAATATACACATATTCTCTTTTTTAAATTTAATTCAACTTATCCGTAAAATCCATATCTATAACTTCTGAAACTGTAAAAAGGAGCACCAAAACCACCAAACCCTCCATATCCTCCGTATCCTCCATATCCTCCGTATCCTCCATATCCTCCGTATCCTCCATATCCTCCGTATCCACCGTAACCACCATAGTTGCCTCCATATCCGCCATAACCCCCTCCATATCCACCGTAATATGGATAGCCAAATCCGCCAGGAAATCCATAACCGAATTGTCTGGTTTTACGTGCTGTTAGTTTATTACTAGATGGACCAACGTCATTCAGTTCGAGTAATTCCTTTTGACCTGAATCTTGATCATCTAATGGATGTGACCAAGTTTTTGTAGTGGTTGTTAACATTATTATAGTAATTAGAAAAAATGTAGTTTTCATTTTTATTTTCTATTTAATAAATTTACCGAGATTAAAATTTTGTTTTATTTAACTCTGAATATTTTAATAATCTGAATATAAAAATTCCCACATTTATTGTTCAGATCAGGCATTAATAAATTTGATTCTAAATTTTAAAATAAAAATTATAAGTAAGATAATTTTAAACGAAGCGTATAAACTGGTTTAAAATAACAAAAGTAACTAGTTTAAGTTTTCCTTTTTCAAAATCAGAGCTGCTTTATTAATAAGAACCTCGTCATAATTTTGCCAAAAAAGAAAAAACGAATTAAAAGAAGTTTCTGTAGTATTAGAAATTCTAAAGTAAAGGATAAAACCCTATTTTTCCTATAAACTAATTTATTTGTTAATATTTAAAGAGTGATATTAATTTACATTGATAGGTATATAATTAAAAGATGATTTTCCAACAAGAAAAATAAATATTCGCCGATACCAACCAATATACCACTTCCAAAAAAAAGGGTAATTTTGCCTACATTCCTGACTATTGTTTCATATACAAAACGTTTTGAGTAACTATAGTACGGTATACACTATGAATTGAAATTCCTTTGAACACAAGTTCTCATTAAGTCGGATTAAAAAAAAATAAAATAAAATTATTTTGGGTTTTACCTTTATAATTTAATAAATAATATAAATTTTAGTTTTAACATTAAATCTATTTAAAATTATTATGTTCATAAATTTTACAAAAATAATGTTACTGTTTTGTTTTTAGTTTAACTTTTACACTATAGATTGGTTTAAAAATTTCGAGGATATTTAATTTCGTTAGAAATTTTCCATTATAAAAGGCGAATAATTTAAACATAAGCTTACACAATAATAAAGATATTTATCATCATTCGTTTAAGTAGACATCACACCTTACAATAACAATAAAAGTGTTGATATTTGTACGCTTTTTTTTTTTGTCGGCATTGCTTAAGGTTTTCATTAAATATCTTATTTAATATGAAATCCATAACAATTTTTAATTTTTGTTTCTTTCAAACAGTCAACATTTCCTTGTCACTATATAGAACTTAAGTATATAAGATTAACTAATAAGTATGTTTGTAAATTTAATTGAAAAATCCTTTCAGCATTGTATAATAAAGTAAAATCCTTATTTCTGATTTCGTTCGATTACCCCTTGATACAGTCACCAGTAAAGAAAGTAAAGAAATTACAACAGATTTCTATTTAATGTTCCTATGATTTTACTAGACCGAAATACATAAATGTTTTTGGGGCATAATATTTTTCAAAAGTGTGTGTTTTTTATTTTAATTATATATCAATTTATTAATAAAAGTAAGTATGTATATAAATTTATAAAATTTGTAAATACAAAGATAATTAATTTTTAATAATAAAATAGCATGTACATACACTATGCACATTGCACATAATCCTTATTTTAACACATATTGAATATTAAATTAATTTTCAACCATAAAATCCACCATAACCAAATCTTCTGTAACCAAAACCACCGTATCCTCCGAATGGCCCACCAAAACCACCACCGAATGGTCCACCAAAACCACCACCGAATGGTCCACCAAAACCTCCATAGCCGCCATAACCTCCAAAGCCTCCAAATCCTCTTGTTCGACGCTCATTTGTGTTTGTATCATGGTCCGAACCAATTTGATCGCTTAATTCCAATAATTGTCGTTGATTGTCATTTTCCAGTGGATATGCCCAGGTAAGTGTAACTAGACCAATAACAGCGATTAAAAGTAATATAGCTTTCATTTCGATTTTTTTTTACAATTTTACGATTTTATCTTTTTTCAAAGTGAGTAATTTTTGTTTTGAAGTATGATTTTTAGTGAAGCTCTATTTATATTATTTAAAATTTTTTGTTTTCCCATTTAAGGTTTGAACAACCGAAAAAGAAATTTAAATTTTATTTAAAGTTAATATTCATTCAATATTCTTTAATTCTTAATCAAAACAAAAACATGTTTTTTAGCTTTCATTCATATTCAAAAACCTTAAATATATTTTAATGTGAGAAACTTGTTTATATTAATTTGTAAGATTTTATATTTAATTGATAAAAGTTTGGTTTTTTTTTTTAATTTTGTTATTTTAGGGGATTTGCCTTTAACCACAATATTTGAATTTTGAATCATTTTTGTTTTTTTTTTAGTTTAATTTTATTTATTTAGGTATTAATCTCATTAGATATTAAAAATTATATATGTATTTCATTTTATTGAATTATTTTCATTACATGAATGTGATAAGACGGTGTGACCCAAGTAATAAAATAATATTATATGGCAACTAATTTGATGTCAAGAGTATTAATAAAGTGAACTGTGTGTATAATAGCTTCAAAAAGGCTATATAAGGTATTAATAAAGTGAACTGTGGGTATAATAGCTTCAAAAAGGCTTATTTCAACTTTTTGTGCAATTATACAATTTAAATTTGATTTTGATGAATTCATATAACAGATTTTTCGACATTTGTAACAAAGAAGAGTTTTTTTTATATTAAAATCAGGTAGTATAACATTATAATTGATTTTTGTTATGCTGCAGAAATAACATTATTTTGATCATTCTTATGCGTACATTTCAATCCGTCTTGGTGTCGAATAATTCTCAATTTAAATATTCGAGAATTTCATTTAACTGTAAGATCTGGATTCTGTAGTTTCGAACTTTTAACAAATTATATAAAAATTGTTATAACCTCTTAGAACGTTCCAAGTGAAACATAAACTTCTGTACATACACACATTTCGATAAGTCGAATTATAAGTATCATAATTAATTAATGTAGCTTTTTATTTCAAGCATTTCATCTCAAATCTGGCGTATATTGCACATGTGCAAATATTTTTCTTTTGAAATTTTACGAAATTAATTATTTTAATATTATTCGACGCTTTTTTCTCAGTCTTTAAGAAGAAGAAATTTTTTAATGTTGTGTCAACAAAATTTAGAATTATTAACCTTTAAGAAAACTAGTTTCAATAATTTTGTCAAAGTCTAATAACATTAAATCAGCAAAAGCTCGGAATTTTTCAATTTTAGGGGATTTTATTAAAAAACTAAAATTAAAGCTTATTTTTTTACGCTCATATGCCAGTTTAATTTTATTATTCCAAGTATTAAGGCGCAAAATTTGTGTGACCATAATCAATAATTTATTTTACCCCGTACTGAAAGGTTACTACTGCTTGATTAAAAATTACAATTTGTAGATAATCACAATTTCAAATATGTACTTAATAATAAAAAAATTATTAGAATATTATCCAAAATCACAACAGTAAAAAAAATTAAAAAATAATTGTTACAATATTGCAAGAAAACACAATTAATAATTATCAGATACTACATAGTATATATCGTCTGCTGAGAAATGAAACAACGTATAATGAAAAGTATAGTTTCGAGTAATTTGAGTTTAAAGATTTGAAAATTAAAAAAAACGTATGCAAAAATATCAAGTAACGTAAAATTTTCATCTATCTAAAAAACACATTTTAATCAACATTAAGAATATTGCAAAGTAGTTGTACTTATAAAATCGAATGGTGCTATTATTGAATAACGACGTATAAATATCATACGTTGTTTCATTTCTTAGCAGACGATATTGCAGTCCAGTTAAATAAAAATATTAACGGAAATTGCTAAAATATTAACGGAAATTGCTAAAATATTTTTCCATATACAAAATAAGATATTATTTTATATTTGATTTGGTATACCTAGTGATTGCAAATTTGCGACAAAATTTCAAAACCGGTTTTTCGATTTTTATTTTTTATAAAAACCGGAAACCGGTTTAAAACCGGGGTTTTTTTTTAATTAAAACAATTTTTTTTACCTACCTAACATTTTCACATTTATCTTGTAAAATTTTCCACAGATATTTTAAATGCAGTAATATAATTAATAATTCAAATTACATTCATAATAAATAATTATACATTGTTAGACATACTTTCTAAAATTTTAACAATAAGTTTAAGAATCGAAACTTTTGAAATCTGCACTTGAATTTTTTTCGGCTTCCACCTCTTGGTATTTTTGAAGATACTGAAGTAAGATAGATAAATCTGTTCGTCTTTCTTCAATTCAGTATAATAGCTTTATTTTGATATCAAGTGCTAGGCTGCGAACTACTTTTGTCCAAATGTAGGAGTACGGAAATGAAGGTCGCATCGACAGTCAGAAGGCTTTGCATCTCGACGACAAAGAAGATTTGACTCCCAATTTAACGGGTAAAACAACAGCAATAGTTTCTGATAGAAAATTAAATTCATCATCGGAAAAAAAAAGAATGATTTCAAATCAATAATTTTTGAACGTATGTTCGTAATTCCTAAAATCGCTCCAACATGAAAAGTAAATCTGTTCCATCACGTCTTGGAGTCTAAGACTTTTCCATATTCTAGTATGGTACATTTTTTAAGGATATCATCGTTTTTCACTGGTGATTTTCTAAAAATGTTTACAACTTTTCGTATCTTATGTAATAATCCTTTAAAACAAAGTTCTTATTGATTATATTCACCCTAAAATCAATTTGGTAATTTTTTTGGCAAATTGTATTAACCGGTTTTTAAGGATAAAAAACCCGGTTTTTCGGTGGCTGGAATTGGCACAAAAAACCGGTCTTCCGATTACCGGAAAAACATGCATATTGAATTTTTTTGATAATTCGAGAGGAAAAAAAAAATAATTATAATTTATATTCTGCTATTAACAGTTTAAAAAAATATTCTGCAATTAACAATTCGAAAATGAAAAAAATTCAAATTATTTGAAGACTATAAAAATCTATCTTAATATTTTTTCATTTAAAGTGTTCAATAAAAGCAAAAACAAATCAATATCAGCTTTTCGAAATATCTGAAAGTAAATTATGAGAAACAACCTTCTTGCAACATTTTCTAAATTCTTTTCATTTATTAAAAGGAAACAATTTTTTTCAGATTACTTGTTTCAAGATTTACACATTTACATCTATCCACAATTTTTTTTGAGACCTTTAATACTTACACAATTATTTTTTTATTTTTTGAGTCATACAAAAAGACGATAAGCATGGTTTTCCATAAAAATATATGTATACAAAAAAAATCAGTTATTCATTTTGAAAGTGTCAAGATAACAAAATAACAAATATACCAAATTTATCTCTATTTAAAAATAAACAATTTATAATTGAGTACAATTTTTATTGGGAAAACAAAATTTATTAACATTATTACAATGTTATACAATATTATTATATTTTCTAATCATATAAAATAAATTTACCATCTTTATTACCAAAATTTTTACTGAAAAATTTACTAATTTTTTTTTTTAGACGCCGGAATCCCAGACCTCCTATATTAATGCCGCCACGAAAATTCGCAAAAATAAATTGTTTTCCATTACGAGATTGTTTTCCATTTGTATTACCAATATCATTTGAGTTTTTTAGTTTGTTGGATTCGTTATTAGATTCTAGAT
The DNA here is from genome assembly GCA_964007475.1 of Hybos culiciformis. Classification (NCBI taxonomy): domain Eukaryota; kingdom Metazoa; phylum Arthropoda; class Insecta; order Diptera; family Hybotidae; genus Hybos; species Hybos culiciformis. The sequence continues at coordinate 94,183,458 of OZ023274.1, read as the reverse complement.
TTTTGGCAGTATATATTGATTGGACTGGAGTTATAATAAAGATTATAAAAATTACGTTTAAAATTATTAACCAGAAAAATTTATTCATTATTTATAACTTTCCAAAATGTCAACAGAATAAACCTTGTTTTAAAAACATTTAAAATTTATTTAAAACAGTTTCTTACATTTCTCTTACTTTTATAACCTTTTTTTTTCTAGCAAATATCAGTAAATGAAAGTAAGAAAAGAAATTTATGAATTGATTATTTCGCGCGAAATGACGAATGACATTATATTAATAGGTATATTTTAAATAAAGTTTGTGGGAGTTAAATATTTAAAAAATCTTATTATGATAATTTTTACACTTATGCAATAATTTTAAATTCACTATCAATTTTAAATAAAAAATATTTAATGCATATTTAGTGCAGGTAATTGCGAAGGTAAATTATTATGATTAAAATTAGAAATAAAAACATTTAGTTTATAAAAATAAAAACGAAATAAATTACAAAACTTAAAAAAATTTATGTATTTATATATTTAATTTTATTCTTAAAAAATATAGTATATATGTAATTAACCTCTACCTCCGCCACCTCCACCGTGACCACCTCCACCGTGACCACCTCCACCGTGACCACCTCCACCGTGACCACCTCCACCATGACCACCTCCACCATGGCCACCTCCACCATGGCCACCTCCACCATGGCCACCTCCACCATGCCCACCTCCACCACGTCCTCCATATCCACCACCATGTGCTCCACCTCCACGACCGCCATATCCATTTCCATGACCACTAAATCCACCTCTTCCACCACCATGGCCTTGAAAACTGTTACCACCAAAACCGTAAAAACTATTACCATGGCCTGATCCGCCTACAACAGCGAGATTTTTTCCATATCCTCCATATCTACCATAACCACCGAATCCCCCACCATAACCATAACCAAATCCAGGTGACCATCGAACTCCACGACACCATTCATAATAGTTATAATAATAATATGGATCATAACAATTATATTGTCGAACTTGCCTCGGTACTTTATCATGATCTTCCACTTGACTATTTATTTCTTCTAGCAAATGTTGATTCGACTGCTCTGCAGGGTCAAGAGTATTAACAATAACAATTAAGGTTACGAAAATGATTATCTTGTTCATTTTCAAAATAAAATTTTCCATGTAGATTTAATTTGACTGTAAAAATATATTTCTTAACAAAATGTCTTTACTCTATAAATTCGCAAATAATTCTAATTTTTTCCAAAATATAAAATTCAATTTGAAATAAATTTTTCATTTTTCTCAAATTAGCACGAATTTAATTGAAATTAAATATTTTATTAGATTCCGTTGTGCCTGACTCAAATATAAATAATAAAATTTAATTTATGAATTGGAAGTATAATTATTAGAAATTATTTTTAATTTTCTTAGTCATAAGAAATTAATGTCCAATTCAGAGAGCATTAAGGTAAAATTAAAACAACAACATTTTCGTTCCAAAACATTAGAAGTATCAAAATTAAAAAGAAAAATAAAATCGAAAAAATTTACAAAACCGGCCGTAATAGTCCCAACGAATATATTGGACTGTAAATAAAAAATTAAAAAAGAGGCGATGTACTACATTTTTGGAAATTAAAAACTGTGATATACGCTGCAGCGAGGCGCCTTTCATCATTATAAAAATATTTACTATACTATCCAAAATTAACTATAGTTCATGTCGAGTTCGTGACTTGTATGTTAACTATTTTCACATTTAAATGTAATAGTATTTAAATGTTATATTAAATGAATTTTTTTATTCATAAATTTAAGAGTGATCTTTATTGTTTACATAATAGTATTATTGCTTAGTATATTGTTTATTATTTTTAATAAAGTCTAAAATCTCTACTAAAACATCAATAAATAATATAACATTATGAGAAACAACTTACTTATCAGTTAATATGTTGTACTGTACAATATGGTAAAAAAGTTTGATATGATTTTTTTTACATAATTGATTTTGGTAAAAACATACCTAAGAAAAAACGCTCATTCAAAATTGGTATAAGAAAATAATAAACTGTTGGATTATAAGAGAATTATTTTGAAATTTTTTAACTAAATGTTCATTCCTTTTTTACACCGTTTTGAACTCAAGTGGAGTACATGGTGGAGTAAACAATATTAAAGTAAAGCATACCAGATTAGTCAGTGGAGCATATTTGTCAACCAGTATCATAATCGAGTCTGGGGTTCTACCTCGAAAAAAAAAACCTCGAAAAAAAAAACTCGAAAAAAAAAACCTCGAAAAATAACCTCGAAAAAAAAAAACGTCGAAAATAAAAACCTCGAAAAAAAAAAACCTCGAAAAAAAAAACCTCGAAATGAAAAAACCCCGAAGTTTTTTTTTTTTTTTTTGCAGCGAGCCGCGGCTCGCTGCAAAAAAAAAAAAAAACTTCGAGATTCTTTCTTAGTCGCTTATCTTTTACTATTAAACACACCTCCAAACAACTTCATATCAAAAAATAAATTATCAATCGAATTGGAAAAGGAAACATAATGTTTTCAAAATAAAAAACCCGCCATATCCCCAAAATTTTGGTGTGTAACAGACCTGCTTCGGCAAAATTTGCCTAGGACGCAAAATAGCGTAAAAGCATGGCACCGGCGACTTAAAACTTTAGCTGGCCAACCACAGACAGACTCATAACGTTGCTCGGAAAAGAGCAGGTGATGGTTAAGTTGTTAAGTTGTTGAGGCTGGATGCGGGACAAAGCTCGAAAATTCGACTACAATACATTGAAAAGGAGAAACGTCTTTTACAAATTTTTGAAGAGAGAGAACATCGTTCTCATTTAAATTTTTTGCACGGCATTGCCTATAATATTAATCTTTAATTTCTTTTTTGTTAATTTTCCATTAAATTTGAATAAAAATATAATTTTTTTTGGAGCAGAAGAAATTTTTACGTTGTGCCGTTTGTAAAACAAATATTGAAATCATAAAATTGATTTTTTACATAACTCTAGCTTAAAAACTTCAGTTTTACGGCTCCCTGGCTTTTCGAGGTTTTTTTTCGAGTTTTTTTTATTTCCTTCGGGGTTTTTTTTTTCGAGGTTTTTTATTTCGAAGTTTTTTTTTTCGAAGTTTTTTTTTTCGAGGTTTTTTTTTTCGAGGTTTTTTTATTCGACATTTTTTTTTTTTTTCGAGTTTTCTTATCACTCCCATCATAATCGTTTCATTTCAATTCTAAAGTTTAGCAGAAATCTGTCAAAAAACAATCGAGTTACACGTTTTTTGATGTTATTTTGACTTTTTTTCTACGTTTTTCATAAACTTTCGTAATTTTTTTTTATTTTCAACTCACCTTTACAATTATTTGAGCTGATTCATCTCCAGGGAGGAAGGTTACCTGAATGTTCTACGAGTATGTTCTTTTAAATGTTAATGTTTTTTTTAAATATATTAAGTAACTTTTTATATACAAACGCTTTTGAAAAAATATCACGAACGTGCTTCATCTTTTGGTAAATATATTCACTTATTTTGACTTTTGCTGTATAAACTATATGATAAGTTTCTTGAATATTTATTAAGAATATTTTTTATAAATTTAAATTTTGATGTCGACCGCTTGTTTGTAACTTTTGGTACAATTTTCATTCATGAAGGTGAGACCTAATAATTTAGTTTGACAGTATTTAAAGTAGCCTTACATGAATATAAAATTCTGAATTCTGACAGGTTAAAAAATTTTAAATAAATTTAATTTTGGAGCCAAAATACCGAAAAATCAATAGAAAAACATCTCGGAAGACAAAATCCCGGATATTCAAAATTCCGTAGGGACATAGTCCCGTAAAAAATCATCTGCATTTGCTAATATGTATAATTATAAAATTTGAAATAAATTTAAATGAATCTATTTTTCCCCTTTAACAAAAATTTCTTCTAATTGATTTAGATTTTGTAATAAAAGAGCAAAAACTAATAACATTTAATCTTTTTTATCCTTATTATTTATATAATCCTTTTTTATCCTTATTATTTTTGTACTACATGCATTTAAAAATTTGATAATTCTTCCTTTCTCGTTTTAAAAATAAATTTATTTTAACAAATCAACATAAAAATTTATTTTTATTCAGAATTTGTAACGTAAACTTAATAATTTCAACCGCGATGGTGTCCACCATAATGACCCCCATAATGATGGTGGCCACTACTTTCAAATTGTCTTATAGCTCTAGCGATATGTTCATGTTCACCTACAGCGCTATTAATTTCTGCTAATAAACGTGTGTTGGAGGCATCACTTGGTGCAGCCACTGATGCTGCGATCATGGCAGCGATGCCAATTAAAATTGGTAATAATTGCATTCTAATATGTTTGAATTTTTTTTTCGTTATGTTTAACTGATAGATTTTTTTTGCTTATATATATTATCAAAAATTTTTAATTATTAATTTTTTTTTAATCAAGTTTATCCGGATTTTTTTTTTCATATGATTAATTTCATATGATTAATTTTTGTTTTCAAAATTTAATTATTCTAAGTCGAAAATTCAAAAGTGTGTTCAATATCTTTTTATGCTATATATATGCTTCTTAGAATAATAATAATAATAAAAATTATGGGTTAACATTACAAAAAAAGTAGTTCTAATTTAATATAAAATACATTGTTCACTATATAATTGTTGTATATTGTTCATTATATATAGTTGTTGAAGAAAATATACGTACAGTATAGATCTCTTTCAGATGAGGGTATACTGTATGCAACTGTGTGCAGCTCCTTTTAAACGAGGATACTGTATGCGATACTGTATGTGAGATACAATATTCTGTGTCCGAGATACTGGATAAATTATAATTATAATACTACTTATATACAATAAACTGTTTGCCAACTATGATATATGTCACAATATAATTACTATCTCGGATACTAAATTCAGTACCTCGAGAACTAAATTCAGTATCCTGTATTATGGCAACAGAAAAAACCAGATTCAAAAATTTTGCATCGGCATTTTGTAATGAATGTTGTGTGAAAATCTGTATTAAATCATAAAAAAAAATGTTTCGTCTGAAAGAGGCCTAACCGTTGATATATGCAAGTACACGGTTTTGCGTATCTCGAAAAGATTAGCTGTTATCCTTGTAAATGTCTAAATTTTTAGTTCTGCCAAAAACAAAACAATGAATAGAATAAATAAAAATGAATGGTTGCAATAAATAGAAATATTCGTAGATAAACTTTTTTCTAGATGTTTTGTATTTATAAAGTTATTCAGTTTTTTCGCCTTTCCGTAAAATATTCAAAAAGGCTGGTATTAGAAAATCGTATTCGTGATCGATATATGAGTTCTATAAGTATAAAAAAATTTTCAATTTTCAATTGAGTTTTATAACAAAATTAATGTGTAAGCCTAAAAGTATTTACATTTACGCGCAATAAGAATTAAATGATTAAATAATCCTTATTATATTATTTATTTATTTGCTGTTGTCCAAAACAAACTTTATTTCTGTAGATAAGTTTTCTAAATTATGTTCCGAAAAAAAAAAAAATTAAAGAAATAAATAAATTAAAAATAAAAGTTTTAATTTATGGTTCGCGGACAATTCGTCTAAAACAGTTCGTCTAAGCTCAATTCATCGAAAATAATTTGCCTAAAACAAATTTTCTTAAGCAATTCGTCTAAAACAATTCATCTAAAACAATTCGTCTTAAATCAATTAGTCTAAAACAATATCTCTAAAAGAATTCGTCTAAAAGAATTCGTATAAAGTCTATATTAAACGATTTTTTGTATTCATGAACTTAAGAGTTATCCTTATTAATTACATAATAGTAGTATCAGCGGCAGCTCGTACATAGGTGCTGCGACACCCTCAAGAAATTTCATAAAATTGAACTCATAAAAATTTTTTTTCTTAGCTCTGAATTTTTCTTAGTTTAAAATTATTTTTAAATGAAATTGTTATGCTATGCAATTGTCTCTAAAATTTTAATAAACAACGGTAGCCTACTTTCAGGCTTTTGAAATTTTTAGAAAATACTTTTCAAAAATAGGTGGTGAAATCAATTTAACAGAATTTTTGGAACTGCAAATTTCGCAGTGCAGGGATTTTTATTTTCATGAATAATTTAATACATTTTTATTGCTGTTAAGTTTTTTTCCATGACTTGAATATAAGGAAAAATGCACTGCCCCAGAAGCAGTGCGGCTCTATTATACTTTCTGAAAAATTTAGAAACAAATATGGGAAATTTTTTTTGATTATGGGATTTTTGAATGTATAGAAAAATGCACTGCTTCAGTAGCAGCACAATTTTCATATGGGATGTTTTTGTTTGTTTTGAATTTTCAAAACTGATTTTCATATACATAATGTGTATGGGTATATATCATAAAACTTTTATAATTGAAAAAAAGAGGTTTTTATGTTTTGCAGCACCCTTTTTCAAAACTGTTATTATTTTTAATAAAATCTAAAATCTCTAAAACATCAACAAATAATATAATATTATGAGAAACAGCTTACAGATCAGTTAATATATTGTATAATATGGTAAAAAAGTTTGATATGATTTCGATAGAAACACTTTTTTTTTTTAAATAATTGATTTTGTAACCTAAGAAAAATCGCTCATTAAAAATTGATATGAGAAGATTGAAAAGTGTTCTGACAGGTTCCAAAAATTTAAATAAATTTTATTTGGGAGTCAAAATATCGGAAAACAATAGAAACAAAATCTCGGAAGACAAAATTGCTGCTAATATAATTATAAAATTTAAAATAAATTTAAATCAATCCATTTTTCCCTTTTAACAAAAATTTATCCTAATTGATATCTATTTTGTAATAAAAAGGCGAAATTAAATAACATCTTTTTTGTCCTTTTTCAAAAATTTGTGAAGTCTATTACTGTATGTTTTGTATTCCGGGATTATAAACCCAGCCCATTTTATTTACTTTCATAATAAGCATTTTAAATACTTTTGCCTCAAATAATTTTTGTACTACATGCATTTAAAAATTTGAAAATTATTACTTTTTCGTTTTAAAAATAAATTTATTTTAACAAATCAACATAAAAATTTATTTTTATTTACATTTTCTAGCGTTAACTTAATAATTTCAGCCGTGATGGTGTCCGAAACCACCTCCACCAAAACCACCTCCACCATGACCAAATCCGCCTCCACCATGACCGAATCCACCTCCACCACGACCGAATCCACCTCCACCATGACCGAATCCACCTCCACCATGACCGAAACCACCTCCACCGAATCCGCCACCTCCATGGTGTCCACCGAAGCCACCGCCATGATGTCCAAATTGTCTTATAGTTCTAGCAATATGTTCATGTTCACCTACAGCGCTATTAATTTCTGCTAATAAACGTGCATTGGAGGTATCACTTGGTGCAGCCATTGATACTGCGATCATGGCAGCAAAGCCAATTAAAATAGGTAATAATTGCATTCTAATATCCAAATTAATAATCTACTATGTTTGAATTTTTTTTTCGTTATGTTTAACTGATAGAATTGTTTTGCTTTTTATATAAGTATTATTGTCAAAAATTTTTAATTTTTAATTTTTTTTTATTCAAGTTTATCAGGAATTTTTTTCTCATAACAATTAAATTCAATATTTTTGTTTTCAAAATAAAATTATCTTGAGTTGAATGATCAAAACTGTGGTCAATATCATGTTATATAAATGGTTCTTAGAATAATAGTAATAATGATAATACTTATAATAATAATAATCATGGATTAACATTAAAAAAAGATGAGTCAAATTTGATGTAATTGTTTTACAGTGTTCAGTGTTTACAGTGTTTTACAGTGACACAAACTTACTATAAAATATAGAACAGTTCTTCATAATTCATATACCAATATTCAGTGGAATCTCGGGTACATTCACAATTTAAGTTTTTTTTAGTCCTGGCTAAACGGGCTAAGAAAAATTCTATATTTCGGATTAAACTATCCGGTGTTATATTATTTATTTATTTGCTCTTGTCCAAAAAAAAATTATTTCTATAGATAAGTTTTCTAAATTTGGTTCCGAAAAAAAACGAAATAAATAAATAAATTAAAAATAAAATTTTTATTTCTATGGATGCTTGCATATGTATATGAATTATTTATAATTCTCTTTTAGTTTTTACTCTTCAAGATGTTATTGTTTTTTTTCTTTCTAGAATAGTTATTGTTTTGATTATTTATTAGTCAAAATCAAAATGTTAATTTTTAAATAAGAATTGATTAACTCGAAGAAAAAATATTAATCGCCTTAAAAAATTAGAAAAACATAATATATGTTTTAATAATTACATAATTACAAGAACAATTCGAGAATAGAAATACGAAAAGAAAAATCCAGGTACTAAAAAATGGGAAGTGATTTGACATTTGTGAAACTTATATTTCGGATAATAAAAAGAACCTTCAATTCAAATATATTATATATAGTTAAAGTAGAAATTAAATTTTTTATAGATTTCTGTTTCATCATGGAAAAAACTTTTTACTATTGCTTTTTCAAATACCATTTATTCACTTACGTGATCCAAATATTAATACATCTGTGCAAATTTTTAATATATACATTTATTTTATGTAATACATATATCTATTAAATTCTACGAAATCTAAGTGATCTTCAATAATAAAAAATCTATTATTATTATGTATTCATGATTTTATCTAAACGGGAAATCCCAGTTAAAATGACGCAGATACCATATTTTATTTTTCTTTAATGTTTAAATTTTAAAAAGTTAAATATGTAAACATGGATATAAAATCATACATAAATATTATTATTTACTATTTCAATGTGATATTGTCAACAATATTTGGTAGAATAGTTATTTCAATTTAATTTTATGAGATAATTTTTAGGTAGATAAATTTATAAATCATACAGTTTATGTTATATTTTGTCATTCCGTTTATTTATTATTTTTATATTTAGTATATGGCAATAATAATTCTGTTTATTTTAATGTTTTTAGTCCATTAATGATGAACGTTATTTTATAAGGAAGTAATTTTATTTTAAAATATATAGTTTTAAAATCCAACGTTGTATTGTATTTCAAAGAATGTCATCATTTCAAAATAATAAGATTTCTGAAGATTAACATACCTAAGAACTGTAAACGTATATACGCCTTCTTCAAATTGTGTGCCTTTTAGAGGCTATTATTAATATAAATAACAAAAAACGTCTTTTTCATTTAATTAATTAATTAAATTTCAAAAATAAAAATTTTTACTTTTGCAGTCGGCTCTAATTCCAAGTTTTAGGTCAACTCTTCATATATAATTCATTCTTGAAAAAATTGGCGTATAGACGTTTATAATTCTTAAATAGTTTTAAAATGTGTTTGGTAAAGACAATAATTCAGCACAGGTTTTATCATAATAAGGATACTTACTTAAAAAAATCCTGCACACTGTGTATGTAAAAATAAAATAAAAGCGAAGTTTGTAGTTTATATCTTTATTCTCTGGTCTCCATTAGGTTCCTTTTCCACAAGCTAAACTAAATAATGTGTTAATAGACTATTTCGAATATCGAAGAAATTCTATAACATTAATAAAATTCATAAATTATATTATTTTTATATTTAATTTTTATATTAAATATTTTATCCTTAAAATAAAATTAAAAAAGGAGACTAGAGTTAATATTATGTTTTTTTTTCATATATTTTTTTTTCTCAATTTTTCGGCTGTAATTCCAGTTTTGTTGAGCTCACTATTTTTTTCTCTAAATGGGGCTCTAAAATAAGTTCAAGTTTTTCAATAACATTCCCTGGAACGTTATATTCATTTAAAATTTTTGAATTTGGAAAATTTTCAGCAATTGATTCTTTTAACTTGTCTGTTTCAGGAATTTTTGGTGCTTCAACATTTTTCGATGGAACAGATCCAGTTTCTGTTGAATCTTTCTCATTAATCTTCATTTTCTTGGTATTAAGTTGGGTCACAACTAAATGAACTGAATCATTTTGAGACTCTACTGTAGATGGAACGTCATCGGTGGGCAGTGCAATTAAATCTTCACTTCTGAAAATCTCGTGAAATCGGCCCGATGATAAATGCAATAAATTAACACTTATAATTAATACGATTGTTAAACTTTTCATAATCATAGCGTGAAATTGTTCTTATACCGGCTGTAGCTAAAGTAAGACTTTCTTTAAAAAAATCAAAAAAATTCCTTTTATTTAATCGGAATTAATATATTTTGCATAAATAATGGCATTAAAATTTGAAAGAATATTGAACTCTTGCAAGAGTATTTAATTTTTCAAATGATTTTAAAACATTTTCACAGGATTAATAAATTAAGATTTCTTCAGAATTTAATTTTGAATTATTAAAGAAGTCTGTTGTTAACTAAAAGCTCTTAATGTTTGGTCAATGGTTTGTTTGGTTGTTATTTAGTTGTCTTGATTTGTTATATAGTTATCCACAAGTAGAATTTAGTATGAATTTTCAAAGCTCTTACTAGTGCCATTTGAGGGTTTTAACCAACTAGGAGAACGAGCTATGTGAACAGCACATACTTGTTTGGCGATAAAAAAACCGGAAAATTATATCAAAACCGTGCAATGCAAAGAAACTTGTTTATATATAATCTATTTTTTGAAATGGTAAAGTTAAAGCTACGTGCATATATATATATGTAAAGTAAAATATCTAAAATTCTTCTAATTATCAAGTTTTGATAAAATTTATTTTGAAGATAAATTTCCTAGTTCATATTTTTTAATCAAAACAAACATAATACTATATTATTATCTAAATTGAAATTTTGTTATATTAAGTAGACAGAAAAATTATCATATAATTCAAATATTTATAGTAGCAAGTTGTTTTACATATAAATCAAACTTGAATCGAATTCGAAATTTATAAATATTTTCCCCTAAATTCAAAATGATTAATATACGTAAAAATTTCAAGCTATTTAAAATAAATCATTAAAAATCAATGTAAGTATTTTATATTCTTGTATGTTAGGTTGTTTTATTATTATTATTTAAATGAAAACAATATTGATGTAATACAGTATTAAATATATTTTATTTTTTATTACCTATTTTTTTACATTTATTTGAATTATAAAATACTCTGTAATAAATTCAATAACATATGTATATTTCTTAGGTTCCATAAAAAACCTATAAAATAATTTTCAATCAGGCTCCAATCAATGATGTTTTTAGGCGAACTATATATTATTTGTTAACAGACTTAATATTTACATATACATTATCATAAATTTATATATTATTAATACTATTATATAACTTTTATAATGTAATTTTTCCATCATTTATATTTAAATATGAATAAAAATTAGATGATTTGAAAACAAAAGAAATATTGAAATATAGGCTGAACTTTTGTTCATTTGAATTTAAATTTTTTTTTATAAAAGTCAAATAGGTTTTGATTACAAACAATAACAACAAACTTTAACAAAAAATATAACAAATTTCTACAAATTAGAATATACATTAAATTTAATTATTCGTAGTTTTTAGAACCTTGAGAATGGTCTAAGAAGCATATATCTGTTATTATAAAATGATGGCGTTTGAAAATTATTGTATCTATAAGGTTCGTATCTAACTGCGGGCGGCCCTGCATTGGAAGGTATAAAAATATTAGAAATAGAAGAGCTATCAGGGCTTGGACTATTTACTGGAGGGTTTGAAATGGTTCCTGGAATTGGAATTGTTGATGTGTACCCATTTGGTCGGTAAGCACTAGGATAAAAAGGTCGAAAGAACGACGTGAAAGGATTAAATGGGCGATATGGAGTAAATGGAGACATCGGTTGAAATGGTTGTGATGGATTAGGTAAAAATGATGGTGGCATTGATGGTGATATTGGAGAAATCGGAGCACCTGGAGATGGAATTGGTGCACCTGGTGGGCCACCCATATTAGCAGCAGGTCTGCCAAAAAATCCTTGAACTCCTTGAAGAACTGCACTGCCTGTAATTTATCACAAAAAAAATTTCCAAAACAAATTAATTTATAGATTTATGTACACAGTATATTAATTTCTTTATAATTACCTAATGATTGTCCAAGAAAATTGAAAATCGGTGCAAATCCTCCACCTGGAGGACCTCCAGGTATTGGTGAAGGAGGTGGAATAGATGATTGTCTTATTTTTCTTGATAAGTCGTGGGAATGACCTTCATTTTGTTCTATCAATAACAAAATTGGCTTTCTGTTTGCTTTCTCGAAATTCATTGGCTGACCCATAGAATTTAAAAACAACGCAAAATAGAAAATGTTTCGAAAATCTAAATAAATGTTAAACATTTTTTTGTCGGATATTTAAACTTACTTTGAACGAATTTGAAATATACTTTTTGTTTTTATATAGATTCATTTTCTTTCTAACCGCCCAAATGAATCCAAAATTGCAATAAATTTTGCGGAAATATTTTTTTTTTTAATTTTTTTATTTTACCTTATACGGGAGAGATGAACTTAATTTTGAACTCTATATGTTTAGATGATATTATTATTTCATAATTTTTTTTATCAACGAAAATCATTCAAAATATATCAGTAAAAATAGTTTGACATTACACTGTTAGAGCTTACCAATTTGTCTTCTAAAAATTGTTTCGCATTGCTACTGTTTGACGGCCCAAGAGTTGAAAATTAAAATATTTTTATTTTAATTGTACGAAAATCTTAAATTAATATTTTTGTATTTCTTATCTAACACTTAGAAATTGAAAGTTGCGATTAAATTTTTGTGTTCGAAGTTTATATTATTTATTTAACTATTTTGTTTTTATTCTTCAAGTAATAAAAATAAATTGTAACATATAAGTGATAACTTCATTTTATGAAATATGTTATACAAATACAAGACATTTCTGACTCTTTTTAAAATAAATTTCGATTTTTGTAGAAAAAAAGTGTATAAAAAGATTCAATTAGAAAAGAAACCATTCATCATTAAACTCGTGAAAATAGTGGTGAACTGACATAACCGCGAATGTCATAACCGCGAAAATTTTTTGTCATAACCGCGAAACTAGAATTTGTATGAGTTTCGTGGTTATAACAAAAATTTTTGTTATAACCGCGAAACTAATTTTATTTTTGAATTCGCGGTTATGACAAAAAAAATGTTAAGTTTTTGGCGGTTATAACAAAAATTTTTGTTATAACCGCGAAATGATAAAAATCGAAATTTGGTGTTTCGCGGCTATAACAAAAATTTTTGTTATAACCGCGAAACGAAATTTTTTCAATTTTTTGCCATATTTTTTCGCGGTTATGACAAAAAAATATATAAGACATTTTTCGCGGTTATGACACTTTTATTTTTTATTTCGCGGTTATGACAAAAAAGTTTCGCGGTTATGACATTCACGATTATGTCATGTAGCCAAAATAGTTACTTCAAATTTTATATATAATATATATAATAAAAATGCAGAGGCACTCTCATTTATATAAACTTTTATCAGTTCAATTGACAGATTTTAAACTACAAAATGTGCATTTTGTTAATTTTGTTTCTAATTTTCACAAATTTAGGTTTTTTGATTTTGACATTGACCTTTGGTATCATAATTAGGTATATATGAGAAGGAAATCAAAATGAAATAAAAAAAAAATTTTTTTTTTAATAAAAATCAAATAAAGAAATCATTGCCAAATTCACAGTCCAAATATAGAGAATTTCATATCATTTTATAGAATTTATTTATTTTTTCATATATAATTTAAAAAAAAAAAAAAATTTGCTAGTTTCAAATCTTATAAAAGCAAGTAATATTATTATCAATTTTGTTAATTTAGTTCGAATTTTTAATATAAAATATGTATCTGAATTTATTATTTCAATCGATTTTAATATTTTTTTTATTATTTTCGGTTAAATTTTCCTATGTTAATACAGAAAATGAAAAATCAATACAATTAAATAAAAGTGAAATTAATAATTTAAAGAAAATATCGAGAAAAACAAGACAAGTGATAGGTGGTGGTGCAATACCAGGTGCTGTGCCGGGAAGTGCTATTGTACCAGTTTTCAATATACTTGGTCAAACAGTTGGTAATTAATAAATTACCTTTTTAAGAATGTTTAATTATATAATATCAATTTAATAAAGACTATTTAAAATTTGGCGCAAATATTTACTTTAAAGATAAAATTTAATTTAAAATTACAATTTTTCAATTATAAAAGAAAGTTTCGTTCTGTTTCTCCTAGACTAAAAGATGAGATTGATTGGGGAATTAAAAGCCCTCAACCATCTTTAGACCCTAAAATTTACATATTTTTAAAGCTTTAATGAATTCCGAAGAAAATTAGTAAATTTCGATTTAAATTGTTGTCGATTTAAATATATGAAATATCACTAATTGGTATTGGTATAATTTTGGTAGTGAAGGAAACTAAAAATATGTTTAGCCCGTATCATTTTAAACTAAACTTTTTTAAATCGAAAAGTTAAAATTGAGCTTTATACTTCGTTTATGAAGAACTGTTTAACTAAAATTGCCATTGATTTAAATTTTTTCTTTTTAGGAAGTGCGTTAGATGGAATATTTCAAGGATTTTCAGGTCGGCCTGGAGGTTTTGGTTCATTCGGAGCTACTGCACCACAGATGCAACCAGCCTTTCAGCCATTCACAAATTTCTTTCAGGCATTTCCGGAAACAATCAATAGTTTCCAGACACTAACAAATCCGGCAGCTGCTAGTCCAACTTCAAATTTTAATCCGACAAACATAGCCAATCCATTTAATCCAGCTAATCAATTTAATCCAGTCAACCCACCAATGAACCCATTTATTCCAGCCAGTAACCCTGGAACAAATTCAGTTAACCCTTACGTTCCGCCAGTTACAGAATCAGCACTTCCTGATAATTTATTTACTCCTATAGCCACCCCGACACCAACATCACAACCCACTGCTACTGCAAACAATTTATTAAATACAGGACCAGTAACATTTGATCCAGTAGATAACTCAAAACAACAAGAGGGTAATAGTATAACAAACTCACCGCCCAACGCTTATTTTTCTGGACCTAATATTTTTAGACCACCACAATTAAGACCCTATCCATTTGCAAACAGTATTTATGCATCAAATTTTGGATCTTACGTTAGAGACCCACCTCTTTATAATTCACCACCTGGTTATAATAGATTCATGCGTTATCCATTTTATACAAGATTTCGACCGTTCGGATAATTAATATTGTTGTTTGTTAGAAACTAGGATTAATGATATAAATTTTATATCGTATAGTTAAGCTTTTAAAATAAAATAAAAATTTTAAATGAGATGTTTTCTTTAAAGTTATGCGGTTTTAACTGTTTTCATAATAAAAGTTAAAAAATACTCGAGATAGAAAATATTTATTATAAATTGTCTTTTGCTATTTTATTTCGAACCAAACTTGCTTTGATCTCTATATTAACGCAAACGTATCTAGTTTTTCATTAAAATTAAAAAGCTTTGGAGAATCTAAAGTCCATTAAGCCGAATATAATAATAATCAGTCATACAAACATCCTATTTGTAAAACTTTTATTACTACCAACTTTTAAATTACAGAAATAAAGCATACTAGCTAGAACAATTTTGAATGCGATGAAACAGTTTCTGGGAAAAGTTTCAAGTGGCTTTATTTTAAATAAAATTATTATTCTTTCTTTTTCAAAAAATTTATTTATTACTATTAACTTTTTGATCCAATTAACCATAATATCCTCCATGGTGATGTCTGTGTGGCCTATGACCAAAACCACCGCCGTAACCTCCATAGCCTCCATATGGTGAGCCATAACCTCCGAAACCACCGTATGGACTACCATATCCACCACCACCAAACGATCCGTAATTACCGTAATATCCACCACCGCCGTAGCCTCCATATCCACCAAATTGTCTTGCTGTTCTTATAGATTCCTTATTGTAATCTATTTCTTGATTATTAATATCAATTTCTCTTACATCTGGATTAAGCACGAAATCATCAACAGGATATGAGCTTACCGTTGCCAAAACCAATGTAAACATAACAAAAATAATCACAGAATGCATTTTAAATTTTTTGTATTCTAAAGTCCAATGTATATTTTAATTGACTTAAGCTACTAAGTTCTTTAAAATTTGCTTTTATACTGATTCTTGGAGAAATTATTTTTTTACATTAAAAAAAAAAAATTATGAAAAATAAAATTAAAAAAACGCATAATTTCTCCTTAATTATACCATGTATATGTATGCAAAAATATTTGACATACCAAGAGAAGATGGTTCAAAAATATTTTATGCCGGTTGATAGTTTGATTCGTCTAAACATGTACATTAGTTTGTATAATATTATAATTAGACATATTATATCTGAACATAAATGCCATTAAAATTAAACTTACTTCTCAATCTCAGCACTCACCTTGGTGCCAGATCTACATTCGAGCAAAAATAATAACCACGGTACTTTAAATTTAAATACACTTATATAAAGAAATAAAATGTACTGTCTATAAATCTAATATATTTAATCTACTCATTATTGAAAAGTTAATTCATATGTACATAAAGTCTCTATAAGATTTAATATTTTTAAAAGTACATTGCATAATATTTAGTCTGCTTACAATATCGATCTAATTTTAAAGCATGGACAGTATAACTACAATCTTATTACTTTATTTGATTTATAAATCATCCCAATTTCTAGCAATTAAAAATGTAACATAATAAAATGCTTGCGTTTTTTTTATGTCAAATTTAAAATGCAAATTGTGGGAAAAACCAATGTAAAATATACAATGTCGACTCGTGATGCTAATAATTTTAATTATATCAATAAAATGATAATTTTATCACAAGAATGTTATAAGAAAACGAAGAATAGTTAAAATATTGTTATAATTGATTATACTGCGTGGCAAATTGTTATTATCAATAAAATTTAAATTTAAGTTTTAATAAAATATTTAAGAAGCACGACTTTAACCGGGGTCGAAACCGCAGTGCAAGAATCAGATTTAAAGAATGAAATAGGATCTATTAATAAACAAGTTGGAAAATAATTCTTGAAAAAAAATTAGATAAGATAAACTGAGGACTAGCATAATATTTATGCATTTTTTTATTTATAGGGAAATTTGTCACAATAAAATTTGAATGTGTGAATCATATTTTTTGTAATCAATCACCATAATCTCACCTTCAATATTTATTATATCTTACATAATAATTACTATGTTTTATATTGAGATTAGAGAAAGGAAACATTAAAAATGTAAAAATGTCGCTATTTAATATGTATGTATAAGCTATGTAGAACGGAATCAACTCAAATTATTATAAATCATTTTTTCAAAATCTCGAATGTAAACTACTATAAACCGTCATATAGAATACTTTTTGACTCTTGCATGGTAATTTTTTTTTTTTAAAGAAACAAGCTCCGTATGACGTTGTGCTAGTCATTCGTAAAAAGTGAACCTTGCTTTTATGATACAAAAACAAGAGTGAAAGTTTTCTTGGAAAAAATATGATGTCAATAATATTAATAAAATAACCAAAATCTATGATGATGATATGGAGGCACTTATTTTGCTAAAGAATTTAGCGTTAGCCTAATGCAATGATAGCTAATAAAATAACAGATATATACATATATATTTTTTATGGTACTGACAACGAACTGAATTAAAGTATTTTAGTATTATTTAATATTATTCCTATACGGTTAGAAACAATAATAATTATACGATTAGAGTTCTATATTTTATGTAGATTCCATACAGTCAGAAAAAAAAATTTCGTACCACTTTGATAAATTCGTTGAAACCATTTCAATCTGATTTCTAACTAAGTCAGGAGAAACCAAAATGTAAAACTATTTGAAAAATCATGCAATATCACTAAAAGTTTTTTTATTTTTAAATTATAGTAGAATTTTTGAGCTTATCACTTTATCGAATCTATTAACTATTTGGACGGTTCTGGTTTTATTAAGCAATTTGCTTTATTGATAATATTTTATTTTCAAGAAAATGCCAGTTTTGCTAATATGTGGAAAGACTTACAAAGTATATTTTGTTTTTCTAAGCTTGTATTTAGTTGATTAATAAATTTAAAATACACAATTTTTAAAAATTTTAATACTTCCAATTATTTCTGTTTGGTAAAGTGCTTTCTTTAAATTTAAGATTTTTTGAGTTATTCTTTTTTGTAATAAATGGTGTACTACTTGTTAAGTGAAGTTTTGATGATGCATCAGCCATAAATTTCATTATATTGGAATCACTGGGATACAGTTGCGCTTGATCATAATCTGAATCGGTTATATCTGATAAGTCTATTGGTTCAATGATGTTCCAAAAAGGAAAATTCTTCACTTTTTTTTCAGGTAATACTTGCTTTTGATTATCTTCATATAATTTTATGTATTTTTTACGCTTTTCTCGCTTAATTATCCGTTGCGATATTTTCCTATACTTATAAGTTTTTTGATTTTTATTAAAACTATAATAATGCAATGGAAGTTTAGAATTTTTGTAAATATCATCATCACTAAATTTAATTAGGTCAGAAGATGATACTTTATTGAAATATTTGTTATTTACATTCTGATGAGTTTTCAATGTTTCAACATTGATTGGCTTATTTTTTTCCCAAGAAAACACTTTCTGAATTTGAGAACAACTTTCAAATCTTTGAATTTTAGTATTGTGAGAGTTATAAATATAATGACAACAATCGTCTTGATTGCGATTTGGTACAAGCGGGCGCTTGAATTCATACGCGTGAGATAAGATCGGTGTTTCGTAATTGAAAGATTTATCTTTGAAATTCATCACGTTTTTACTATCCTGAATTTCATCATTTTGCTTTGGCCCCAATACATCTTCATTTTCTAGTTCAATTTCAGTATTATTATCATTTTTATCTTGAAACATCGCATTGATAGTTAAGGAGATATTACTTGGACTTTTCAAATATTTCTCAATTTTACATAGGACCAACATTTTTTGATCGATTTCATTTAAGTGATTCTGAAAAAGGGAACATAGAAATTAAATATGAAGTTGAACCCTATTAGAATTAAAAAAATTTTTTAAAGTGAAAGACTGCTGTGATAGCCTAATTTTTAACAGAATTTTATAACTCTAATATTTTTTAGATAAATTAGCTTTAATCTGCTTACCTCATCTTTTTCATCAAGTTTTAATAATGGCGAAGTTTTTAAAATTAAACGTAGAGCATCAGTGAAATTTTGTTCATCAATCTTTATAATCAATTCCATTGTTTTCAAATTAAATGTTTGAAATTTTCCAATTTTTAAGTTATTACACTCAAAAATGTGCCTTCGAAAACTATCATTAATCAAAGAGTTTGACTTTTTTTCAAAAAATTGATTTTTCAGTAAAATTTGTTGCTCTTTTTGTGAGTAACAAGTCCATTTCTTACTCTTGTTTCTAAATATAAAACTTATAAAGTAGTTTATAATTTTAACAACTATCGTCAATAAAATAATTGCCATTATAATTTTCTGTAATATTTCATTTAAATTCAAATCCAATCGGCATTTTTTATATTTTGGTGCAATGTCAATGTAATCTTCAACTATTTCATTAAACAATTCGTGACAATCCTTAACATTTAAGCTCTGTGGTTCAATTCTTAATACTGGTTTATCGAGCTCACTAGAATTGTCCGAATAAATATAATTCCAGAAGTATTTCAATGTCACTATGTGATAATAAAAAAAAGTTTTAATTTTTGTACTTGAGTTTAACAAAAGTGCTGAACAATGATTATAGGCTTCAGCGAACCATTCATTACAAATTTTCTCAATATTTTGAGATCTGGATCCATTTGAATATAAAATTTGTGAACATAAATTTGTCATAAAAATTTCACCCTGTAAATAATAATTTTTTTTTTGTATTTAGTTATTTTATCCGCATGTTAACTTAGATTTACCTGGTCCTGGTTAGTGCCCGCGAATTCCATAGTTTAAAGAAAAATTTTTTTATAGATTGATCCAAATGTATAAATTAGATACAAATAAATATATTCATTTTAAATTGAAGTTTAAAAAACATTTATTTTGAATCTTATCATTAACGTCAATGATTTTATTAAAATATTAATAATTTTGAAGATGAAGATTGGCTTCAATTACAGAAAACTGCAGAAAACTATTTTTAAAAATACATAATTTTTTACTAACTCAATTTTTAGCAAGGAATCGGAAATTCGGCATTAAACTAAGGACCGAAGAAAATGAAGGCATTTATGATATTTTTAAAACGTAAATGAGGTACATTATTGAAATATACTTAAAGCATCAGTTCTATCATAATATAGATTATTCTCTTTAAGCATGAAATTGATATATTTGGATATACTGACTTATTTAGTATCCTATCGTTTCTACAAGTTGTTAAGTTGCAACAAGTGGTTTCTACAAGTTGTTAAGTTGCATAGAGACAAACTGCTATACTCAACCACAATCTTTAAACAATTCACAGATGTATAGTTCTACTTACATAAGCGGAAAAATCTTAAACGATAGAAAACTTCAATCATTTGAAATAAAAGTTTTGCTTTAGATAAAAATTTTAAAAAAATCTGACATATTTTGTATTTTTTTGCAATTTATTGCATTTTGAGCTTATTATACATAAAATATGTTTTTAATAGTAAATTGTATACACAGTGTTTTTATATTAATATACATAATAATTATAAATTAATTGTAAAGTTTTTACATATGCGTTATTTTTTAACATACAAAAAAAAAAGATCATGAATCAAAATAATCATTAGAATTTTATATATATACAATCGATAATTAATTTTCATAAAAATATAATTTTTTTTTTTAACTTAAATTTCGCCAAACTTAAAAAGGTAAAAAGCAAATTTAATTTTATATATAATGTGCTGCGGGAAGAGACCCAAACTTTTAGAAAGAAAATTATAAAAAAAAAAAAATTAAAATAATAGAACAAGTAAATATTTAAATTGTGCAATAAATTATCAAAGTTAGTTAGATGAAAAATTAAAATTTCTTAAAATCTACGTCCTACTGGAGCAACTGGTGGTGGTGTGGGTATGTGAGCACCTTCGGCTCTATATCCATTTTCATCAGCAATATAATTAATTGTATAAACTATACCATCGGGTCCGGTGTACGAATATGATCCCTGCATTACCTAAAGAAAAACATTTAAACAAATGTTCAGTTTTTTAAGAAGTGAGAACGAACTTAAAACTAAATTAAAAAAAAAATTATTATTATTGTATATTTATTAAAGATTTTAAAGAAATTTAACTTCTTCATGACAGCCTAAAAATATTCTAAAAAAATAAATAATTTTAAAGGCATTCAATGAGAAATTTAACCATTCGTTACTCATTTGAATATAATGTAAACAAAATCCATATCTTTGAACTGAAGAATATAGTAACTGTATAAATAATTAGTGTTAAGAAAATTCGCACTAGATTTCGTTTTTTTTTTTTTTTAACCAGATATGATGATTATTTACCAATATGGAACATTGAACTTTTTGATAATTTCAATTGTTTTAATGCAAATTTTTTAGTAATAATAACGATGATATTACAATCGTTTATGCAATCTTAAGGTATACTTTATAAAAGATTTTTGATGTGAATTTAAATAAAATAATTTGAAATTTATTTATTTTAAGTGTTAAGCCAATTTAATGGTACAATGAATAACGAACGATTCACATATTTATTACTTTTTTATGATAATGAAAACAAAATTGATTTCCTTTTATGAATGAAAATAATTTTGTTCATTTAATTTTTTGAAATTGGTCAAAAATCGTTCTTTTTTACATAATGTTTAAAAAAAAAAGATAAATAACATAAAACAATTTTATAAAAGAAAAAAAATAGGTTTTGAATAATATAAATAATTTGATATTATATTTAGTAAATTATTTTTAGTTTATGATATTTTTTTTGTGTCTAAAACAAAGGTATGTACTATCTAACTATTTCGAGTGATTACAAAACAATTTTAATCTCATTTGATCAACATTTATACATACTTGAGCTTCCAATTGTGTGCCGGGACTTTTCAAATAACCAGTTTCATCAGCTCTGATTCCGTTGCTAGATTCAAATCTGAAAGCAGAAATTAATTTTTGTCTCTTTTGTCATTAAAACTATTTATTTTTTTTTAAAGTTTTCCACGAACAAAATATGATAAATAAATAAATATTGAGTTAATAATTAGATAATATTATTTTTAATTTCAGATCATATGAACAAAAAATATTTTTTTGTATTAAAATTTAAGGTTCGTGTCTTAAGTCTTTCGTTTTTATAATTTCATATTAACATTTTTTTTTCGCATGTAAGATTATTTTCTTTAATTGTCTGAATAGATTTTCCAAACTATTCTATCTTTCGGAAAAGTTGAAAAAAAAAAGTTTATTTGCTTTTTTCAAAACTTAAACACAAACTTAAAACTTTATTAAATTAGACTTTTTTTTAATTTAATGGAAAAATTCAATTTTTAGTTTCACATAAATATATTGTTTCAATAATGTTGAACAAATTAAAAAAAAAAAAAAACTAAAATATTTCCCGCGCAAATATTTGTAAAACCACATTTTTGTAGGTGGTTATAAAACATCCTCTTTTAAAATAATATTAAAAAGTTCTCAAATATTATTATGAATTTTTGTGTAATAATAATGTATAAAGCTTTTAATTCAAATAAATTATGAACAAAAATTATATATAAATATTTTTTTTCTGTAAAAATAAATTACACCGTGTTTTACTGCACATTAGTAATTTGATATTAAAATCTCGATTTTCTTTTACTATATTTTTTTTTTGCTAATTTACAACTTAGGTGTGTAGTTTATAATAGTACTACAAGTTTTTTTTGTTACAGAGATATTATATATTAATAGTTTCATTTTAAAAATGGAAATTTGAAAAAGAATAATAAATAAATAATACAAAATAAAATTAGGTAAGAAAAATTTTGAATTATTATTATTATAAAGATGTGCAATTCTTTCATTAATAAATTTGTCATAAATTTTGTTGCAAAGTCATATTATTTATTAAAATTTTAATTATTTTTTGCATTAGAATATTTTTGCACTTTCATTTTTAACACAGTTGATGGTTCAAGAACACACTGAGGAATGCCGATTATTGTCCCAAATCTCTTAACGTCTTAATGTCATATTCACTAAAATAAAAGTCTGTGTCAAAGAATGTTTAAAAAAAAACCAATTATTGGAGAACCCGGTCAGATGATGCACTGTATTATCTTCTATGAAACAATATTTAAATTTGTAGTTTTTCGACGTTCCAAACTGATTCTATATCAAATGCTTTATTATTTCATTGGCAAGACGACTAATGATAATTCGACAAATATGCTTCGTTTGTTTTGTAATTCTTTCTGTATACAAGAATCTCACAAGAGACTCGATAATATCATATTATGGTAGAATATAAAAATGGCTTTTATAATAAATTAAATATTAAAATATTGTGGTTATTTTAAACTCACCCATAAGCATAAGAGCCATCAGGGTTTAAATCATAATTTTGTCTTAAAATTACTGCATCACGATCTCCAGATGAACGTAAGCCTGGTCGGATTTGGCCAGTTGTTGTACCAACGAATATTGCAATCAATGCTATGACCTTTAATTATAAAATACAAAATAATAAAAAATAGGTTTTTAACAAATTTAAATTTATCTACATGTGCACAGTACATACTAAATAGTATTTAAATAAAAGTGCAATTAATTTTAATTAAATGTTTTAACCCTAAAATAATAAAATAATGATTTATTTGCGCATGAGCGTGTTAAATTTTAATGATATACCATATTTTGGCGAATTACTTAAGAAGCTATCCGTACATTTATATACATTTAAGAGAAAAATATGTAAGCCATTTTGCACGGTCATTATTATTATATGATTGAACATAAAAATTATTAAAAATGATAATTGAATATTCACATTTTTATTAAAAAAAAAGTCCTATTGGCGATTCATTATTTGAATCAATAATAATAGAGATCTTCTATAAATCAAAAATCTTATTGAAATGCATTTTATTTTTCTTCTCAAAGTAGAAGATTAAAATTTAATTATTTTCGCAGTCAGAGAATAATTTTTTCTAAATTTATAATTTTGCGGTTAATATAAATTTAAAAGCATATTAATGTTTAATAATTTATGTTTTGGGATTTCCATTATTGTGTCATAGTAATTATAGTTATAGTTCGATTGGTAAGTTTTTTTTTAATTTTATTTTTTTTTTTTGTGGGAAAATTGTAAGAAAAAAGTTTTTTTTCAACCTTGTATATCTTCTGGTAAGCCAAAACAGAAACAGAAGTTATGTAAATATATATGTCTGAGACTGAGTTTATTTTTGGAACCAAATACTCAGTTTCTTTTAACTTTGGTTAAACAAAAATAACAACTCGATGGCGGTTTTTCGGATTATGTACAAATCATGGGAATACCGAAACACATAATACACTGGGACTTGTTTGGCTATCCCGTTAGGAATCTTGCCATATTGCCAGAAAACGAAAAATATTTCTATAATAAATTTCTCACCGTAGTGCTTCTTAATATAGAAATGGTATAAGAAAACATAGAAATGGTATAAGAAAACAATTGAGAAATAGTACAAAATTCTGTCACAAAAAAACTAGACCTGATAGTAAATAGGTTTTCTTATTCATATGTTTACCTCATTAATGGTTTTATGCTTAACTAAAAAAAAAATTTAAATTGTTACGAATACTTATTTTATTTAACATTCGAACAGACAACGCGAATGGTTTTATCAAAACATTAAACTTTATATCAGAACACGAGATCTTGGACTACTGGTTATATGTCGAACCAGAAACTAATCGAAGTTTGAATTATTTGACTTTATTATCTGTTCCTTGGTATTAAAACCATTAAAAAAATAAATAATGAAACTTATAAGGTTGGACCGAGCTCTACACATAGTATCCAGACTATCATTATACTATCATTCTATATGTTGTTTTTAAAAATCGAAAAATTCGATTCTAAAATATTAACCACAAAAATTGTTTTTATTCAACCAATATACTATAAATATTATGTTTCATTGAAAGCTAGTATGGTGAATATGATAAGAAAAAATTAAGAACAAACATATTTTAATCCAATCAAAATAAATTTCGAAATGTGGTTAATTATAATTGTATAAGAAACTTACGAATTTCATTTTTAATCCAATTATTGTTTTAATTCAAAAAATAAAAATTACACAAAATTTAAAGAATTATTTCTAATCACAAAATATAGTGTTGAAATAATTAATTTTTTATTTAAAATTTTATTTATTATTTTTTTAAATAACTATTAATAGTGTACACTACTATTTTATTTTATTTTTATTTTATTAAAACGTTTCACGTTGTTAACTTAAGAACTTAATGCACGCAAATGAGATTGAAACATCATATTTGCATTACCATTTATATACCCTTTTTTTTAAGCGAAATATACGAGCCTTCTTCTTTTGCGAAAAAAAAAAAAAAAAATATTTTAACTATATAGAAAAAAAAAAATTGCATTCTATAAATTTACAATTATTTTAATTAAATTAATATTGGTGTGTTAAAAAAAAAAAAAACTAAATATACTATATAACCAATATTAATACTCTGATTAAAATATTAATTTAAAGTTATATAGAATATAAGACATGGGTACAATATTAATAAAAAAGCTTTATTTTTATTTTTTTATTTCATTCACAATCACAAAAATTGCATGGGATCATCTTGAAAAAGTTTTTGTGTTTTTTTTTTAAGTATTTTTTTATGTTTTTTTTTTTATATTAAAATTTTCCTAAGTATAAATTCTATACAACAAAGTATTATAGTTGAATAAAAAAAAAGGGGATTCTCTACATAACATCAATACTTTAATAAGAAAAAATATTTTTGGCGCTAAAGTTTTGAAATATTTCTTATGCGCGTGAAATTCTTCTTTTTTTTTTTCTATACAGTTATTGATGTGAGTTATAAAAGTTAAGAGTTAAAAAAAATTTGAAAGAAGTTAAAGAAACTTTTTTGATTCATGCACAAAAAAAAAATGAAATTGATCTTAAATATTTATTGAGGGTAGTTTAATGATTTAAAAGAATTTTTTTGTTTTTAAATAAATGAAACTATTCCAAGGTTTTCCGATATTTATTGTCCCATAACTTACAATACTTTATAGAATAATATTAGATCAGACCCTGGAGTTTTTTTTTTGTTATTTTCTTTTTTAATATTTTAAATTTAAGGTTATATTCACACTATATCAGATGAATTTTAGACAGTTTGAGTATTGTATTGACAATCTATAGAAATAGTATCTAAAAATTATAAAAAAAATATCTAAAATTTATGACATGATTAATTAAAAAAAAAAATATAAATGATATTATTACTATTTTAAAATTTGAAAGCTTCAGGGTATAAGAACTATAACCAGAACGGTAATCAAAAGAAAACTATCGTTCTAAAATATAATTTTTTAAAATATAAAATTCGGGTCATGGAAGTTAGATCTTGCAATGAAAATATGATTCTTCTAATACTGAACTTACAAGTTATTTGTTTGGTTCTTGTTCTATGAAATATAAATCAATCTTAAATTTCATGCATGCTATTTTTGAATCCATATTATTACTCCTTATGCTGAGCACGTAATTAGAACAAAATTTTTCAAATAAATTCCAAAGGAAAAAAAGATTATGATTTGATTAGAATCTTTGTTGGAAAATATGAATTTTGTTATTAATTACACCTATGTATAATGTGAATGAAAATTTCATTTAAAACAAAATAGTCCAAATTTTTATGTTTTGTTGCAAGTTCAAAGCTTTTGATAATTTTGAAGAAATATCGATTATATTACTTCATTTTTTTGTACGTACATATGAAATCACTGCTTAAGAGTATTAAACATTTCAAATCATTCAAATCTGACGTTTAAGTTGTAAGATATATTTCTCGTAAGTGAACTAATGTTTTGTACTCAATGATTGAATAAATGTAAGCTCATTATTATGAATATTTTTAATATTATAATCTACCGTCTTAGTATAAAATAGAGAGAAAACAAAAAAGGCTTAGTTTAAAATTTTTATTAACTTAATTATGTACTACAAGTACGTACACCTACTTACAAAAATATTAAGTGGACCTATAAGATTTATATAAAAAATTCTTATATACATATAGGATGCAAATGCATTTCACAACTATCTATCCATTTGTACAGAAATAAAATGACAGGTGATCACACCTTTCCTAACAACAAGGTAATCTTCTAATAATAATTTTCTTTAATAATAAATAAAACTTATAGAAATAAATGATTTTAATTTAAATTTTTTTTTAATGGTAATGTCTGCAATAACTTTTGATATTAACTTGATGAGAAAAATAATTATATTTAAAATAAAAATATCAAAACGATATTAATAAAATTCTTTTCTGATATAATTAATTTTCTGTATTAAGAAGTAGAATTTAATAAATTTTTTTTATAACTATTATTTATGATTATAGTATGTGTTTTAATTTTTTACCATCTAAAATAAATTTACTCTAAAATATTATAATTATTCTTCTCATGCAGCATTGATCAATTAAATATATTTTATTTTATTATTTTAAAAACGTTTGAATTTAGTTACAATTTGTTTTAATCCAAAATATTTACATTCCCAATATTTTATAATTTTAATAAGCAATTAAAATACATAATTTATGTAGAAAATTTGAATAATACATCGAAAAATTATAATTATAATTAAAATGTAAAATTTAAGCTCTTAAGTTAAACGTAACTTTGTATATGGAAAAGTTATTAATGCTAATTGAAAAAAAACAACACAAGCATTAAGATCAATTGAGTACCTGAAAAATTCACAAATTCCAGCCCGAAATGGAAATTGAACAAACGACAATAGCATAATAATGACAATACCACTAAACAGTAACGTCTGACTATGCTTGGTTATTTTCAATCAGTAACTTATTTTATAAACAAATTTGGTTCGAAAAATATTATTGCCGCGCAATGAACCTTTAATTAATGAATTTATAAACTTTTTGTCGAAATTTTTTTTGCGATAAGAATTGTACTTTTAAACCACCACAAAAACTTTCAAATCGTGGTTTTTCTATAAAAAAAAGTGAGGAAATTGGATTCAAGAACGTTTCATAGGTAAATTTGTTTTAAAAAAAACTTTATTCAAGTGAACAAATTGAAAAATTAATAGATATAAGCCCTAAAATTTTAAAAAAAGTTCAAATAACTTTCATTGCCTTACTTAAATGCAATAATTTGATTTCAAATTTGTTCCTCAGAATGTAGGATTTTGAAATTTCTTGTGCGCTATAAATTCGTTTGTTTCGGCTTATTAGACGTAATCTTTTAATTAATTTAACCTAATTAATTTTATTTAATATACATTAATTTCTAATTACAATTTTATTTTCTAAATTTTTAACATGAACATAAAAAAATTCATGTTTAATAAATTCAGATATTCTATTGGGAAGATGAACGAATCAACAAATATTTGTGGTATGAAATATTATCTATTCACTTATTTTATAAATTTTTATGTTATTTCTGTAATAAAAAAAAAAATAATAGTAAAAACCACTCAGGTTGAATTATCAAAAAAAAAAAATTATTATAATATTCCCACACTATGTTTTGATATAATTTTCATTCATAATTTATGTTTCAAATTGACCTAAAATATGATACTTTTGCACATTTAATTCTTCAGACAAGGAAGAAAGCTAAAATTTGATATATATTTTTTTTCTGCAATTTATTATTCTTTAAAATTGCATAACACAAAATGTTACAATAATTGGGATGGACTATATTATGTTAAAATACAAAAAAAGGTAAGTATATGCAAATATTAATCTATTATTTTCTTTTTAACCTCAAGTCTAATCATATTTAATAATAAACTGATTATCAAAAATAATAATTAGACAACCAAAATAGGAAAAACATAATAATTATATTGAAGAAATTATAGTTCATGTTGATAAAAATTGGTTTTAATATTCTGTACTATAGCTTTAATTATTTGTAGTACATAGTTAGTTGGAAAAAAGATACATTAGAATTATATTGTATTATATTCTTTTACATTATCTTAATATTTTAGATTTTGATATTATAAATAATTTGTTTTAATTAACCAGAGCCCGAACTGAATTGATTAATGAATATGTTTGTTTAATACTTCCATAAAATATTTTGACTATTAGAATATACTAATTAATTTTAACAAATTAATGTTTTAGAAACAAAAAGTATTAACTTTTGCGTTTATAACCCTTTAAGATTTAATATAAAATTTTGTTTGTTAATGAAGTTTAGCGAGTTAAAATTTTCTTATCTTTTAAACTCTTTATAAAGTGCATCCCAATGAAAAATTAGAATATGAAGTCTTCATTAACTATATTGATAAATTAATTTTGTGAAATACATAAATATTTATATTGGTTAAATTGAAATTGAATGCATACTATTTGCATAAGAGATCTGGAAAATGAAAATGAAAATGATGTATTGTATAGTTATGCAACAATCCTAACAATTGTAATAATTTCTATTATTTAATTAAAAAGATTATAAGTTAATATTTGAAAAAATTTCTTAAGAAACATTGCAATATGTTCACTATATATTATATGACCTATGACTATGGGTTCCAGGTTTTTCGAAACTGTAACAAAAATTTGAAACTAAAACTTCAAGTCATTCTTTTTTTTTAGCAAGAAGTTTTCATTCAACTAAGACAATTAATTTCATGCTCAGATTTAGATTTCAACTATAAATTGATTTTTTATTTTTTTGATTTTTGAGACGTGACAAACGTGAACTTCTAAAATTAATCTTTTCTCAATAAAATCAAGTTTTAAAGAAAAAGTTATATGATAATGGTTTATTTTTTTGTATAAATATTACCAAATTATCGTAATATAAAAAGAATATTTTATGAAAATGAAAATGACCCTTAATAAAATTATTATTATTATACAAAAAGGAAATATTAACAATAAATTAATTTAA
The DNA here is from genome assembly GCA_964007475.1 of Hybos culiciformis. NCBI lineage: Eukaryota > Metazoa > Arthropoda > Insecta > Diptera > Hybotidae > Hybos > Hybos culiciformis. Next base: position 94,153,200 of record OZ023274.1, on the reverse strand, counting down.
ATGACTAGCTGTGAGTTCAATAGTTATATATGCAACATAATAATTTAAACTTATTCTAAGTAACCAATTTTGATTTTCTTAAAAGTGTTTCCCCATAAAATTGTTTAAAAATTTCAGTATGACATAAACTATTAAAATCTACATTTTACATCATTTACATATATTTCATAAAAATATGTTTCAAAAACTATAATTTCATAAGTTATAATCCATATGAACGGTTCTAATTATCTTGGGCTCACAAATAATTCCTAAGTTCCTATTAAAATTTGATTGTGCATGTTTTATTCTATGACTTTCTATGAAATTAATTTTAGTTTTACAAAAAATTTTAATACAATTGAGGTGTTGAAAAAAGAAAGAAGCCTTAAAATCCTAAGATTTAATTTTGTATTATTTATCCTTATTCGTTCCGTGTCAACATTTACTTGAAATGTGAATAAAATTTGGTCATTACGATTAATTAACACTTATGTTTGAAAAAACAAAAATAAAAATTTAAAATAAAATAAAAAATAAGAAGAATGGAAACAGATTTTGAAGAAGGTTTTTCTTCTTCTTCTTTCACTGTTTCTTACATAACGTCATTTCCATCAGATTATGTTTTATTTAATTTTTTTTTTTTTCACAAAATATTATTTAATAAATTTATTATTAAAATCTTTAATAATGAAAAAAAAAAGGTTATTTTTTTTATGAAATTTGTTTAATTCACAGCTCGTGATCATTTGCTGGTGAACTTTTTTGGTACATTTAAAAATCATAAATAAATTGAATTTTTTTTTATTATATATAAAGTTTTCTATAATTTTATTGTGTTTTTTTTTCTCAAGAAAATTAAATTTTTTGTTTTTTAATTTTAAAAAACATTAAATTTATTTTTGTTTTCTTCCTTTTTGGGTTCTAAGTAAGGTTTGTTATTTGACACCTTAATGTAAATATAATGGATGCACCTAATGCAATTAATTTTAAGTGAAGACCACTAAATTTTACAACAACAAAATAATAGAAGAATAATAAATATCAGAATGACGTAATTTGTTTTTATTATTTATGGTATCAATGCTATTAAATTTAAAATTAAATAACAATGAATTATGAGTAATATATATTTGTCAGAGCATCGATCTCAATTCAACTATATTTCCAGAAGAGAAATTTTGTCTGAATTAGTTTATAGTGTCCTAATATCTGTATTATTTTTATTATTGATTATTGCAAAGGCTGAGAAGAATTAAGTGTAAATAAGCCCCTCTAAACGTTCTCGAGACAACAATTAACAATAATATATCATTATTTCAAAGTTTTCAAGCGGAATATATATATAAAAAACAACGGTTAATTTTATCTAGAAGAAATGGAAAAGCGGGCCAACGATCATCTTCCGACCTTAACCGACGGCTTAAAATACAAATTAAAATTTTTTAAATTAACTTTTTTATTTTAATATACCCAACAAAAAAAAAGTAAATAATTTTCTACAACAACTGGAATTAAAATGAGTCAGTTAACATATTCAAAACTAGCTAAAATCTTTTGTCATTATATTTTTTAATAACTCTTTCGACTGGTATTTAAACAATAATAATGGTAATTTAAAATCAAAACAATCTTATAATAAACACTTTTAAATAATATTCCAAAACTTAAGTAGTATACATTATGTACCTACCTAAATTATACCTATTCTAAAAGAATCAAAAATATGTGTATATTTTGTCAAAATTGTCACTTCATTAAAAATAACAAGTTTTACAGTTCGAAGAAGCAAAATAGTGGCGGAAAGTCGTCGTGTCGTATAGCACACTAAACATGGAAGCATTATTTATTTTAAGAAGAATTTTTTTTGTCTGAATAAGTTCAGCAGAATTAAGACCATCATAGACGAAAAGTTAACGTGTGTAGAAAACATAAAATACTCCACATTGAATATTGTTGAAGTACCAATTTGTGTGCCAGATCTCAAAAATTGTCATAAATCAGAACATAATTGTTTTTTTTTTTTGTAATATAGTCTCAAAAGTCTAAAGATTTTATTTTATACAATTTTCAACAAAATCTTTTTGCCTTGTGGACATTTTTAGAGATTAAAATTACATTTTGAATAGATTTCTCTTGCAAAAGGCATCTGGTCAGTAATGATCCTAATCTGATGTCGCAGTCTGTAAAATTATGTTTATTTCAATTTCAAAATAAACAGCTTTTATGTATTAATTTAATAAAATAAATGTATACCTTTGAATAAAAAAATTAGCATATATAAATTTTAAATAAAAATCTAAAATTGGTATAAAAGATATTTAGTGTTAATTAAATATTAGTAGTTCAAGTTTAGTTTTGTTTAAAATAGTTTTGTTTAATAAAATGTATAAAATTGTAAGTTTTGATTTTGTTAACCGCTTGTTAAATTATAATAAAAGTCAAATGCAAATTTCTGCAAGCACAAATTCCTATAATTAACTTGCAGTAGAAAATTCAATAAATCGGATTATAATTTTATTTACCGTATTAGAGAGAATCTTATATGTTTTATATTTCAGATTCTTTTTCTTGCGTTAATATCTTTAGCCAAATCAGCAGCTATTGGCAAAACGAGTGATGCCGCCCCAGTTACTACTTTAAAATCAAATTTTGATGTAGAACCAGATGGATCCTACGTTTATTCGTACGAACTTTCAGATGGCTCATATAAAGAAGAAAAAGGTACAACTTTCAATGCTGGAACTGATGATGCTTATGTTGCATTGACTGGATTGTATAGATTCATTGATGAAGAAGGGCAAACTCAAGAAGTTCATTATACAGCTGACAGAAACGGCTTTGTTCCTCGAGGAACAGGTATACCGGAATCAATATCAATAGCCGCAGAGGAAGCTTCAGCAGCAAATGCAGCTCAACACAAATAAATAATACTAAATTAAATTTATACCCATTACCTTTCATTGAACTATGTTAGTTTTTTTTTGTAATGTTGCACTATTATATTAAATTGTGAATCTGATTGAAATTAAAATATAGGGAATGTACGCACTATAAATAGTATTTAAATATATACAAAGATATAAGAATATTTGTGCTCTGTATGAGTAAAAACCTATATGCAAACTAAAATGCCATTGTCATATGCATCAAATTGAATGGAAAAAATGAATAATAATTAACCAATCGCTTGACAATTCAATTTAACAGTAATATATAAATTGTATTTATATATTTCACACAGAACATAAGCTTTAGTGACTAGTAAATAATATACTAGAACAGGGACTCGTCAACTATATAGAAACTCAAAAAGTAAAGTCAAATTATTAAAATATTTCATCAATCTTACTCGTTATGTACAAGGGATAGGTTTAAATCCAAAATAAGTATCCAATTAATATTTTTTAACAGTAATTTATCAAAATGATATTTATAGTAAAATAATCATGATCATGACATGGAACCCGGAATTATTATTAAAAAATTGATTCAATTTAAAAATGATTAATTGTTAGTAAATTTATTCTTCAATGAAGAATGAAAAGTTACTAATAGATTTAAATGCCACTAATATTGATATTACATATTATGGTATCTGTTTTTATATTGTTGGTCTTTAAGATTCATTTTTAATGTATTTTAATGTGAATGAAGAGTACATATTTCATTTTCTTTAATTCATCGATCTCTCCATCCTGTTATATTAAATGGCCATACTTTTTCTTAGACAAGGGAAATATTTCCAAATATAATTTGAACTTTTTGAGATAGAGATTCTGTTCGTTAACAACATTCAGAATAGTGTCCGCCAAAATATTTCAATTCTTAAAATTCTCTTAATTAAAAAAATATGTCATTAACCAGCAAAAATTCCATTAAATATTAAAACTCTTTTATTTATTTTATTATTCATGTAAACATTTTCAATAAATCTGAATTAATAATAATGATATCTCTATTCATTGACATCATATCGAAAGAATTATGTTTAATAAATTAGTATTTACTATGATTAGTTAATTATTAATTATTATGAGAACAGAAATTGAATTCTTAAATAAAATTAATTTTCTCTTTATTTTATTTTTATTATAGTAAAATTAATCTAAAATAGGCTTGGTTTGAAGATTCCTACCTTTATAACATTTGAATAATTAGTGAATGAAAAATTAGTAGTGATGTAAACAAGACAACTAACGTGAACTACGCCTTGCCAAATAAATTCACGTAATAAAAAATAATGTATTTAAAAAATCAACAACTACGAATTGTCCTTAGTTGATGCAATATTTAATTCTCATATTAATTAAATAAATTTTCTTTACAAAAGAAAAAAAAACGTCAAACAAGTAAATTATTAAGAATTCTGATTCGTCAACTATATATAATATGTATTTTTATTATGTTAACTTTTGCCTGCTTTATAGAGATTTGTGACGCATTCTAACGTAAACAAGTTTAGAATTTAGGTTTTGATTATCTACGCTTAGAAATTCAAAATTATTATAGTATCGTTCTCATTGGATATCTTTAAGCAATTCTCTTCAAAATAAAAAAATCTGTCTTAATCGAGCATAACTAATTATCTTATTAATAATTAATTTATTTTTTATTTCGATAACACATTATGCAATTTATTTACGAAAAATATATATATTTTAGTAGGGATTTTAAAATAAGAGTGTGTTCTCAAACTGAGACTATTTCCAAAAATTGAATAGCATTTCTGAGCGAGTTTTACGACAAAAAATCTTCAGTTGTAAAATAACAGATGTGAAATCGTGTCGTTCCAAAACTATAAATCCTAGAAATTACAATAATATTTCGCTTTCTAAAATAGTTGTTATATAGTTTTGAGACGAATGCTAAATGTAAGTCTTGGGATAAACAAGTGGCAAAATTGATGATCAGTTCTATTTCTCATATCTATATGCAATCAATAATAAGCTCTATTCTTCTTTGCATATAACAAGTGTTAAATCTTCTGCAATTTTTTTTTTTTTTTTGGTTTTAGTTTTTAACTATGTAAATCTTTCTGAGAAAATAATATCTTTAATAAATTTGTATCGAATAATAAAAAATTATTAATAGTCTTAGACAAACCTAGATTCTAAGTTATTATTATTTCTGTAAAAATGTTGGAATAATTTATAATAAAATCGCGCCCAAATATAAATGAAAATAAAAAAAATTATAAATAACGCGCCAAAAATATTCATTTTATGCAGATTTTACCTATATAGCCGCCGGCTAATTTAAAGGTTAAAAAAAAAAAAATTCCGATAGCACATTCATTTTGACGATGATTTAATTCAAATGGTATTAGTACAGTTTTTTTTATTTTTTTTATTTGGTGCGGTCGATCTGCCCATCTTCGCTTTCAATTTCAATATTTTTACTTTTCTTTGAAAAATTATATTATTGTATATACATACTGGTCTAAATTAAAGAAAACCTGTCTGCTAATAGTTTAGCTTTAGAGCTTTTTTTGTTCATTATATGTTACAGAATTTCACGTAATTTAATTTTTATCTAAAATATCAGATGTTGTTTGTGGCTTTATTTAATTCTACAAAAAAAAAATAGGGAATACTACTTTTATTAAAACTAACTTGCAATTTATGTAATTGAACTTATTAGAATAGATCATTTACGTCTCACATAATATAATAACATACAACATCTCGCCTGATCTAATTTCAGTTTTGGTAGTGATCTTTAATTACAAGTTTACTTACTACCCTATTCGTAGAACTAATAATTAGCTAAAGACTGAAAAAAATACCTTCCGTGACATAATTGACCGTTATATATGCACAAAGTTTATTAACCGAAGTAGAATTCGCTTTATGTTAAATTCAAATAATTAATTTTTTGACCATAACTTAAATTTTTTTTATACAAAGAAGTAAAATGGTAAAATCTCAATATTTTTTGTAAATCAAAAATTATTATGCAATTTTTTTTTTCATCATTTTATAATAAATTCTATTTATTGATAAAATGTTGGCTCTATAAAAATAAGTAAAAAAAAAGTTTCGACATTTTTTTTTGTTAATTGTGGTGTTAATTTTTCAGAGGCATTTAAGCTGTCATTTTTTTTTAACTTGTTTTGACTGGAGCTGCATGATTATTTATGATTAATTTTTATTGCATTTTATCTATTTGCAGATAAATGGAAAATAACCATAGTATAATTCTTCACAACATAAAATGAACAATTTATTAACAAAATTATAGGTTAATTAATTTAATTAAGCATAATATAACAATTAAGCTTGTACGGAAAAACAGTTTATAGAAAAGAAATTAATTTTTACATAAAATAATTAACGAAAAAATAAACGTTTATATTTCTAATTTGATACTGAACTTTTATTAAAGAATCTTACAACATTTTGAATAGCCAGTTTCATCTCATATTGTGCTCAGAAGTTGCCCAAACTTTAGGATATCTCTATAGAGTTTTTTTTTTAATTTCTGAAGTAAATTTTAAATATTAAGATATTTTACTTTTTCCTCTTATGGCTCTGTGATCTCAATTAAAATTTATTTTTCTGTGTTATCTTTGAAAATTCTAGTTAATGATTATTAACATACTTCCATAATATTTAAAGATAAAATAATTAAGTCTATACGTATAAGAATAAAAAATATTTACAAAATAATAGGTGCCCACTTTTTAGAGAAAATATTTCGAAAACTTTTTTGAATGAAAATAATACACTTGACTGTTTTTGACACACAAAAATAAAATATTCTTTTCTTTTTAAGTTTATATTAATAGTTCTTAACTTTTTTATTTTTTTAGATAAAAAACAACTATATCAAAAAAAAAAACAGAAATAAAAATTATATTGCCAATAAATTGGTTACAATTTTCTGGCACTCCTACACAAAAATATAATAATTGTGATTGGTTTCTAAATCAAAATCAATTTCAATAGATCTCTTTAATGTTAGCAATTTTTCATTTTATCAGTAGTTGTTATGGAATTTTTGCTGCTAGCTTCTATTCAAAAATATTTATGAAAAAAAAAAAAATTTAAATAAAAACTAAAACTATATAAATACGGTAATAAAAGATTTTAATTTCTTGGAATTTATTTTTACATAATAAATATTTTTTACTTTTAAACTGGATGGATGTTAAATTCAAGTAACTTAGAAATTCAAAAATTCTCTTCTGCACTCTAATTTGCAAATGATTCGCGCCTAATTTTTGAAGTTAGTATAAGATTTATTGCATTTTAATTTTTTTTTAACTTTTTTAACGCCTGATTAAAACATTTAATCAAATTTTAATTAAAAATAAAATAAACTTTTTTCCATAAGGTCATTTAAATTTCATGGGCATATTCAAAATTATACGAACTTTTACAACAATTGATCTAGAGATTTGTTTTTTTTTTTTAAATAAGTTTTAATCAAACATTTTGTTCACGGATTTTAAAGTACATTAGCTCTTTGTTAATTAAAATTTGAACTATTTAAGAAAGTTTAAGCCCCGAATGAAATTTTTATTCCATATTTGTGGAATCTCTAATTTTAGTAAGAATAAGGAAAGAGTAAACTTTGAAAAAATATTAAACAAAATTTAAATTATTAGTTTTTGTATCTTACAATTTTTTATAATTATATTTATTTTTTTTATTTATTTTTATTTTAAATAAATTTTTTTAAATTTTCGTCATAGCAGAAACAATCGAATATTACTGAAGTAGTTTAGTTACAAAAAGAACTAAACTTAAAGCCATTTAGGAAAGATCTTTGAAAATTAAAGAAAATATTTATAGTGAAATTTTAGACCAAAAAAAAAAAAAAAATGTTTGCACTGCTTGAATTATTTTATAAATGCCTTTACAAGTAAACCATTTCATAAAATGTTCTTTAGTGAGAAGTTAAATATTATACATATAATAGATATTTACTTAGTTATACTCAATTGTCTAAAGTTAACATGGTATTTTAATTAAACATTATATGCAATAGCATTGTTATTAAACATTTTTTACATCTTATTAGACCAGAAGACCTCTAAACCTATTACTTATAATATGTTATAAGAACAAGATATTTATCTTTGATTCATATGTTTTTTCTTGTGGTCAAACCTATAATACATATGTTTTGCTATAACAATTGATTAAGTATCATAATAACTCTTAACTCTGACCATTAAATAGCATCTATTTTAAAATATGTGCACCCAAAAATTTGCTTTATACATACAATACAATATAATATGTACCCACTATAATAAAAAACACAATCATATTACAAGATAAAAACGCCACACGCGATTGATTCATTTGTTAGTTGGAGTGATACACAAGGTAAATACGCAATTCATAAGAAAATAAATGAACTACAACAATTATGAATGATTAATTTTTATTTTTTGAATAATGTGAACTCTTTAAAAAATTATTAACTAAAATTATTTAACAAAACACAATTTTTAACTTTATGTACCTTAATTTATCCACCTTTTACTACTTATATTTAATTAATATTAATTATTCATATAGAACATATGTCACCGAACTGGACCACACTGATGGCTGGAGGCTCAAATTAAATTTTAAAAATCGATCATAAATTCTAAGGCTTATTTTGAGATAAAGTAAATAAGTAAAAATATTTTCTACAACTTTTCATAAAATCATTGTAATAAGAACTTACTTCAATTTAAAAAAAAAATATTTTTCAGCTTCTCGTTAAAAACTGTTTTTATACAATAATTAAAAAATGAAATAAGTTTTGCTTTCTTTTCATTATAGAAAATCAGATACAAATAAAAAACAAAAGACTTAAGACACGAACTTGGAAAAAAATATTAAAAAACTACTTTGTAAAGTAGGTAAACCGAAAAATATTTACTGATTTTACATTTTAGATATTTCCACGTCAGACCACCAATTTTTTGATAGATCACAGATTTTTGGATGGTCTCTAGATGAAAGTGAAAAAAAATTCAGTACAAATTTCTATATTTTTTCTTTAAGAATGAAATATAAATTCCTGGAATTTATTTTTTAAATTAAAAAATAATTTTATAAACCAATCTTAAGTTTATTGCATTTTACATTATTGAAGTTTCAGAACACTATATTCCAAAAACCAATCCAGTGGGGGCTTAAAGGAATAAAATTAAATATTTGCCCATGGAACAAACATATTGATTCTTTACCCTAGCTATTAGATAGTACACTATTATGAACAATATCTACAATATTCTTGTAAAATTTATATTTAAGACTAATAGAGGAAATGCGTCCCAAATGATTCCATTGTATAAAAGAAAAATATTTATTTAAAGTTAATTCCATTATTGATTTTATTCATTGATGGTTTTTTATTGTCTATAAAATTTAAATGAATTTTTTAATTTGAATTAATGAAAGATATATTGATACTCCTTCATACAAATAGTTTTATTACGAAACTTTGCTTTTAATACTTATCAGGAGTTTCCAATTAACTCTTTTAAATTGAATTTCTCTCTTGTTTTGAGTAAGTACTCACTAACATACATGTTCGTTGAACAAAGTGATGGTCAAAGTTAGGTCAGTTAAAGTTAAAAAGAATTTTTAGGATGCAAATCCAATATCTTTATGCATCATAAACTTTTTTGTTTACGTGAAATGGAAAATAATTCACTTTTGATTGACATATCAAGAAAGAAAAAAAATATAATAATTTGTGATGAAATAACTTAAGTTTATAAAATTTATTATTATCTTGGACCTATGTACAAAAAAAAAGACAATTATGAATACAAGCTATTCAAAAAAAAAAAAAAATTAATAAAACATGAATTTTATTGGATTAAATTATTTGTCAAAGCTGAAGGTGTGGAAACTAAAGGACGTTCTTTGTATTACAAAAAAAAAAGTTTTGAAAATTGTTTGTAATTTTATTTTTGAAAAATTAGCGCAATATTTTAATGCTTTCATGTTTTCTATTAAAAAAAATTTTTAAAGTGGGTGCAATTTTAATTTATAGTAAAATTTTTCAAATAACATCCTCTGAATAAAGTATTATGTTTGATTAATTTTTAAACTAAAATATTTCGTTAATTTACTTAAAAAAATTCAACGAAATCTTAAAGTTAAACGAGTAAAACTAAGTATGGTAAAAAAAAAAAAAGTTTTTATAAATGGTATGTAAATATTTAAATAAACTATGTTGTCTCTTATAGATATGATTTATGCATGTTTAATTCGGGAACTCTATTGTTAAAGGAAACAATACAAATAATGGCTTCTAAAATGAAGTGACAATTATCGGCCGGTTGAAGACTGAGCGCGCACCGAATAGAAAAAAAAAACTGCAAAATATTTTTTCTCTATTTTTTTTTTCATAAATACGGGTGAATTCATCACGCGCCCTCAGTCATCATCCGACTGTTGAACTGAAATGACAAAAAATTTTGTCAGTGAGCGCGCATCCGAATTTATAGAGAAACAAAAATTCGCAAAATATGTTTTCTCTATTTTTTTTTCATAAACACGGATGAATTTATCACGCGCCCTCAAAAAAAATATTTTCCGGTTTTTTTTTTCTATAAATTCGGGTTCGCGCTCAGTTTTCATCCGACTCTTGAACTGTTAAGACTTAAATTTTCTGTCATCACAGTTCAACAATCGGATGAAGACTGAGGGAGCGTGATAAATTCACCCGTATTTATAGAAAAAAAAATAAAGAAAAAATATTTTCCAGTTTTTTTTCTTTAAATACGGATGTGCGCTCAGCTTTCATCCGACTCGATAAACCATGGTTATTATATCCAAAATTTTTGGTACCAAAGATTTGAAAAATGCACAAAAATAAATTGAAATTATTAATGTTAATAAATCGAAGTAAATTGTATTGAATGTTGGTAATGAAATACCCGGAATAAGAAATTAATTAAAAAATTATTATTCTAGCTTTAAAATTTTTTATTATTAGTTATTAATTATTTGTTTAATTATGTTAAATATACTTAATAAAATGTTTATGGCATTTTATAGTTTATAATAAAGTAGTGTTTTTTGCTTAGATTTAGAAGATAAGCTTTGTACTTATAAGTGCTTTACAAATTTCATTCAAATGAAATTTATTTTTCGCACAAGTAGGTGTCATTTGCATTTCATATTAAAATATAATTAATTTTTCAATCATTCTTTTGTATTAAGAATATAGGTGCAATAATGATTTATGAATTGGCATTTTCAAACAAGTAAAAATAAATACTTAACTTTCATAGCTCACGATCTTGCGTTGTGTTTTAATCAAAAATTCCCGAATTTTAATTTTTAATTTTTTTTTCCCATGTCTTAAAAAAATTTTCATATTATGCAAATTATGTGTGTGAACAAAAAAATGATTCAACATTCAAATTTTATTGTTCTCCGACAAGTGAGCCGTTTATTTTGAAAGTGGTTAAAGTCCATTTGTTTTTGTATTGAGATATTTAAAGGTTTGTGTTTGAATTGATTTAAAAATATTGGTAACTGGTATTAAGTCGCTTTCATGTTTTTATGACCTTAAACATGTTAGATTATAAAATGTAATACCTTTTATAAACATTATATAAATACGCTGTAATCGTCCTACTGATATATTAAAAGTATGTATACTTAAAAAGAATTTTTTACATACATTAATAATTCCATAATCTAATTTTCAAGTGTCAAAATCAAAGCTATTTTAATGATACTTGACTAAAATTGTTTTTAAATAAAAAGAATATATAGGATTGTGTTTATTGTGATCATTAACTTTTTTTTTGGAAAATGGACTTAAACCACTTTCAAAATAAACGGCTTAAGTGTTGGATTTGGTCTTAGAGATTGTGCCTTCTAACTACGTTACACTATCAAGGAATTAGCTGTATTAACTGATTTCAAGAATAAGGAAAAAAAAAAAATCTTACACACAGGATTGTTTCTTTTATATAATATTGTGGTAGATATAATCTGGTTTGTATCTGAAATTACTGAAATGATGATGCTGAAGAATTTTTGTTTAAAAACAAACTGTACACATGATTCACATGTACAATTTTCGATTTTTTTCATTAAGTTTCTTTTTATTATACCAATAGAATTTTTGAATTGCTGATCTGATACTTGTCAAGAAAAAAAAACACGCAGGACTAAATAAATATTTATACATGTATCTACGAGTACGAGTATAGTAATTTAGAATAGGGGAATATTTAGTGCTGAGCTGCTTTTTCAACATCTCTAATTACTGATTAGAATTTTTTTTGAAACATCATTAAAATTATATTACACCTACAAATATGTTAATTACCTAAAAGTTAAATGAAAAAGTAAGTAAACAAAATTAATTTTAAATTCGGTTGATCGTCAAATTAAAATCGAATTGATATTATCAACTTCAGCACATCGTTGGGCATATTTTTATTAAATAGCAAAGTCTTTAATATAGGCTACTTTAGTTTGAAATTTATATTTTTTTTAAAAATGTAAAACATCTAGAAAAAATATTTCGCATAAATTCTTTTAATTTTTTTTTCATTAAAATACAGAACACATTTAAAGAATTACCCCTGAAAAATAAAAATCTTATCAATTCAATTAAATCTTATGCTCTCTAAATTATTACTGTCCTTCTAACACAGAAAAACTTTTTACAAGATTTTCATTTTTCTAGTTGGGAAAAAAAAATAAGTCTCCCACTTATGCAAACTTGCATTTTCTATATAGAATATAGATAATAGAAAACAAATGAAAAATCATTATGTTAGAAATAACAATTTCTTGAATTTCAAAACAACCATTATGGAAATTGTCAAAAATTTTCCAATATTTTCCAATTTTTCCTAGTATTTGGATTATGGAACTGTGCCTTACATTAGAACATTTCCGGAAGAGTTAATTTGATTTAGAAAAAGTTGATGAAGTTCTTAATGCATGGTACATTTGATAGACGCGCCCTACAAAAATAAAACTATTAAATTTTAAAATAATATTCTTCATTTGTTCTTGTACTGATTTTTTTTTTTTTAAATTAATCCAATAATTTTAATCTAGGTAGAAAATTTTTCTAAATTAACCCATTATGGTTTTTATTTAATTTGAATTTTATTCGTGTAAAAGATGTGTGTAAATATTTGCACAAAGAAATCATAATTTGTTTGTTTTTAACTTAATTTTTTAAATGATGAGATGAACACAGGAAGCTTATCAAATAGTACATACTATTCCACATATAGATAGCTTTAGGCAAAATTTATTCGTTGCTATTAAAAAAATATTTATGTAGAAAAAAAAAACTATAAAAAAAAATTTTTTTTTTTTTTTGCTACTTATTACACTTGTACTAGATATTTTTGTACTTATAGAAGTGAAAAAAAAAAACTTAGAAAAATCTGGTAGAAATAGAATTTTATTTAAAAGAAAATTGTAAATAAAACAAAAAAAAAAAAAAAACAAATAACTATCAATGCGAAAATTTAACTTAGATTTGTATAAATACAAACGTCTTTAATTGTGGGAAGATTAGTCGCGGTTCGAACATAATATCAATTCCAATTAATATTAAATTTTTTTAACGCAACGGAAATTTTATATATCAATCAAAATTTTATAAATTTACTTGAAAATTCGGAATATTTTAAAACGTGAAATATAAAAGGATAATTCAATTTTTGTTTAAGTGCGCAAAAACATTTAAATGGATAAATTCAAATTTTGGGTAAAATTTTTTTTTATTTATTTCGCGCCAAAAAATAGCAATTAAAGAAATTTAAACAATTTGAAATAATATAATTTTTTTTTAAAGTAAAATTAAATATCTCTGTAACTAAAAAAATAGCTTATTGTTTGAACTGATTTTTAAGATTAAGTGACTCTACAAAATAGATCTATAGGAAATTATATAGATGAAGTTATGATAAATGAACGAATTTTGAATATTCTTACAATTTAATAAAATTGGGTTTTTGCCTTTCAATTTTCCAATAGAATTAGCTTTATTTTCTTAAGCGAAAGCTTATTAGAAAGAATGCAACAAGAATAACTCCAATGGAAGTTTTCTTTTCCGATTGCTCTATAAGTATGATTAGCCTTATTAAAAACTGAAAAATAGGCAGAACTTAGTACATAATTCATTTTAGAAAATAACTCCAAAAAAGGATAAAATCATGATTTTGTGCTAAATTTTTTATATCTTGAAAATACATTTAGTTTATTTATTTATATATTCATTATAATGGTCTAAGCCTATCTGACTATAAGTTAGTACAATAAGATATATATATAATAATAGATTACATGCATTGTAAGGATAATAGTATTATTAATCCATTATTCCGTAATTTTTCCTGTTTTCTTCTTTGACTTCATGAAAATCAATGAATTATAGTCAAGCAAAATTCAAAAACAGAAAAAAAAAATGTATATTATATAAACAAAACATTAACTTCATTAATCTGTCCTTCAAATGTTGTCAAACAATATAACTATTAAAAATGTTTTATCAATTAATAGCTGTGCCTTACTTTGGCAATATTTTCGAGCCCTCATAAAAGTAAAGCGCAAATAGCACAACAACAAAATAATCCATTCAATCAAAATGTGTATCGTAGAGTTACACCATTTAATCAGCAACAACAGTCATTTAATCAACCACAACCATTTCAAAGGATTGGGCCATTATCACAATATTCACCATTACTTCCGGGTCAGGTAATTTATGTAAAAATTAAATAATTTAATGAATTGGAATAAAATTATTTTAGAAAATTGTTTTTTTTTTTTTGTTAAATTAAACAAGGCTGTTACTTTGGATTAAGTTAAAAATTTACTTTCTGTAAAATTAAAACTACTATATTTTTTAAACACATTTATACCGCACAAGGCTAAAAGTCGCAGATTATCCAAAAAAAAACTGATTTCTACAGTAATGGAAAAAATATTCGACCTACATAATGTCATTTTTTTTTATTAAAATATTGTAAAACTGAAATTAACTAAAAAAATGTTTACTGATTTTGAATAACTCATCTTCATTAACATTAAATGCAGTTGATAAAATTTGACATCTTAACGTGAATAAAATACTACTTTATTATTTTTCTCATGATAAACAATTCATTCATGTTAAGTACTGAAAAGATAATAATTTTTTTATGGTATTTAGATGAATGCAGTTTGTAAAGTTGTAGTAAAAAATATTATTCAATGACTACAATGATAATAAATATAATAGAAAAATAAATTTAAACAATAACATTCTATAATATGATCGTTATAATAAAAATTTAATTACAAAACAAATTTTACATTAAACAAACAGAATTTTGAATATGTGTTTGGAAGTTCATTTTTAAATTTATTACTCATACATAATTTAAATAGAGCCTATCGTAAGATTTTCTTTCTCCTTTGCAAAGTGTAAAATTTATATTTGATGATTTGAAAATGACAAAGCACTTGAATCAACAATTTTAAAGAATATACGATATATTAGAATATTAAATTTGTATATTTTTAAAAAGGGTTTAAATAAAATATAATAATTTAAACTCAAATCCTCATAAAGAAACTATTTTAAAGTGAAGAAAAACAAAAGACTCAAGACACAAACCTGTTCAATTTCTAACCCTTAATTAATCAGTCTATAAACGATGATTGGAAAATAATAATTTAATTTATTAAAGAATAGGTTCAAATTTTAATTTAAGCCTAAAATGTTGTTGACTATAAGCACTAAGTTCTGTCAATTAACTGAAAGTTAAAGCAAAGAGAGTAAAAAAGAAAATTTTGAAATATTTATATAGATTTAGCATTTTCAGAATACATACAATGCACGTTATAATTCTCAAAATTATGTGCCAATAACCGCTTATCAAAACGAAATAAACTATGATGGAAGTTTTGCTTACGGTTATTCAACTGGTGATGGAACTACTGCTCAAGCTCAAGGATATGTCAAGAATCTTGGCGTTAAAGATTTGGAAGCACAGGTAATTCAAGGATCATATTCTTATACTGCTCCGGATGGTTCACCAATTCAAGTATCTTACATCGCTGACGAAAATGGTAAGGAAAAAAGTTTTAATACTAATATAATATAAATAATTTTTTATACGTTAACAAAATATTATTATTATTAGGTTTTCGAGCTGAGGGAGCTCATATACCGACGCCTCCACCAATACCTAATGCAATAGTGAAATCACTTGATTATATCCAAAGAAATCAAATTTATAATCAAAATTTGAATTCAAATATAAATACACTTAATCCTAATTTTAATCAAAACTTAAATCCATTCCAAACGCCTCAACAATTCCAACAACAACAGAGACAAAATCAAATTACATCAAATGCATTACAAACACAACAACAAATATTACAACAGCAAACAGGTCAATATGCACCAAATTTACAATATCAGCAGCCACAACAAAGGCAGTTCCAAGGTTCAGTACCATTTCCACAGAATCCATTGAATAATAATCAAATACAACAGCAAAGATTTCAACAGCAGCAACAACAACACCAACAACAGCAACAACAACAACAACAAGATCAAAGTGATCAACAACTTTTGACACAACAACTACAGGGGCGATCCAACCAATTGCTAACAGCACCACCTAATCAATTTGATTTCAATAAATTTAGGCGCTATAAAAAAGAAACTAAAAAACAGCAATTTATAGGAAAACAAGTTGAAAAACTTCAAAAATCAAATATTACAACAAAGCCAACAAAAAGGAATTCAATTAAAGTTATTTTACCATAATTACTAGCAAAAGATTTACATACACATCATTTTATTAGTTCATAAGAGAAATTAGTCGTAAGTGTAAAAGAATAATAATTTTCAATTTGCTCAATATTATACGTACGTACATAATTTTATTCAAATAACAATAATTATCTATTTTCATTTTGTATATTATTTTTTGTATAATAAAATTTGTATTAATTATATAAAGTGCAAAAGTATATAAAAAAATGTATACAACGCAATTATGTTTTTCTTTAAACGTTTTCATGGAATAAAATAACCATAGTCTACGAGATAGTAACGAACTAGTAAAAGGTTTGCAACTTTTTAATAATAATTTTTTTAAGAACTCATAAATATTGAAAATTAAAATATTTTTCATATTATTCCTATTATTAAATTCAATCTTATTCTTCATTTAAAATGAAAAGTATACAACGTCATGGTTTAGATTAAAAGCAAAACTGTTGAACTAAACAAATGATGAAAAATTTACTTCCGATTGTATTTGTAATAATGTAACATTTATGATGGTGGAACTGTTTGTTGCTTTTCTGAGTGGTCTCCTAAGAAATAATTTTGTAGTCTAGATAGGAAAAAACATTTCTAGATTAATCATTAAAAAGTTTTATTAATCCAATACTAAAATTAGCACCTTAAAGTTAAGTTATAAATAAATAATTTTTAATTTTTAATAAGTCCACCATAATGTTACTGCATTCTTTTTATTGACCATTTCGAATTGGAATTGAGATTTATAGCTTTTTGTTTTATTTTAGATGTTATCAACACCAAAATTTTAAAGTGATGTGGTTTTTGATTACATTTCTTATTAAATTATTCAAACTCAAGAAAATGTTAAGAAAACAAATATATTATCTTAAATGCAAAATAGTAAATTTATATTCAAATTTGATGAAAGTAATAATTTGCTAGGCTAAATTTGGAATGAAATTTAAATCACCTCATTTATTAATTATATAAATACAGAACGAAAAACTTCTTGTACTTTAGAAAAATAATTTTTGAACGGCTAATACAATGATAGCCAATATTTGTTTACACAAACATTATGGAAAACTTCGCAGATACTTAAAATTTAAATTCAAATTAACAACTTGTGCACAAAATATTTAAAAACTTAAAATAAAATGATGTATCAAAATCAAAGGCACGTTATTTGGATTATAGTTTTCCAGTGCTTACAAAAATATTGGAAAAGCCAAATAAATAAGCCATTATTAAGATTATGCTTAAGTTTTATTTTTACTAACAAAATATTATATATTTTAATTTTTATTGAAATATATATCATATTTGATACAATAATACAGCAAACTATTATTTTTTAAATAAATTGGAATGTTATTACATGTTATTGAAAATTAAATTATTCTTATTTATCTATTATTTTAATGTAAACGATTAAAAAGCTGATAAAAAAAGTTATCAGTTTTGCATTAACCCGGCATGACCCACCTTAAGTATATTCTACTCATCTAAATTTAAAATTACAAAGGCTTTTCCTTAATTAAGATATTATTATGAACAAAAAAATATAAAATGTGAGCATCTTTGCTTTTAAATAAGAATTAAATTTGGATTTTCTATTTTAAAAACTAAGAAAAAATAACTTAATATTAATATATTTGTTCGAAAAGGGCTGAAAAATTTATGTTTTTTAAAAAAAAATTATTTTAATACACTAAATATATAATTTATTTATTTTTTTATCATTTAAGGAAAAGTTTTTCGGGAATTTTGAATTTAATTTATGTACTCTGCTGCAATGAGAGTTGTTAATTTAGAACTTTTCGATGTACATAATGGTATCTACTTAATTGTTATTTAGAATTTTATTTAAGAAATTTAAGAAAGAAGACTACTTGTTATTTTAGTATTAATATCCCAATTTTTTTTATGTACGAAAAGTTAGTTATATGTATAAAAATAGCTGAAGAATTTACTTACATTTCCAAGTAAATTCATTAACCTTAATTTCTAAAAATCTCAAATTTACAATTATATAAATTTTAATAAAAGGAAGATCAATCTACGTAAAAATTACTTTAAGCCTATTTTAAAATTCTTATAAAATTATTTAACATAAATTGTCCACTTAAAGTCTTCAGCTTTTAATTTACAATTTTCTTCCTATATTCGGCTTTCTAATTTCACAACTAAATCGTTAGCTTTTTCAATAACAGAAAAAATAAATGGTCGTTCCATTGGATTAACCCGTAGCATATATAAAATAAGATCATGCATATCCTGAAAATATAGTGATTTTTATGTATATTTTTAACAGATAATTTAAACAACAAAAAATAATTTACTTGTGAATAAATTGAATTAGAAGGAAAATTTATGTTTCCACTTAAAACAGCAAGGGCTACTGAATCTCCTTTTTCGTAGATAGGATCAAACGGACATTTAAAAAAACACATAGCATACAAAACACATCCAAGGCTCTATAAAAAAAACTTCAATTAATAATATTTATTTCGTAAAACAATATATATATTCAATATTTTTCGCGAAAGTGAAAGTAAAAATCTTTATTTTAATTCAGTTTAATAAAAATATTTTTTTTCCCTGTGAAACGTAAAACTTATATTAGTCAGTTTTATTTCCGCAAACTGTGAGTAAGAAATATAAAAACACTATTTATGGTAATTGTTAATACAACATGCCTTTGACCATGGAAAACTTATTATAAAGATTCTCATCGTTTAACTTTCAATAGCTTGATTTGGTACATATAATTTAATAGACATTACAAGCTACAATTATAAACTTGTTGATTTATTTAGTACGACAAGGAAGAAATGAGAAACGAAAATTATGGTATACTTAAACAAAATAAAAATTACCCAAATATCAGTCCTCTCATCAATAAATCCATAACTTGGGACGGTGAACAATTCCGGCGCTCTATACACAATAGAACACTTTTCTTCAGCTATATCTTGCAAATTTTGTGCATCTTGTTGCCCACAAATTTGAATTCTGGCTTCTGTAGCTGAACCTAAATCAACTAATATAGGTTCAAACGAATCTGAAAGGCACACATTATGTGTTTTTAAATCTCGATGGGCAATTGCATTTGGCTTCAATTCATGTAAAGCTTTCACGCCTTCACAAATTCCTAAAAAAACTTGTAAAACTTGTGCTTCTGGCATGAAATCATTACTCCTTGATCTCGATATCAAATGATCATATAAGCTACCATTTTTATAATAAGGCAATACAATTAATAATTTACTAGTGGTATTTATTACTATATCGGCGGATCCCTTTAATACATAATCAACAACTTTAATAACATTTTCATGATGTATTTTTCGACATATTTCGATTTCCTTCATAGCAAAATTTTGATCATCAATAGAATGACAAGTTATTCTTTTCAAAGCATATCGTTTTTTAGTAATTCTATTTTCCGCTAAATCGATTAGGCTGAAACCCCTAAAAATAGAAGAAAAAATTAAATATGATCAAAATTGTTGGTGACTTATATTACATTAAAAGATCAAATTTTTTTTTTTTGTCTTTATATACACAACTCGTCAGTATTTTTTGCATTTCTGGGATATAACAAACTGAATACCTACCTAATGTAGTAGTAGTATGAAGTATTTAAATAATATTTAAAATGGATTCAAAGAAAAATATACTAAATCGGCTTGGAATAAAAAAATGTAACTAAATAACCTGAAGGTATAGAAAAATTTAATGGCTTTAATAGCTGACTGGTTGAGCTGATAGAAAAATTTGTTTTTTCTTTTTCTCCTCGATATTTTGAAATTTGCAGCAACTTATATTAACTATAGAATTTCATCGTCAATTTCTCACGATCATCTTTCAATTCACATTTCTCATTTCCCCAAATTTGCATTCATCTAACTTCTTAGAAGGTAGATACTTAAGTAGTTAGTACCAATGATGGGTAAGTCCTAAGCCTAGTACTTATCTACCTACAAATTTCACAATAATACTGAAACCCCTGGTTGGAAAAAAAAATCGAAATATTTTTGAATACTTTCGAACGATAATGTCGTCATGAACCCGGATTAAAACTAATTTCAATATTAATATATTTCTAGAACATCTTTTCAGTCCAATCATCCAAGAAGTACATTAAATATTATACCTAAATTTTTTTTTAACTCACCCTTCAGCAATTCTCTCTAAAACAATATAATCTGTACCATTTACATTTAATTTTTCCCTTCTGCACCAGCAACCTAAATTGAAAATAATCGCCCATCCTAAGCTATTCATTTCATTTAAAAAAATTCAGTGAAAAATAAATTATATTTTTAATTTATAAATTTTTTTAATTTTCTTAAATAAAAAGAAAATTTTCTTTTTTTTCTTGCCACTTCACTTCACTCAGATTTCACAAACAAAACAACAACAAATTCTTATCAGCTTGTAGCTTACATTTCATTGCACCAAATAAACTCACAGGATGAATAATTTTAATTGCACTCATTCTACCTTATCAACAAAATATTATCTCAATAATTATTAGCTATTAAGAAAAACAAAAAAAAAGGAAATTTTCAATAGATTTTCATCATTTATCCGAAAATTTACTCAGAAATATCCGATTTATGATAATAGAGAAGAACTTCGTGGGTAAAAAAAATAGTTAGACTTTTGAAAATTAAAACTAAAAAGGTCGGTAGTGTAGATTGAAGAGAAAAAACTCATAATTTCAAATGCCACCGTGAGTGTCGCATATTTACTTCCTTATTTTTTTTTTATTTATTTTTTTTGTTTATTTTTATTCTCAGGACTTTGTTTACATTTTTAAAGTTGATTATTGTTGTTTTTGTTTATTTCACTTTTCCTTTTGTTTTTGTGTTTCAAGTTTCAAAAATTTGTAAAGTTGAAAATAATTTGATTTGGGTTGTATTTGCAGTAATAGTAATACAACTTTATCAGTATCTAAAAAATTTTTAAATATATTTTAATAAATTATTTTTGTAGAATTCATTTCGAAAATGTCTAAATTTAATCCAATAATTCAAGAGCGGAGTGGTGCTGTACGTGAAGTTGGTTCGCAAGCAGTTTGGAGCTTATCGTCATGTAAACCAGGTTTGTTTTGGCTTTCTTTTTTAACTTTTTTTATTTCTATTTCTTGACGGATGCTTGAAAATTTCGCTGTCCTTCATTAAATGATTGATTGAATATGAAGCTAACTGTATAAAATACTTCCCCTCTGCTAGTTCGGAAGGTAGGCATATCTTCTAAATTAAAACTTTTTTTTCTAAGGTTTTGGTGTTGAAAGACTTCGAGATAACTGCATGGACACTTATTGGCAATCAGATGGTAGCTTACCACATTTAGTGAATATCCAATTTCAACGTAAAACTACAATTAGCCAAATTTATATTTACACCGATTATAAATTAGACGAAAGTTATACACCCAGCAGAATTTCAATTCGATCAGGAACACATTTCAATGATTTACAAGAAATTGAAGTGGTAGATTTATCAGAGCCAAATGGTTAGTGAATTTATCTATATAACTATAATTTAAAACAAAATACTTTTGTTTTGATATCCTAATTATTTTAAAAACTGCTTTGGAAACATTAATCTTTTATTTTTATTGACTTTCTGCCATATTAGTATTCGAGCATAAAATATTTTCCATGTGTAAATTCTTAAATTGTATTTATAATTTTGTTTATTTTAGGATGGGTACCGATTCCAGTTAAAGATAGTCGCGATAAAACTTTACGGACTTTTATGATACAAATTGCGGTAATATCGAATCATCAGAATGGTCGTGATACACACATGAGACAAATTAGAATACATTCACCTGTTGAAGGACGTAATTATCCATTAGAATTTTTTGGAAAATTTTCAACTGTAGAATTACAACAATTCACAACAATAAGATAATTGTATGAAGTTAAATTAATACGGAATGAATTTTCTCAATTCAAAAATGAAAATTAAATTTACGAAAATATATATTATTATGTAAATAGGATTAAAAATTTACCATACATTTAAATTAAAGTAAAATTTTTCGATTTTCAAAGTTAAAAACTTGACAGAATAAATTGAATATAATTAAAAATGAAATGATTTAATTTATAATGATCATAATATTATTATTGTCGGGAAAGATAATTAGAAACCACGGCAGGAAAGACGATTCTAATAAAGGATAATATTGATTCTCTTTCATGAATTAGATTTAGGTACACACGTTTTAATTTGAATTACATTTATGTATAATGTTTAACAATATTTCAATAAATAAATGAGAAAGAGTAATATTTTTTTTATTCTGTTCGAGTGTGCTTATTATTTGTACATATTATTTTTTTAAAAATATTAAATTTTTTATTTCCCATTGATTTAGGATATTAACTAGTACTTGTCAGTACTGAGTGACGAAACGCAAGAAGTTTACTAATTTTTATTTCAAACGTAATTATTTATTTTGTAGGTAATTGGAATTCTATAAATTAGTCAGGTTTACGAAAAAAAACTGTATACAAACAAACCCTTAAATAGAAAATTAATAAGGGCAAATATTTAAGAAAAAATCTGTAATAAAAATTTTTTTTTTATTAATTTGGCCAAGCTAAATTTTTTTTTTTTAAAGTTTTAATTAAATTATTTATGAAAACTTAAAAAAATAATATTTCGGACCTAAAATCTTATGAAAATACCCAATTTAAAAACTATTATTTTTCTCCGGATTTGAAATTTGAAGATTTTTTTGTCCACAGATTAAATAATTTAGAATTGAGAATTTTTTTTGAAAAAAATTGGAAATAACGATTAAGAAAATTTTTTTTGATGTGGGTCATATAACTTAAATTTACAATTGAAGGGAAATCGGGAAGGACATTCATCTATTATATCGGCCTATTAATTACAATAGGTTAGATGAACGCCAAAGTACTTCATACTCATTTAGAACAATCGATTAAATTGTTTGTCGACAATAAGTCTTATTTTTGGAAATTACTACCTTATTTGGTTTAGTTTTGACTTTTATAATATAATCAAAATAATTTTCTAAACATAAAAACTGATCAATTTCCGATTTTAGTTACATTCAATCGTTACCTATGTATCTATTTCTTAATATTTATGTATTTAAGTAGATGTATAAAATTAAAATGGCTAATCATCAACTTTGAAAAATTAAATCTAGAAAATCTATTTAAATAAATTGCTTTTTTTTATAACTTCTCCTTGCTTATAAATTTTCTCAAATTCGTATTTATGTAAGGACGTTTTAGCAATAGTTTCATTATTCAATAATATCTTAATAATTTTTTAAGTTAGTATTAATTGTAACAAAAACATATTTAATAGTAATTCATCTGCCTTCTGCACGGATTGAAGGATATAAATTTATTAAAACATATTTTTTGTCAACAAAACTTACGCTTAGTTGAAAGCTTAGATTATATTTTATATATTTGATATACATATACTATGTGTATAAGATTATTATATTAGTATCCGAATGCTGTAAGCGAATATATAAATTTTCTGTTGGGTATTTATTCGTTCCATTACAGTAGAATCTAATAAATTCCATGTATTTTTAAGTAATGCCTCACTCTAAATTTAAGTTTTAATAAGACTTTATGTCAGTTTAGATTTTCAAAAATAAACTTATGATTTACTATGGAAAGAATATCGACTGGAACGGCAATAAAGTTTATATATATCTTAATAAAAATTAATAAAATAATCAAGTTATTCAACCTACATTAACAAGTTACTTTAATTTTTTTTAATAATACAAGTGTAATGTAAGTATAAGAATTTTTGGTCAATATTCTGATTTTTAAAGTGAATACCAAATTTGTACATTAAAGAAAAACATTTCTGTCATATAGAATACAATATCGTGTGTAAAACCAATTATTTTTATTGGCTATTCATTTATAAATCAATAATAAACATTGACGATGTGCATTGTGTTTAAGTTTAAGGTATACACAATGAATATATTTATAGTAAATTTTTCATAGGTTCATTAATAAAATTTATTTATTTTATTATTTTTGAAGATGAA
The DNA here is from genome assembly GCA_964007475.1 of Hybos culiciformis. NCBI lineage: Eukaryota > Metazoa > Arthropoda > Insecta > Diptera > Hybotidae > Hybos > Hybos culiciformis. Next base: position 94,128,387 of record OZ023274.1, on the reverse strand, counting down.
GCGCAATGCTTACAGATCGTGTTTAAAGATTTCATTTATAGCTCATTATTTAAATTTTTTACAAGATTTCTCATAATTTTTCGAATAAATAATAGCTTATTTACACCATTTGAATTAAATTTAAATTAAAGGTTAATGATGATTAAATTGATTGACAAACTTAAAATTTTTAAGTATAAATTTAAACAGAATTACTTAAATATAATAATTGATTATTTGATTTTTCCACACATTTATTTCGGTGGGTTCGGTGACAACTAAATATACTGAGATTACATGAATTATTTTAATTTTTTTCCACATGATTTTATGTACCTATGTTTAAACAGTAAAGTGCATACATTTGTTAGTGACTTAATATAATATATTTGATCGTACAAAGTTTAAAAGGAACATTGTAATCTTGTTGTACGATTTCTTTTAAAAGGCCGTAAAAACGTAACTATATATACTAAAAAATGTATATAAGCTTGCTTAAAATATGAATGCATTTTTCTATATAAACAAACTATAATTCCAAAATCAGTTTTTATTAAGCAAAGTATCCTGTTTCAGATTTTACAGAAAGTATGATGTTAATATTATCAGTTTCGATGTTATCATTAAAAAATTCTATATTTGATGTTGTACGGAAAATTATACATTAAATTTAGATTGTTTGAAAAAAAAAATATCGTGTTTTATTTTCTGTTTTGGCCCAAGCATAAATCATTTAATTTTCACAAATATTTGTTTAATAAATCTTATTTATTCTTAATTATAGATTTTCTTAAGATATTTATGATTTCATAAGACAATCAAATTATAATATTTATGGACCTCGGTGATACATTTTTGATCCTTTCTATGGCACCTTAAAAAATCACAGTGCTCGGTTATCAATATTATGGATTTGTAAAATATAGAATAACATCAGTTTTAGCCTTTTTGCGGGCTTAAATCATATACAAGAGTGCAAGTTGTGCTTACACTTTCACGTCAGAGGCCTAAGTTTGTAGGTTAATGATTTATTTTACAGAAAAATATTTTTTTCTGAAAGCAAAAAATTAATTCATTAAAATACATAGGTAGTAGGTACATTATTTTTGTAACGTATATATGTAATTATAATTTTAGGTGTTCTATTCTATCCTTATTAAAGATAACAAATCTTTATTACGTAATTTTTTTTTAAGTAAGTACCACGAATTTTTATAATTTTTAATTGGAATTTATTTATTGAATTCATTAATAATTGCCTAATAAAACGTCATTAATTTATTGAAAACTGATTTTGAATTGAACTTTTTGCAATGAAATGATCCGATTGAATAAAATTTTATGACAAGCAAGAAGAATCCACCTTGCACGATTTTCTTTAAATTATTATTGTTTAATTTTTTATTTTTTTAATAAAAATGATATTGGTTCAATTCAGGTAATATTTTTATCAAAAATTAAATTAAATTTTTATTGGATAGAAAATCAATAATAGTCCAAGACATGTTAAACTTTCTATAACTTGATGTTTGCTGTCAGTTTCCAATTTGATTATTTTTTGATGAATTATTTTATAATTTGCCCAATAATTTCAAAAAAAAATCTACAAAAGAGTTAATAATTTGTGGACTTCGAATGTAATTTAGCGATACAATATTATAAAGGGCAACAAAAAACTGAATAAAATAGTACCTGTAATAATTTAAATTGTATAGTCACTTTTTGGTTTTTTAACTTTTTCGAGTTTTTTTAGGTGTTCTTACTGACACTGATTGAACGTCTTTTCAAGTGAAAAACTTATATTGGAAAATTAGGAATATTTCATATTTTATTATCTTAATCTTGTACAAAAATCAACGAAATAAAGTTCTGAAATAAAAAGGCATCATTTATTTGAAGAATTTTAAGTTGTAAATTTTTAGTTCTCTTAAATTCAATCATAATTTATTTTTATTATTAATAGTAATTTTGAAATAAATTTAATATCAACTCTATTAATTACTTTCAAGTGGCATCGTACGAAATGTGTAAAGAATTATGGAAATTGTGTGGTCTTAAAAAACTAGTAAATATGAAATCTATTTGAAAAATTTCCTCCAATTTTAATTCTTTTATGCTCATAATTTGTTTTTCCTTGTTTAACATGATCCAAATAGATTTTTAATAACCAAAAAAATAGATTTATTAAAGCTTTTATTGTTACATAAATACCATTTCTATAACCAGGTAACTTATGGGTCTTTTAAGTCACGGAAAATGTTTCAAAACATCCAAAAGAAAAAATGTAGATATTAAAAATTTAAAAATTTATTATCAAAGCATTTTAATTTATTTTTTATGTAATAACAATTTATTAGAAATATATTTAAAAGAAATGTTTCTTCAAATTTTGACATAATTTCTTATAAAGTTTTAGATTACAAAAATTAAAAAATGGGACCAATGTTATTAATGTAAGAGATCTACTACTTTATTATGTATATTTTCGTAACGAAAAAAAATTTAATTAAATTTTTTCTATTTCATGGACAAAAAATAAATATTTTATAGGCTCTGTGTTTATTTATTTTATAACTTAAAATTTTTGGATACTGTGAGTTGTGACTGTGATATGAGAAAATAAGTATGAAAATGATTTCGAGGTAATTTCTTTTTCAGATTGAAACTTGAATGGTTCTGTAAGTTCCTTTAAAGCGTTGAAAATTTGTAGAAGATAAACAGTAGCTGCCAAGTGTTAGAAAAATAGCACAATTTAACTTACATAGTTGCTACTTCAATGATTAGAAGACTCATAATTGTATTTAAAGCAATACAATTACAAATTGCAACCATTTTGCAATTTTAAATAATGCAATTAACTAAAATTGGAATTAAAAAATTTTTAAGAATGTATAAATTCCTTTATGAAAAAAATAAAGATTATATAATTTATATTTATTTTTAATATTTTAACTAAATTATTTATTCGCTGCAAGCCATAGTGAAATATAAAACAAAAAGGTAAAATGCATCTTATAAATTTTCTTATAACTAAGAAAAAAAAAATTAAATTATAGATTTAATAATAACTATTATTATCTCAGTATATATATAAAAAAAAATTATTTTCGGTAAATTGAAGACCGCCGTTCGTATAATAAGTAGAGAATTGTACAAAAATTAAAAAAAATCTGTTAAAAATATTTTTAGAAACATGAACAAATTTGATTACCTGGACTTTAAAAAAACTTTAAATTAATAATAATAAATTAAATTGAAAGAAATAATAAAGAATACTCGTATGAGATGCAAGAGATTGGATACTTAATTCTTTTTCTCATAATTCACCAAATGATTCGTTGATCCTGCACCACATTGTTCATTATAACTTTTAGTATACAATGTGAGCATTTGTTGTATTTTATTATCTATCTCTGCAATTTTTCATGTGCAACCAAAAATCATTTCATTGAAACCATTATCATTAGGAAACAGCTCTAAAAGTCACTATTCTTTGCTTTATTAATCGATTTATTTATTACAGGCTAGACTTTCGCGACAAAATGCTTATTCCTTACAAAAAATTATCTTTATTCTTATTTCAATATCGCATGTATTTAATATTATTAGAACAGAACTCTTGATTTATTTTTATGTTTCCCAGAATATTATTCTAAAAGGATCCGATGATAGAAAACTTAATTCAATCAATATTTTGTTTGCAGAAAAATCTATCTTCTCAGATTTCTGTTAAAGCATATTCTTCGCAATGTACAAAATGATATTTTCATAACATACATAAATATTCTTCTATAGGTACGATATTGTGAATGAATTTATTTTCCTAAAAACATTTTTTTTTTCGATGCACTATTGATTATAACTTTTGGAGATTTTTTTATAATCAAATTCTAACAAAAAATAAAACCAATAAACTTTAATAAAACAATAATTTTGAAAAAAAAATTGTATTTTTATACTTTTTTTTTGTAAATTAAAACTTTATAAGAGATGATAAATGACCATGAAAATTGATAGTTATTATTATTATTCCATAGTTTTCATAGTTTCATAATTTTGTGATGATATTAATTTTGAATTGAACATGATTTTTCATTTGTTGGTGTACATAAACACTAAACTGCGTGAATTTATTTTTTCAATTGAATTGACTATTATTAAAATGAAAATGATGATAATAATGATGATGAAGAGAAGAACAAAATAAAGTGAATGTTAAATTAGTTTATAGTATTATATATAATACTATGTTGGTGATGATAATGATGATGCTAATCGCAGATGGATGGATGATAATGATATTAATTTCATAAATCAATACTATTTATTGAAATATTAAGAAATTTATTATTAATTCGCATTGTCAATGCTATGATTTTTATTAAAACTAGAAAAAAAAATTAGCTTTATTACAATTTAATGAAATTTCTTAGATGCATAAATAATAAAAATACAAAAATTTTGATTTTAACGTACTAACGTTAAGTGGACTACTATTGAAGGTTTGGATTAAACTGCAATTAATTTTAAAAACAATTTAAATTCATACGTTATTATAAAAGATTCACATTCTTCTTATCGTTGCTTATTTTTGAATTGTTTGAAAATTGACATATTATGTATCTTTTATAGCACCATCTCAATCTGATATAAAAATACGAATATAAAAATACAGACAAAAAACACCCTTATTCAAATAGTTAAATTAATTTCTTCAAACTTCGAATGAACCGGAGATGATTGAAATTATTTCTGCAGTTGCATCCTGGAGGATGCTAAACAATCCATTTTGAAAGCCGTCGTTTTTTAACAAGTCATTTTATAACATAACTTTAAAAATACATTTTTTTTTTTAAATCAAAATCAAAAAATAAATTTCTAAATTGTTTGCATTGACATCATTGACCCGACAGTTTAAAATTAAATATCTTAAGCGTATAAAATTGATTGTATTGGCTTATTTAATGAATTTGTCAGATAATTAACAAATTTTTTAAAAATATTTTGATTTCATTATTATTAGGATTAAAGTTTAACTAATATTAAAATTATAGTACATTTCTATATCTTGAATTAAATAGTAATATTGGAAGATCAAAATGATCAAGGAAAAAACATGACGTGATGAAAAATTTATTTAAAATATTTTTTAATTGTATGCTTATCTTATGATATTATTGTGGCAGTAAGTGCGTATAGTAATTGGAATTCTTTTTGTGCTATCGAAAATATTTGTTTTTTTGTCTAATTCCTGTTACAGAATTGTACAAGTGCCTGCACACATAAAATATAAAATATAAAATTTTCATCAAATTCTGTGCCAAAGATACATAATATTGCATTATGATTTGGAATTTTTGATTTTAATTTTAAATATTATTTAACTGATATTTAAAAAAATTTTAATTGATATTTAAAAAAAATTTTTTGGCTTTTTTTTTGTTAATTTCATATATTTCCGGAGCATAAATTATGGCAATTCTTACCACAATAAAGCTTTAAAATTCTTCGTTTCTTACAATTTGAGTTATTTAAATAATTATTACTTTTTAAATGCATTCATTAATTAACAATCGTAAGCTTTTCAAAAAGGAAATATTTAAATTATTCTACAATATCAATGATTAATTATTATTAATATTTCTTAATGTATTTCAAAATCATTATATGTATTATTAGAAGTAATTATTTTTTTTATCTGAATAGTTTTTATTAAAAACAAGGTCAGTTTATAGATCTTTTTGTAATTAAAAAAAAATATTTATAATCAATAAAATATATAAAGCTTTGTATGTAAGTTAGATTTTTGCAGAATTAGAAGTTCACCGCTTTTATTATTGAGTACATCATACATAAATTTAAGAATGCATATTAACTAAGTAAAAGTAATAAAATAAATAATATACCAGTGTTCGATTTTAATATAGTTAATTATTTTTAAACATATTATGTATTCCATATTTTAATAGTTCGATTAGCTAAAAAAATTATGTATGTACAATTCTACATAAATCAATGTAAATCAATATTATATTATTTAACTAGACTTGTACATACAATTTTACGAATAGAAGATTAATAAATTACATATAATAGCTTTAAATTTAAAACAATAAATTTAAATTAATTCAAACCAAGTTTTGATTGAAGTTTCATAAAGATAAAGTAGTTTAAATTAAAACTTGTGTGGGGAAATTGGAAATGGGCGGGAGGATATTCAAGGCTTGCTTTAAAAACCAATTGAAATTAAAAGAACTTTATCCACAAAAAGTCATTATATCATTACATATTTGATGTAGACTTCAAAGACTTAGTTATTCGCTAATTTGTTAGTGCTTAAAGCTTATTTTGCACAGAATATGAGCATTATTTTTTAATTATTACATTTTTATAGATGTATATATATTTATATTATATGAATTTTATGAATAAGCAAATGTTTACTAATTGAAAATAAATAGTTTCAAAACAAGCAAAAATCTTGCAAAAGAGTCAACGTTTATAGATTAGTCAGTTTATAAACATTCCGACTTTTCTGACCAAGATAATGGTTTGCTGAAAAATGATGACATGTGATATTATTTATATGAAACTGCCTTCTTCTTTCTGATAACTTAACTACCTATATGTTGGATCCATTTTATTTTTACTTTTTTTTTGCCAAGAGAGAGTTCAGAGCTAACCGTATTACATTACAATTTAATGGTAAAAAGACGTATCATTAGTGAAAAAACATTTGATACATTTTTTTAAACACCCTGTCGATTGTAATCTTAATGATGATGTTATTATTTCAGGGGATATAATTGAGATTATAAGGACTGGATATACCTACTTATTAATGTCTTTATGCAAAGTAAATGTGAAAAATCTGAAAATAGCTAAAAGTTTTACAAATAAAGGGTCGCTCTTTGAAAAAAAAATCTGTTCAAATTCAAAATAATTTCTTTGATTAAATTTGTTTTTATCATTGCATTTGTTTTTATTTTATTAACATATTAATTTACATAATTTACAATAAAATGTGTTAAGTCAACGTTAACTTAAGTCATTTTTATTTCAATGTAATGGCATTAGATCACTAGCCATCATTTTCAATTTAATTTTTTCTTATTCTAACGTCATCATATAATTTAGTATTATCTCATTCGATTGAAACATCTGGCTTTAATTATTGTAATAATAAATTATAATTAAAATTAAAGTTAATTTACTAAAATTAATTTTTTTTTTTAAATTATTACTTCACTTTAATTACAAAATTTGTTTTCCTAGTTTTTTTTTTAATAATTATAGCCTGTTTGTGAATTGAATGCACCATTTCCAGGTTTACCTCCGGCTGAACCAGGTCGACCTCCTGCACCACCACTTCCGCCACCACCACCACCTCGACCACCAGCACCACCACCACCACCGCTATGACCTCCAGCACCACCTCTTCCGGCACCCCCACCACCATGTCCTCCAGCACCACCTCTACCGGCACCTCCTCCATAACCACCTGCTCCAGCACCACCTCCAGCTCCGCCGAAATTACCAGCACCACCAGATGATCCTCCGAAGCCACCGCCACCACCTCCTCCACTACCACCACCGTAACCACCAGCACCACCACCGCCTCCTCCTCGTCCCTGAGCCGCTGCCGTTGATTCTAATGCTTTTTTAATGGCATCTGGAATAGGTGGGGGAGTGGGTAAATGATCACCTTGTGGTTGAAAACCATTTTCATCCGCAATATAAGTCACTGTTATAACTTGACCGTCTGGATCCGTATATGAATATGATCCCATTACAGTTTGGATTTCATTATCTGATCCTTTATTTTTAAGTTCACCTTGTTCTTCAGCTTTAATTCCATTAGCTGTTTCATAACTAAATCTATAACTGCCATCACCATTATTTTCATTTTCATATGATAAAATTTCGATTGGTGGTCCAGATGGTTGTTGTGGAGCTCCTCCACTAGGTCTTCCGCCAAAGCCTCCAGAGGACGCACCACCTAATAAACCAAACAATTTATTGTTTAAATATATACACTTTACATTTTTAAATAATTTGAAAAAAAAGAAAAAAGAAGAGTTATAATTACCTCCTCTTCCACCACCACCACCGCCTCCACCAAAACCTCCTAGTCCTTGATTTCCACCACCACCACTGCCTCCACCAAAACCTCCTAGTCCTTGATTTCCTCCTCCACCACCACCGCCTCCTCTACCACCACCACCACCGCCTCCTCTACCACCACCACCACCTCCAAATCCGGGTTGTTGAAGACCAGGTCCACCTCCAGCTGTTGCTGCATTTGGAGGTGGTAAATAATTGTTGTCTAATTTGGCGCAATTGCTGATTGCAATTAAACTGATGAAAATTAACTGTGAAAAATGGAATGAGAAAATAATTTAAATTTACTACAAAGTTAACATGTGTACAAGATTCGATCTAAAATCTAGTTAAGTATTGGTAATTTCTTTTTGACAATCATCCTTAAGAACTACAATTTGAATGAGTCTATGGTACCTCAGCGAAATTTTAAAAAAGAAGAGCTGTTTTATTGGCTTGTGGATTATCTTCTTTTCAAAAAAATGTAAGTCAATCTTATTCCGTGACATTTTTATACTTGAAAAATGAATTGAAACAAAAAATAAATATTTTATTGCATTTTTTTTTTTTTTTTAAGTTCAATAGTTGACACATTGTTTAATATCTGCGGTGTCGTGCTGAGAATGAACGCATGTTTATTTTGTTTTAAATTTATTTATTTTTTCTATATGCTTTTAAAGCTAAACCACCATAGTCATCTTCTTCATCACCCAACAACATGCCCATCCTTTTTTCTAACTGCCTTTTTGGTATATATATTTTTTTTAAAATGTAACTTGGATGGAAGATATATTTTTGTTTTAAACTTTATAAAAAAAAAATTATATATACTATTATGTCTAATTAGCATTTGGAAAATATAAGAGAGATACCAATCAAAATAAAATAAAAACAATAAAAAAAACTTTAGAATTGATATTCTTTTCTAAAACAAATTTTCACTTCAATGTTAATTTAAAAAAAAAAAAAAAACTACATTATGACGGTTATTATGCAACGTGATGGTTAACTATAAGCTATTTATGGTATGAAATTTATGTTTTGTCCTCTTGTTGTTTAGTTAAATGAGATGTATTTGTTTTTAAAAGGTAAACTAGCAAAAAGGTATATTAGTCCAAGCAAAAGAGTTTGTAAAAATTTTGTATTTAAATTAGTTGAGCTTTGTAGACCTGCAAAAGAATTTTTCTTTTTCTAAAGAGGATACAGATTAGTTTCACTATCGGTTTACTTTTGTTCTAAAATTATTGCAGCAGAAATAAGTACGATACGAAGATCACTAAATTAAACTTTTTAAATTCTTGGCTATGTTTGTGAAATTGAAAACAATCCTTTTTTTTTGTCAACCTAAAATAATAGCTGGTCAAAAAAATTGTAAATGTTTTTATGGGTCAAAAAATGTCCACAACTACATAATGTAGGAAATTTTTCTATTTTTTAAAACTTTAATAACTTTTCTCACCGTTAATCAAAATTAATGGCATTAAAGATAAAATAGTTTATGATGCAAAAAAAAAGAAAATTAATGTAAATTTATGCATTGAATTCGTGAAAATTTTTTATTATTTTTTTTTTTTATATAATATTTTAAAAATTTTTGAATAAAAAATTATATTAAATTATTGTGAAAAATAAAATGAATAATAGTTTTGAACAAAAAAATAAAAAAAATTAAATAAAAACACCCATATTTTTGAATATATTTAAATATAAAAAAAATAAATGTTAGAAGTTGTGTTTTACATTGTTCAGTGGTTATATTATTTAATCTGGGCAGAATTTGAACCACCTTCAGGAAAACATTATATGCATATATATTTTTAAAAGCAGTTAAACTGATAATAGTAGCAATATGTAGCCCCAGTAATCAATTTATTATCCAATAAATTTCCACCTCAATAATTATTATTTATTTTATCGGCAATTTTTTTTATTTTTTTTTTTTTCGCAATTTTTTGCAATTTATTTGAAAACGAGCAAAATGTAAAAAGAATAAAATAAGCATGGACTTGAAGATGTTAAACATGACTTCGAATGGAATATTAGAATTATTTTTTTTTAACACAATTTAAATTAAAAGCGCGAATTTCTCTTTATTAAATACATTCATTTAGCTAGATTTTCATTTTATTGACAGCCTGTGAGAACGCGTATATATGTATAAGTTCTGTTAATATAAGTTAACTGATTGAAATACAATTTTGCATCATTGAATCATTTCGTAAAAGTATTCAAAATTTTTCAAATAAGTAATCCTCAAAATACTCTTAAAATTATATGGTTCAATTCTGTTTAAAAGTACTGACATCGGCACTATTCTCTTAAGTCTCTTCTGGGTTAACATTTGATATTTAAATAATTGAAGAAGATGTACATCCTAATTTATACAATTCAAACAATTAGCTATCTAAGGTAATGAGTTTATAAATTATAAACTTATAAAAGAATTATATTAAAAAATTGCAATAACAGAATAAGATTATTATAAAAAAAACTAATAATTTCAATTTAAATTATATTCTCTTTCTAAATGTACAATAATTACTTAAAAGCAAATGAAAATATTTTAACTTTAATTCAACATTTAGTTTTTAAGTTGACATAACAAGTTTGGGTGCAACTCCAAAATGTTTCCATTATTATTATATATTTACTTTGAAATCACCTGAACTCATAGAGATGCATTAAATTGCATTTAAAAAATAACTATAACTGTGCTAAAGATATAGGGTTATATATTTTGTTTTGAATTTTTTGATTGCTTTAACATTTTGATCACGATTTTGTTGTTACATATTATATATAAGGAAAATATCTTTAATCAATGGTTGTAAGTAAACTAACTATAGAAATAAAAGGAGGATGAAAATGAATTTTCGCAGAATGAAATACAAAAAAAAAAGAAAAACAATTTGATAAAACAATAATTTTACCACTAAAATGATATTTTAAAATGTTTTTATATAATTTTTATTAGTTTATAAATTAACGTTTAAATTTTAATTATGTCAACAAACGATTTGTTAAAATTTAAATTAACAATAATAACAAAAAAATCAAATTAGATATGGGTGGTTCTAATATACACAAATTATTAGATTTTGTCTTTAATAAATTGATAAATTGTTATTCATTGTGTTTTTTTTTTATTTAATTGAATGGCAAGGAGTTTTGTGTGTAAAAAAAAACAATATATTTAATTAACCCTGATGCTAATAATGTTAATATTTTAAATAAAATTATCTAGTATTTATACGTATGCACGAAACAATTATATTTTCGAATAATTTTCAGAATTTCCCTTAAAAATTATAAAATATTCGTTCAGTAATCAATAAGTAGGTATATGTGCGAGCCTACTGAAAAAGCTCTACACTATGTGAGAAGAAAAGTCTAAAGCAATAAATCTTTTTGTTTTTCAAATGTTAACATATTTGAAGTATATAATGACTTTTATCATAAAAAAATAAGTTTCAAAATTGTCTTAACATGCTAACTAACTAACTAACTTTTTGTATTTTTTCAAATTCCCACAAAGTATATAAAAAATTTTTGAAAGAAGTAAAAATAAAAAATAAATAAAATTAAACAGCAGCATTGATGAATATATTATTCCAATCACTTTTACGATCACTTCCATATTTTTCTGTTTGTAGATCTCTAGTAATGTTTTTTTTTTCACAATTTCATTTTAATCATCTGACGAAGATGATTACAATTTTCCAAATATAGAAAAATTATTAGATATACCAAAATAGCATGAGTACATTTTCATATATAATATAACGAAAAAAAAAAATATAATAATAATAAATTTTTTAATATCTTGTAAGGTGTTGCATTTAATGTTCAAATTTATATGATCAAAAGCATTGTATGAATAAAAATTCTGAATAAAAATACATCACAGTTAACTTATGACATGCGATTTTAATAAACATTAAATTTATTTAAATTTCTTAAAATAATGTTCGCAAACACATTATGTATTGTGTTATGACATGTTTCTCAAATCAGATTTCATATTATTATTTCTATATTAAATGTATATTTATATACACACATTGAACATTCATATTTTTCTTTTCCCGACTTTTGTAAATTTTGCCAGGGGATTGATACGAGAACGATTATTACTTAGAGGCCTCGAATATATTTTTTTTCACTTCGAATTTAAAGTGATAAAATTATTATACTCTATGAAGAGATATCCGAAAGGGGATATTAAAAATTGTTTTATTTGTAAATATACTTCAAACGAAAATAACAAATTTTCTGATTGAAATTTAAGTTCAAAATTTTTCAAGTTTTTGAAACTTTTTCTAATATACTTAATATTTTTCTTTTAAATTTTTCAGTGTCCTTAGAATGATTTTTTTTTCATCTCCTGAATCCTTCTCGACTTTTTTTTTCACAAACTTCTATTTTAATTTTATTTTTCTTATTTTTTTTTAGATTCAATCACATGAGTCTTATTGATCAACAACACTATATAATCAATAGAAAACTCACCACTTTCATTTTCTTTATGTTTTTTATTTTATTTTTTTTAATAAATAATACTCCTAATAATTATTATCCTTTTCGATATCCGGAAAGGTTCTTAACTTGATTTTCTACCACTGTTATTAACCGAAACAATCTTAAATAAACTTTTTTTTTTATATAATGTTAATCTAATAACCGTTTTTAATCTAAGTTCAATTAAAAGTGCCAATAAAATTCAAAAGTTCTGTCGCTTTATATACCAATTTCCAAAATAAAAGATACTCTTCTTAATTTTTAAAAACTATTGGTTTTTTTTTTTTTTTTATTTCATTTAATTCCACCGGTATTCATTTTCTTTTAGAGTAAGATGCGATCTTCTGCATTACCTACAAATACATTTTTAGTAATTTTATTTTAATGTTGATATGTTATAAAACTCATTTTCAATAGTTTAGCACTTGATTTCTCATCATGATAAATACCTTTTGATCATCTAATAATGAACAAATATAACGATTATTAATCAAATTTAAATAACCAAGAAATATGCTTTTAGCATTTATATGACTTTGATTGATTACAGGTTCGAAATATTCGGAATTTTACTTTAAATGTCAAATCTATTTAGAATTTTTACATTCTAATTATTTTGTATGAATTGGAAAATTAATAATTAATGAAATTTAAATTATATTTAGATTTAAGTTAAATTTCTCAAAAAAAAAACTTTGATAGGGATGATAGAGTCTTTGTCTAATATATAAAATCATAAATATTTCTAAAGTTTCATATTCATTTTGAAGGCACTTATAGCATATTTTAATTGAATTTAAGATTATAATTTTTTGTATGCTGTTTTTTTTTTTTCATAAAATTATTAACAAAAAAAATATACCTTCTAATAGTTCATTATGTGATTTTAATTTTTTTTTGTTTTAAATTTATTTATTTTTTTTCTATAAAGATGGGAATAAAACTCGCGAAAAAAAAAATAGAGAAATATATAAAATACTTATATATATAAATTATTTGTACATATGTATATAGTTTTGTAATGTATTTTCGCGAAAGGCACATTGTAACATGTGCGATTCTTGACTTTTGTCCCCACTGCTCCATGCCATCCTAAGAAAATTAAGATCTTATAACATAGATTAGTTAAGAAAATATTTTATATTTTATATACAATACATATTATATATTTTGTTTTTTTTTATAAAATTTATTTCAGTTTTTGGATTATAATTTTTCTAATTTTTAAGAAAAAATAAAATATAATTTAATTTATGTTTAGGATGAGAAAATATTTTAAATATTATCATTTATTTGAAAAAATTAAAAATAAATAAATAAAGGTGAGAACTTTGAAAATCTAAAAGTGTTCTTTGGACGAAAAATTATTGAAGAGATTATTATATTGAAAGAATTAACAAAAAATGTTAACAAATTATTTTAAAACAGTTCTGAGTAGTGTGATTAGAAAAAATATATATGTAGCACAGTAAAGTATATAAAGTCCGTTTTCAAGATTTCGATTTGAGATACTTTACAATTAAGATATATTCACATTTTCTTAATATTCTTAATATTTCTTAATATGTTTAATATTTCTTAATATGCTTATAGTATATGTCTGTAGCAACATTGAAAGTACAATTTAAGTCAAATTTTCAACATCATCTCTAAAGAAAAAGTATATAATAAAAATATTTTCAGATATGGTTTCGAAGCTACATAAATTTCTGTTCACGTTAAAAAATTTATAATTAAATTACATATATGCCAACCATATGACTAATGTTTAAAACAAATTGTAATAACAACGATAAATAATGAAGACCTAACTATTAAGTAGTTTCTTTAATATATGTATAATAGTAAAAAAAAAAATTAAAGTTATATTATTTCACACATTAATTTAAATTGAAGGTAAAAAATTAAATTTTTCTTGAGGGAATTATACTTTTCTGACAATTTTCGTTGATTCAATTGAATTTTAAAACGAGAACTTAAAAGTATGTAAAAATTTTCTTTAATTTTTTTATTTATAATATTTCATTTAAATTTTTTTTTTTTGCAATAAATTTTAAATTTATTTTATGAGATGAGATGTAAATATGTACCAAAATTTTATGTTCATATTTTAAACTGCTAACAAGGTGAGATGAATTAGATTTATTTTTCGATGCCGAGAAATTAATTTTTAAACATAAAAAGTTAATACGAACATAATAAAAGATTAAACTATAATATTGTTAAAATTAAAAATGATTTTAAAACATTTTACATAAAATATAATTATTTATACTGCTATCATATAGTTTAAATTTACGACTTATAATAAAATATAACACCACAGGCTAAGAATTGTTGAGCAATATAAAGCATGAGTAAGTAAAAGGTATTTTCGATTGGTGCAATCACGAAAAATACCAATCTTTTATAGCTGAATAATAGCTTAAATTACATTTTTCATCATTCATAAATAACATTAGAAAAAGAATTTGTGTTTCAATAAATCCCCGCCAGATAATATTTTGCATGAATTTGAAGGCTATTGAGATGCTTGAGAGTCTCTAGGATACTATAAAAATTAGAGAAAGAAAATTTATATTAATATTGTCGTCATCATCGCCATAAAGACATTTCCTTATTCAACAATAAAAACATATTTATTTCTCAAAAAACCCCTAAAGTTCTCGTGTTAAAAGATGAAAAGTGAATACTAGGAATTTGTGATTCCAAGCAACTAATTTACAATTTAAAATTCTTGCATATAATGGAAACGAATGAATAGAAAAATTATTATTAACTCACAGTATAACTGAGAAGATTAAAATGTCACGATGACTGTATCGATAAAAGATTTTATAAAATTAGAAAATTTCACAAAACATTATGTAAGTGGAATTTTTGTGTAAAACCAGGATGCATTGAATTAATATTTTATTACAAAATTAAAAAAAAAAAAAACATTATTTTTAACTAAATAATTTTAGCTTGTTTCCCGGACCTATATACTAGCATGTCAATATGTGGCACGTGCTATTTTTTTTTTGCACCCAAAGGCGCACCGAAAAAAAATATTAATATTTTTTGTTACAGTATATGATGTCAAATTAATAATAGTTATTTGTTTTGTTTTAATAGCAGAAAAAGTGTTGGTTTTTTTTAAGTAGAAAAGTTTAAATATTTTCCTTATATTGTTAGAAGGTTTTTATGATGATGATAGAAGACATAAGCTATATATTAATATAGTTTTTTTAATATATATATATATAGTCCCATTTTTGAACCTTTCTCATCTGATTGTATTTTCTTTGAATAAGGACTTGAGTTTCTATTTTGAATATGTACATTGAATAATTAAATTGGATTTCATCTGTTTTAAGTTTTATTCATATTTAAGCTCAATATGACAAAAATCATGTGTATGGCAAAAAACATAAGAATCTTCGAAATTTGTCAGAAGCACCTAACTACCTAAAGCTTCGTCTAATGTTTAGGAACATAGAAAAATGCATTTTCATTATATTTTATATTCTAAAAATTGTGTGAAAAAAACACACAGGAAAAACCTCTAAAAAATAATATGCATAAAAAAATTTCTTATTTTCTTTTAATTAAATTTTTTTCTTATTTTTTTTGCGAATCTTTAACATTGATATTGCGATCAATCAAGATATAAAAAATTTTACACATTTTAAAAGTTGTAGTTTATAAATGAAACATTTTATTATTATTATTATTATTATTATTATTTTGCGCAAAACAGTAGTAATAAGCCGCAGCCCATACATCAAAAGATAATGATCATGTTGTTGTGCAATTGAATTATACGCAATAAATGCAATTTATTTCGCCTAACATTCAAAAGATACATTATCACAGAAAAATAATCATCATTATTTTGTTGTTGAACATAATGATTTAATTGAAAATTCCTTTCATTCTAATGATTAATGAAATTCGTTTTGTTTTTTATAGAATTAAAAAAGAAAAATTAATTAGTTTTTAACTTTTAAGATAATGTTAAATGAAAAAAAAAAAAAAAACAAATTAATTTGGATAACATTGGCTCCAAATCCTGATAGATTAATAATAGTTCTAGTGAAATTATTAAATAAGATCTTAAAATAGAAATTGTAGGTCTACTATCGCTTTTAGATACAGCCTTTTATATCCTTCACTAAAGAAAAAAATACTTGACTTTTTGGTACATTTATATTGTGTTTTTTTTTTGGAAATTTATAGGAAGCATACCTACACATTTTTTATAACACATATTAATGCCTTTCCAAAGAAGAACAACTTTCCTGAAGCGGTAATATCTAAAGAGATATATTAAGATAGAACAGGTAGGTATATCAAAAACAAAATAGTAAAAAATAAAAAGATGGTGAACCACAACACAACTCATCTTAAGCAAGAATATTTTTGATATTGTGTAATATCGGCACAAATATTTTTTCACTCGTAATTTGCCAAATTTAGTTTAAATATATAGAAAAGATTTCCTAAGTAAAACGAATTTTTTTCATATCGCTCGGGTATTTTTGAAATTCCTGTACATTTCATTTCAATCATTTTAATCCATGCCCAAAGATAATGGCAATGGCTGTATTCAAAATTTTCGAAAAATAAAACATTATTACTGTTCCTAATATCTCGTCTCGTAGTAATATGAATATGAATCCGATAAATATATTAAATAGAATGATTACAATAATTGTTATAAATGAAAATTAATAGAGTTATCATTTGAGTTTAAATTAATTAACTTTAGTTTTTTAAATGTGTAATATACTATTAAAAAATACCTAAATTCAAAAAATAAATCGATGATTTCGTGATGCAGCATGTTGCGCCGAAAGCCATTACAAATCTTCATTCACATTTTTTTTTTTTTTAATTTATAATAATGTACAATGGATACATATTCTTCTAAACTTATTTAATTTTATTAAATTTTAAAACGAAATATAAAATCGATATTATGTCATTTTGATTCAAATGCATAATAAATAAAATAATAATAAAAAAAAAAACTAAAAAAAAAAAAACTAAAAGAATTAAAATAATTCACAAAATTACAATATAAAAATGTACATTTTTGAATATTTTTTAAATAATTGAAATCAAGGTTTGAATATCCATAACTCTTATTCAGCATATAATAATTAAATGACCTAGAAATATCACGTGTACAAAATCCTCCAAACAGACGAAACGGAAATTTTTAAAGAGACTATAAAATATTTGTATGTACTTTAAAATGGAATATCTTTTACAATTAACTTCTAATAATGGTTGCATAAATTTTGCTATTAATTAATGTTGTACTATCGCATCGATAGGTTTTTAGAATTTGTTATGAACTTAAATGTATTTATTTTTAGAACATTAAGTTACTTATGTACTTATGTAGGTATATAGATTTTTGGTTAAACGGTTAAACATATTGTTAAAGCAAAATTGGACACATAAAAAATATATGAACCTAATAATTTTTGTTGAGGTGATAATGTTTTTTTTTGTCAATAATTTTTATGATAATAATACTCATCATATGTAGGTAAAGTTAACGATACCTTATGTAATGTTGTCTGATTTGTATGGAAAAAAATTTCTGTTGTGGGAAATATATGTTCGTTTTTGAAACTTTGTTCACAGATATGAAATATGTGGATTGAGTTACAAAAAAAAAAAACAAGATACAAAATAAATAAAAAGATATTGATTTAAAAAAAAATACCTAATTGATAACAGAAATTAAATCAAATATTTAAAAAAAAATAATGTAGTTACGTAGGAATAATGTCATAGTCTCGCATAGGTAATGTCATAGTCGCATTTTATCATGAATCTTATTATTAATGTCAAGGATTATTATCTTTTAAGTAAAAAAATTCTATACAATACAATTTTGTACTTTCACATTCTGCGCAACATAAAAACAACATTATGAGAGCAAAAAAGTTAATTGCAACTTCTGAATTATTTTTAAAATATATTAGATTTTATTAAATTTTTAGTAATTCTAGTTGCATCTTCAATTTGATCTCATTAAAAATTATTATTATTTCATGTCAACGTAATATTGTTTATTTATGTACATAATATTTTACCATTTTAATATAAGTTGTATTTTAGAGAATAAACTGTTTTCTTTTTTCCAATTGTAAACTATTGTAATTGAAGCCAATCGGCTTAAATATTTTAAATATAAACCTGTTAACTTTTTTTTGCTCTTCAATTTTGAAATTTACTACATTTGGGAGGCAGATAGTTGGCGACACTAACAATAACTCCGAGAGAAATTAAAATGCCATAAGATATACCAGCGTTTCTCAACCTTAGGGTCGCGACCCGAATTTGGGTCGCGAAAGATTTTCAATGGGTCGTTTTAATGGAAAAATTCTAATACAAATGCTACATATATTTTTTCAAAAATAATAAAAAATTTTGATTACGTAAGAAGAATTAACCTATACCTTATTTTTCAAAAGATTGCTGTTTTAACATTGATAATTGAGTAAATCCTTTGAGCCAGACCTAATAAATTATCAAATAATTGTCAACAACAAATAAGCCATTAAAATAAAAATAAATAAAACATTTTAAAGTTGTCTTTCATTTCTTCTACTTGTCAATGCATACCATTTTCATATTGAGGGTCGCGTTATTTTGTACTCATATTTTATAGGTCGCTATAGCAAAAAGGTTGAGAAACGCTGAGATATACTATACAATAACAATTGCATAATAATTTTTAAATATATAATAAATCTCTTATCGAAAATCTAAGTCAATAAATAAAATATAATACCAAAAAAATATTAATTAAAAATAAAACCTAATTATTTCCTTTTCCGTATCTTCCACTTTGTTTCTCTATAGAAAATTTATCATAGAAAACTAAAAAAATGTTTGATTTTGTAATTATTCCCATATCAATATTAAATTATAAAAAACTTTTGTTATTCATCATAGTTAAATTTATAAATGATTAGATATTCATACCTTAATTCCCAAGTTTACATATCTGAGGATTATGTAATAGCATTAAAAAAAAATTTCAAGAATGCAATATACATACATACTTATTTATGTTGTCTAACAGAGCAGACAGGCATTAAGAATTGATCATGTAATATCTAACATTAAAATAATAATAGTTATAAGATACTTTCAAAAATAATAAAAATATTGATGGAAAAATTACATAGTTTACATTAAAAGTGCAAGAAAAAATTTTAAAATTCCGTATGTGTTGAAATATTATATATTATGTATATTATACATAATGTGCACTATATTATATACACATACAATATTTCATGTATATAAGAAAAAAAAAACGTGTGGTCATCTTCACTTCAAAATAATAATTTTAATTAAAAAAGAATCTAGGTATATGCGTTTTGTATTTTGTATTGCTATTTATTATATTTTATATAACTAACTTTTATTATTATTTGTTTTTAATTTTAGCTTTATCACAGACTATATAAATAAGTCTTATAATAGAGTGGCAAAAGTGAATATTTTTCATTCAAAAAAAAATTTAGATTGGCTCCATATTACTAAAAAAAATCCACGATTATTTTATTCGTAATTGAGACTCTGATTATGTTTATTTCAATGTGGTTTTATATAGATTTAAAATTCAAACACTTTTTTATAGTGAATGATGAATTGATGACACCAAAATTCCTATTTAAGTTATAGAAAAAAATATATAAATTCTAAAATACTTGACTTAATTGCAAATCATAAAATACCATTAGATTATTATTTAATAGATTCTAAAATATAAAATATAACATGGTTCTAAACTTTTTAATTAATTGAAATTGAATGAAAACTGGCTGATATCTCTGTAATGAAAGATTTTTTATTTGGTCATCTTGCAATTCCATCTGCTGTAAAATGCTTTTCTATATAATAGTAATGATTGAAATTCAAAATTCTAATAATAGTTGTAGTGGTTAGTTAAATTTAGATTAAACAAATAAATTGTTCCTTTAAAATATGTTTTCAATTTTCAGAAGGTCAGAATTTGACGCCAGGAGAACGTCAGAATTTGACGTCTTTTGGCTAAATGCTTACGAATTTTTTTCCTGTGCACCAAATTTCATTCATGGAAATTAGATTTTATTTAAAGGAAATTTACTGACAAGGTTACAAAAATCATATCATAAATTGTAATGATTTGAAAAGCCAATCAAGGACATACATAAATATCTGTTAGTTTTATAAATATCAATTTTAAAATTATAATTATAAGATTATATTTTCACCGTACGTGTACGTGATGAAGTTATTTATTTCAATTTTCATAAAAAAAAAAATGTATCACATCATTAACAAAGATAGAAAATATGTATGTACATAAAAATTTTATTAGTTTTAAAGCTTTTATTATTTTTTTTATTCAAAACTTAGTTCCGTGAGATTATTATATTTCCAACCACTGAAATGAATGGTGAGACGAATTATCGCATAATGTCATAACATATAAAAAAATACGAATTATCACATAAAAATCGATTTGTATGAGATTATCCAGTGATTCATTTAAAAACGAATTATCACATAAAACCAAAATGAATTTGAAAATAAATGTATTATCTCATAAATTTTATGTGATAATTCGTTTTTAAATGAATTAGTGCATAAAATTTACGTTAAAATTTTCGTTTTAGAATTTATGTGCTATTTCGTTTTCAAACGAATTAGTGCACAAATAATGGCTCCGTCAATTATCGAATAATGACATATCACATAATTTTTAAAATGAATTATCACATAATTTTTTTATGAGATAATTCATGTACTTCCAATAATTATCGCGTACCATTCGCTTCGCCAAAAGCCCTAGGGGGAGACGGCGGCCGTCCCCCGTTCCCCGAAACACTTTTTCCACATAAAGTAGGCCAAATCGGGTAAAAGAGAAAGTTGTCCGCACAAAATGTATGAAAAAGAAATTGTGGATGATAGAGGACCGCTAACGCGTCCCATTCGCTTCGCGCGAAGCGCTCAAAAAAAAGAAAAAAAATTTTGCCTTTTCCAAATAAAATAGGGCAATATTTCAGAACAATCGGAACAATGCGCTTTTCGTAAGCTTATCCGATAATTTGTTTTAAATGAATTAGTGCATAATCTCATACAAACCAATTTTTATATGATAATTCGCATTTTTTTATATGTTTTTATGCACTAATTCTTTTTAAAATGAATTAGCTCATAAAATATGAAAATATAAATGTATATGCTATTTCATTTTCAAACGAATTAGTGCATAAATAGCGAAAAATAATTTTTATGTGATAATTCACTTCAAAATGAATTAGTGCATAAAATTTTCGTTCGAAATTTTTTATGAGATAATTCATTTTTTAATTTATGTACTAATTCATTTTAAAATGAATTATCACATAAAAATAATTTTTTATGAGATAATTCATTTTTCAATTTATGTGCTATTTCGATTTTAAATGAATTATCTCATAAAAAAAATTTATGCGATAAGTCATTTTAAAAATTATGTGATATGACATTATGCGATAATTCACCGAGCCAAATGAATTAATAATCGAAATAAAGAAAGAAATTTGAATGTCCACATTTAAAACAAAAGGTCTGGGTATAACATTCGCCAGCTAGTTTCCTGAATAAAATTGAACTTATACTTTTCCGAATGTACACAAAAACTACGAATTAAACTTCTCAGTATCGATAATAATATAGATAATATAGATAGATAGAATAACTGTTTATGGATGTAAATATTGAACAAACAATTTCCTTACAAATAAACAATCCTTCAGTTTTACACAGCAGCTGGTATATTTTTTCTTTTAGATATTAAGATGAGCACACAGTGTGCAAATCTGTTAATGGTAGAAGTCGAATCCAAAAAATATTTATTAAACTACTAAACGGTGACGATAAATATTTTTTTTCCATTTTCAGATCGATTATTTTTATTATAAAAATAAAAATGAAAAAAATATCTGACAAAAAAAAGATATAAAAGTACCCGTTTTACACATTCCTTTATTCATGCCTTTTTTGTGTATTATTTGTGTTTTCAGAATTCATTTTTGGAGAATTTGTTGATTAAATTATTATTTACCTCAATATTTATGTTTCTTTTTATTTTAAAATATCTACCGAAAACTAGGCAATAAAAATTTTATTAATTTATATTTATTTTATATCATAACAATTCTTTCATAAATTTCAAGTTGAATCAAAAACTGTATATAGAAAGAATTTATATTTTGAAACTTTATTAAAACTGTTGAATGCTCTACTTCTTGGGTGAAAAAATTTAACACCAAAATGACAGTTTCCAAATACAGTTGTATTTTGTTATTGTTCGTTTCATTTCATTCTTCATATATATATATATATATATATATATATATGTTATCAATTAAAAAACAATCATTGTCACAATATAACTAACATTTTTGATATTCATCATTGATAACTGAATGTTTTTTAATTTAATTTAGTAGAATTATAGAAATAAAGTCTTTCATAATTTATTTTCAATAATTAAAGATTCAACTTAATTTTTCCCTTTTTTTATCTCTCTCCACTTTCTCAAAAATATACGATTGAAAGCAAATTGATAAGTGACTTGGTAACTGATAACTAATTCTAAGCTAACCATAAGCTTAGAGATATAAGTTTCTATTTTACAACACAGCATTTCGTAATTTTATCTCATTTTAAATCAAATAAATTTAGTATTTCTATTGGGGAAACTAAAGACTATTTTCAAGGTTTAATTAAAATTAAATAACATCTCATTTTTAACTTAAAATTGACTAGTATATAAACATTTGAATAAAAAATTTCTTAATGGTTAGAAGCTAATAACAATTATTTTGTTTATTTTAAAATTTATTTATTAATATCCGTACTGTATGAAATTTATTATAAAATGTTTCACATAATTTAAACAAAGTGGTTTATTAAAAATTATGATGTTGGGTTGTTTTTTTTTTTATTGTAACCTATTTTACATTTCAAATCATTTATTTTTTCAAAAAATATTTTTTTTTGTTTTTTGCAAGTTTCCAAAGCTGCAGATTTATACAATATCGCTAACTGACGCCTTAATTCAACCTTACGCCCTCCTCTTTTCTGACGTTTTAAAACTTTAAACTGACCATCTATTTCTTTCAAATATAACTTTTTTCCAATCGACTTAGATGTTGTTCCTTCTTCTAATTCTTTTTTTATTTGCAGAGTTTGTTGCTCTATGTATTGATCAAATCTTGATTTTTGTACTTTTGGCTTAGACTGATTAGTTGCAATGATGTTACTGGCGACTTTTGAAATCTAATAATAATTAAAAAAAAAATCATCATTAAATAAGCATAAAAATATATTTTTTTATGATATGTATGAAGGAAAAATAAATTATTCGTAAATCTTCTTTTACTCAACTATGTAATTCTTTAATAATTATAATAATTAGAAATACGGCTTATAAGTTAAACTTATATCGCCACATATTAAATAAAGATTTTTATTAATACTTTTTACATATGTCACTTAAACTACAATTATTTAAGTCAAAAACTTAAATAAAAGAGAAAGTTTTTTACAAATATATACTAACATTATAAATTATATAACTTTTTATCAATTAAATGATTAAAAGTTACTTACTTTTTTTACATCCGAAGAATTTGAATTTTCCAACCTAAAAATATAAAATACAAATTTTGTAAAATAATTGTTTTTTAAAATTCAATAAAACAAAAATTCAGAATTTCCTTAAAATATTATGATATGTAAAATTCCTTTTATCTCTAAATTTAAATACTATATTACGACATTATATTATGGTGTATCTGCATACATTTAGATATTCGAGTGGCAGAAATAATAGTCAAATTATTATAGATATTTTTGGTTTCAAGAAACATTTCATCATTCGCTTAAGAAGCACTTATACTTTGAATTAATAAAAGACTATCTATTGAAGAAGCTACAACGTTAAAGATACAAAAATAAATTCCTGAAACTTATTAACAACTAAATAAACTTTACTAACCTGTTGGAATCATTCTCAAAAGAGCTATTGAAAATTTCATCATTTAATTCATTCTTTACAATTTCTATATCTTCCAAAATGTTGTAAGATTCGGAACAACTGTCAGCGATATCAAATTTTTCTTGTATGCAATTATTTTCAACACGTTCTTTGTTTGTAGGTTCGGGTGTGATAACTGTTTCAGTGCAGCCATCTAAAACATAAATGATTTTTTTTACGTCAGTTTCAAATATTTTATGCGTAGTGGAATTAAATTTACATATAAAGATATTTATTTCGAAGAAAAAATTAATTATAATTTAAAATAAAATAAAAGTTTAAATTCAGTGGAAAAATATTATGCAGTGAATTAGTATAACGTACCTATTTTAACATCAGTATCAAATTCTTTTTTAATAATGTTATAATGACTAACATTATGAATTAAAAAACTTTCAACGTTATCAAAATTTGTATCATTTTCAGTTTTTCTATTATTTTTGCATTTAATACATTGTACAATATATTCGTGAGAATCATTATTGAAATAAAGTGCCCCACAAAAATCCCATTTTTTTCTTAAACCACTAAGTAATTGAGGAACAATTACATTTTCAGAGTTTTCAATATTCCCTTGTTTGCTATTTGTTTGCATTTCAGCACTGATATTACAAATTTTATGGTATTCAAATTTGTTATTAATAAGTATAGGTACTTTTGTAATTCCAAAATGAAGGCAAA
This sequence comes from Hybos culiciformis, assembly GCA_964007475.1. Lineage (NCBI taxonomy): Eukaryota > Metazoa > Arthropoda > Insecta > Diptera > Hybotidae > Hybos > Hybos culiciformis. The sequence continues at coordinate 94,103,021 of OZ023274.1, read as the reverse complement.
CTTTTTATTTGATCACAAATTTCTTTCTTTTCGTAAGTGGTATAATGTCTGTCAGTACTAATCACTTCTTCTATAATCTATCTTGGTAGGTAACTGGTTTCTAAAAATAAAGAATAATACATTTAACTAGAATAATTCGATTTGTTCAAATACGAATAATAAAAGTATCAAAAATATATAAATACATCTGATGCGTTTGAAGATCTGATTCTTTTACAAAAAAATAATAATTTTTCTAAATGAGTTTTATTAAAAATTAATTAATCTAAAAATTTCGGAATTTAGCAAGTAGGTATATAATTATAAAGTAGATATCTACTAGGTGGTTATTATCATTGATTAATAGTAACATATTGTTAACCAATGATAGGTAGGTAGCTACCTACCTACCATTTAAATTATTTGCATTCCAAAAGATAAATTTTTGTTGATTTTTTAATTATTTTTTAATTGATTTTTCGTACACAGCAGTGCAAAATAAAACTTAGTACCAATTTTTCTCAAATAATACAACCGAGCCATATAATCGATCGAATTCACAAGCTCCGTATTTCTATTGTTAATGGCACCTTTACCAATTAAATTAAAATTTTTCAGTAGTAGCTAACCTAAGTGACTTCCTTAGATAAATCAATTTTTCTTATTTATTTTATTTTTTCTTTTAATAGTTTCAAAATCAAATCAAATAAAAAGTTATTTTTTTTTAAATAATTTTTTTTCCAGCATCAGCAAAACATTGAAAATTGACATGAATGAAACGACGATGCCGATCGATCGGTGGTCGGCGGCTGTTTTCAGCTTTTCGACGGCGGCGGAAAGTCGACTGAAGTTTATCGTTTAAATGAAAACCAGCATGACGACTGGCCACTGGGATTTGCGGCCTCCCTCTACCCAAAAATAGGGTAAAATAAATAAATAAAATTGGTCGTTTTTATTTAGTGCAAATTCTAAACAGATTTTTATGCGGAGAGTTTTTAAATAAAAAACGTCATGTTTATTTCACTTATCATTTTATTCTGTCCATATTAACTGCTTACATTTTATAATCTTAAATTTATTCTTAAGATCTATTGACCACTAATCTGACTACTTAGTTACTAGAATATTGTAGTAATATAGTTCAATGTTGCCTGTATTTTGTATAATAATATAATCTGCTAAAATCAAATACTTATAAAATAATATATGCCCGATTTGCAGCATAGCTTACAAATGCAATTTTAATTTTTAAATACACTTAACGCATACAAACTGAAATTGTTATAGGAAATTCAAAAATTTCCTTTGTAGATTTAAAAAAAATAAAATTGAATTTGGGCGAACGACTTTTGGTTAAAATTATTTAAATTTTTAAATAATATCTGTAAAATCATGTCGTTCACAAATTAAAAAGTTTGGCGCCTGGAAATAGAAATCCGATTTAAGTTTTTTAAATAATTGCTAATAAGTGAACAAGAATCTCAATATAGGTATCCGTCAAGACAATCACTATAATGAAGAAAACCAATATTGGTTCAATAATATTGAACGATTGTTAATTTTTGTCCTGAACCCGCAGTCTTTTTAGTTTCTTGTTCTTGTTAATTGTTTTTCTTTCACGTTTTTCTTCAAATTCTAAGTAATAACCCATTTAATTTTTGATTTCGTTGGCAATCTAAGTAGAAATAAATTTAATTAACTTTTCCGCTTCTGATATCCTGTATTACCAGAAAATATTTTTGTTATTTTTGTATCAAAATAAATAATTTTTACTGCCCCAGTTTGATTGCAATTAATTACTGCTTTTTTGTCAGTTATTGTAACTTGAAGAGTCGAAATTGGCCCTTGTATCTTATAACGCATCTTGTTCTTGTTACGTTTTTTTGTTGCAGGTTTAACCTCAACGCCTTCGAAAATTGCCTTTACTTCATCAGTGGGGTGGAGTCCATCTTCTTCATGCTCCGAATTTTGTTTATCCTGTTGTTCAACCGGTTCTCTTTTACATTGCTGTTTCTTTTGCTCACAATCATTTTCCTTTATAGGTTTTGAGATTTCAGTGTCTTTTTTTTCTTTAGCATTCCTAAAAAAAATAAAATTTTGTCAGTAGTAGTAAGTAGTTTAATAGATATTTTCATTGGACAACCTTTCAATTTGTTTTTCCATATATTGTTCATTTCTGTCAACATCTAATTTTATTTTTGTAGTTTCTGTTTTTTTCAGAGGAGACTAAAAAACATAATAAAAAAATAAATAAAAATTGTTGAATGTGCAACACTTTCATGAAAGTTTTTAAAAAACAGTAATTATTAATTATATATCATCCAAATTTTTTTGAAAATGCAAAAAAAACAACCTAGTAAATGTTTGGCTGGTTGTTAACAAAATTTTAGTTAATTGGAAGTTTTATAATTGATGTAAAATTAAATATAACCCTCGGTTAAGAATAGTCCCAAGATGACTTAGTTTAATTTAATACCTGGAAAAATTTTTTATATTTTTATATGAAGATGATAGTAGAACACTGAAATAAGTACTGTTTAAACAAAAATAATAGAGTATTTTAATTTATTTCGCAAAATTATTTTTTTAAGTTCTATTATGTTATTTCAACCACAGACTAAACAGACTAACTCTTTTATAACAGACAGCTAAATAACTGCTTCAAAAATTGAATTGAACGAATTAGTGATTTTAATAGCTTTCAAAGCACCAAATTCGTGTTTAAAAAATTAAGAATAACTTATTGGTGTCTTAAAAGTAGTTAAATACACTGAAATTTGATACTATTGTTGTTGTTTTTTTAAATGCCTGTTTTTGTGTTCCGTTTTCAATTAAAACCGCTATTTAAAAAAGAAAATTAATATATTTTTGAGATTTATTTAATTTGAAAGTTCGCGATTTTAGTCGAAAAATAATTAAAATTAAGGACATTAAAATACTTGCTACGTCTATGTTAATTATAATTCTTTTAATAATTTTTAGTCCTTTTATCTATCATTTATCATCTTTTTATTTTTACAGCAATTTCAATTTCTAGAAATAAAATATTAGAAATGACTGCAACATTTTAATCGTTTTGTTCATCTTGAACCGCAAAGCGCTGAAATAGATTCTTTTGATCATTAAAAAATAAATACTTTTTTTTCTTTGAATTTTTATTGAAATAAAATATATTTAAATAAAATCAAAAAAAAAAAATTAAAGCTTAATTATACAATTGTATAATACTTATTTTTTTATTGTAATTTTTTAAAATTATAAGTCTGTTTATGTTCACAGATTAGTTAATTTTATTTTCTTGTTCTCGATTCTAACCATGACAAAAAAAAAAGTAAACTATTTAAAATATTAATTATTCCTAATTAAAAATAGGGTTTCTACTAGGCCGATAAAAGCTTTTAATAAATACAAAAAAAAAAATTAAATAACTAAAACATATTTTTCTTTGTTTCATGTATACACAGTGGTGTTATCTAGGCGTTAATAAAGAGAAAGAACTCCTTGTCTGCTGTTAAAGCAAGTTTCATTGAATAAAAATCACCCAAGTTTCATGCGATCTTTCACTTTTTATAAAATTTTGGACAATACAATAAGTAATTATTATTATTATTATTTAGTTTGTTACAATAATACAATTTTTGTAAGAAACTTAAGTCTAAAGCTCTAACTACTAAGGTTTTCGGCTTAATATTTTGTATGTTTTAGTTTGGTTTTTTGATATCTTATTACAATACAATAAATATGGTTGGTTACCTCTGAAAAAACAATTCGCGAAACCAAAATTTGGCAATTGTTAAAATAAGATATTATTATTCCTATCTGAATTTTTTTTTTCAGATTAATTTTTCTATCAAAAATATTCAGATAATTAAAAAAAAAGTCAAATATTAGTTTGCTTTGAAACAAAAATTGATAATTTTTAAATTTAAATTTAAACTTTCAGCATAATAATCAATTAAAAAAAATGGATAAACCATGCAGTTGATTTTTTACTTTCAGGTAAAAGTAGTCTACGATGGTAGTTATGATCAAGGCATTAGATAACACCATTGTGCCTATTTGATTTTTGATGATTTGGGTGTTATACAGAATTGATGACTACGAAGTAAGAAGAAATTAGGGGTAGGTGGTGATGAAAAGGTGGTAAATAAGTGCTGAATATGAAAAGTGATAATTATGAAGTAATGGAAAAGTTATGAATTGTGGATGTTTCAGTTTCATAGACATAGCATTTATATGTGGTAATAAATACAAAGTTTGCTCAATTTTTTCCCAAGCCCATTCATAATTCAGTTGGTAATTCATCATAATAAACGAAGCTACATGATGAAAAACTACTTCTAAACTAATTTCAGGCTGGTAAAGTATTTTCATTAGCGTAAAGATTTAATGTTTTCCATAATGAATTTTGTGAATAATGAATTTTGTGATTTGAGTCCGACTAAAAAAAAAAAATTATAATAAAGGCTTTCTTATTGTGTAATGGGCCGAATTTTTACTTTACTATGAATGTGAGCTGAGTCAAAACCAATTAATTTTTTAAGGTCAAAACATATTGTGACTTCTTATAGCTGAACTTTTCTGCTTCTGATACCCAGAGTTACCAGAAAATATTTTCGTTATATTTGTATCAAAATAAACAATTTTTACGGCCCCTGTTTTATTGCAATTAATTATTGCTTTTTTTCTAGTTACTGTAAATTGAAGAGGCGAAATTGGCCCTTGCATCCTAAAACGGTTTTTACTTTTTGCAGGTTTAACTTCAACGCCTTCGAAAATTGCCTTTACTTCATCAGTGGGGTGGAGTCCATCTTCTTCATGCTCCGAATTTTGTTTATCCTGTGGTTCAACCGGTTCTATTTTACATTGCAGTTTCGTTGGCTCACAATCATTTTCCTTTATAGGCCTGGGGAGTTCGGTAATTTTTTTTTCTTTAGCATTCCTAAAAAATAAAATTGTGTCAGTAGTCGTTTAGTTGATGTTCATAAGACAACCTTTCAATTTGTTTTTCCGCGTATTGTTCATTTTTATCAACATCTAATTTTCTTTTTGTAGTTTCTGTTGTTGTGAGAGGAGGCTCTTTGGTTGTGTGTTTAGGTGTGATTCCGGTTTTAGTGCAGCTATCTAAAACAATGAATTGATTTTTTTTATTTTAAATAAAATAGTTTTTAAATTTTAGATTAAGTTTAAATAAGATAAGTTATAAGCTATAATATATGTAGGACAAAAAAAACCATTTTATTAAGATATTTTTAAAACTCAAAAAAAAAGTCAAAATTGAATCCCATTTAGAAATGCAGTGAATAATAAATACTAACCTGTGCTAATATCAGCATCAAATTCTTTCGAAGGATTGTCGTAATGAATGGTATTATGGTTTAAAAAAATTTCAATACTGTCAAAATGTGAATCATTTTTAGTTTTTCTATTATTTTTGCATTTAATACATTGTACGATATATTCATGAGAATCATTATTGAAATAAAGTGCCCCACAAAAATCCCATTTTTTTCTTAAACCACTAAGTAATTGAGGAACAATTACATTTTCAGAGTTTTCAATATTCTCGTTTTCATTATTGTTTTCCATTTTAGTACTGATTTTGCTACATTAAATATATTGCTACAATTTTTGAATTTCAATATTTGATTAAACTTATCAAGATTAATCAATACTAATCATTACTTCTAATATAATTTATCAGCTTGGATGCTAAAAATAAAGTAAAACATTGCATTAATTACTGAGATATTTGAGATTTGTTCCAATTCCAATAGGGATTCCAAAAGTATTAGATATATTATATGTATAATATTATATACATAATATTATATATATAATATTATATATATAATATTATATATATAATATTATATATATAATATTATATATATAATATTATATATATAATATAATAAAAATAATAATATATATATATATAATATTAAATATATAATAATATATATATATATAATATTAAATATATAATATTATACATAATATATTATATTATATATAATATTATAAATATAATATTATACAAAATACAATTAGTTATTCAAATAATTTGTTACTTTTATAAGAAAACAAATTGCAAATTCAGATCAATTATTTCCCCTTTAGAATTTTCTATCAACTTCTTTCCAATTTTTGAGACTGAAGATAATAAGATCATTCCACTCCAGTCAAGCCAATATATTATGAATTGGGTATAATTAATGGACATTGGATTGATTAAAATATTTTTAAGTAAGTATTTCTCTTGTTTAATCAATGGCACTGGCATTTCACTTGACTTCAAGTAATAGTTAAATAACAGTAGTAGGAAAGTAAAAGTATCAATAATTTTTTTTTGTAGGTATCTACCTACCTAAATAAGTTTTTTTAAAATTTTAATATTTTCTTACTTCGGCTAGTGCGATGTGGCTGAAACTTGGTGAGGAAGTAGATGTGGTACGTGGTACCCAAATTCTTAAATCCAAAAGTATAATAATAAAAACATTGACAAATTTATTAATTTATAACTATTTCCTATAATGTCATTTCGTTAGAGGCGGTGTTAAGTAACGCCTCTGATGGATTAATTATGAAGCTGATGGTTAGGTCTCTGTGGCAATAAAAAAAAATTTATATTGAAATGTATGTACCAGAACAAATACAAAAAATTTTCAATAATTTCGCTAATTATTCCGCAAAATTATTTTTTTTAAATTTTATTATGCTATTTCAACTACAAATTAATATAATTAGTTCTTTATAAAATTACAAAAAAAAAGGGAAACTTTCTAATATGTGTATCTAGATACTATAAAATAAAATTCTTCTCATTATTATTGTGTGGTTTTTTATGCTAGATGCGAAGTTTTTATGGATTATCAATGTGAACAATTTGTTTTTCCATGCACTAGATATGAGGAAGGGATTTCAATATTGGCTAATGTGCTTTTAAAATTCTGTAACAAATCACGTAATCGGGTTTGATAGCTATGAAACGGCTTAAATTCAATGCAATCGATCACTGACATGTTTCATTGACAGTATGAATGTTGGTGGAATGCATCGCAAAAGTTCAATATAGAATTGTTGATTAATTTTTTTTAATTTTCTAAAACAGATGCCGACCGTGTCATTAAATCTAATAAGTAACTTATTGTTAACCTTCAAACTTCCTTATAGCTGAGCTTTTCTGCTTTTGATACCCTGTGTTACCAGAAAATGTTTTCGTTATATTTGTATCAAAATAAATAATTCTTACGGCTCCAGTTTTTACGCAATTAATTGTTGCTTTTTTGTTACTTATTGTAAGTTGAAGAGTCGAAATTGGACCCTGTTTCCTACAACGAATTTTGACACCTTTTTTCGCTGCCGGTTTAACCTCTATGCCTTCGAAAATTGCCTTTACTTCATCAGAGGGGTTGAATCCATCTTCCTCATGCTCCGAATTTTGTTTATCCTGTTGTTCAACCGGTTCTATTTTAAATTGCTGTTTCATTTGCTCACAATCATTTTCCTTTATAGGCCTGGGGAGTTCAGTAATTTTTTTTTCTTTAGCATTCCTAAAAAATAAAATTGTGTCAGTAGTCGTTTAGTTGATGTTCATAAGACAACCTTTCAATTTGTTTTTCCGCGTATTGTTCATTTCTGTCAACATCTAACTTTCTTTTTATAGTTTCTGTTCTTGTGAGAGGAGGTTCTTTAGTTGTGTATTTGGGTGTGATTCCGGTTTTAGTGCAGCTATCTAAAATAATAAATGGATTTTTTTTTGTTTTAAATTTTAGATAAAGTTTAAATAAGATAAGTGTAAAGGAAAGTTTTATTTAGCTTTCTTTAATTTATAATTAATTATTTATTATTATGGATCTTGGGATGGAAATCTGTGTTGTCCAAGACATCTAAGGCCTATGAGTTCCCTAATCTATAATGACCACAAGCATGTCATTATAGAGATCCTATTGTCTAGGCTGTATTCAGCCGGTTTGTCCTATTAGAGCGAGACGCGCTTTCGTTTTGGCTGTATTCAGCCGGTTATCCCATTTAGAGCTTGGAACAGCTTGGTATTTTAAATAGGCTTACCAAGCCTTCTTACCTGTATTGTATAGCTCAGGGAAGCCGTTTAGTAAAAGATGAGATTTCTATTTGAGATCAAATTTCAATCTGGACTTTATTCTAAAAACTTATCATATTTATACAAAATCTTATATACTAAAAATTCTTAAATTCTATATACAATTTATGTATATAATAATTTTTTATATACAATATTATTTACTAAAATCAGATTAATATCAAATTATTATTTTTATTATTTTGACTTATTAATTAGTGATTGGTCACCCAATCAAATTTATTATAATTTACCGTAATCTTAATTCTATATTATCTTAGGGTTCAACAAGATTTTAATATTTTTATCAATTTAGTTTTATTTAAATTCTCGTAATGATAATATCATTACATCCTTTCCCTTTTAGTAAAAAAATTTTTATGATTTTTTAGGAAAATAAGAAAATTTTTATATTTTTACATTTTTTTTTTTGAATTTGAATTTGTGGTGTTTGTTACAGACAATAATTAATGTTACGATTGAAACTTTTTTTTTTTGTAATTGAATCTTATTATTTTTATTTTATTTTTATAATTGTTCTTTTAATGTTCCCTTTTTTTTTTTTTTTGTTTAATTTGTGTATTTATATCTCTGGTATATCAATTAATATAACTATTCCTAGAGTTATCTATTTACTCAGGACAAGTGTCTCATGGACATATAATTCAGTGCTAGTATCACTAGTCGACTGATTTAGTTTGAATTAATGGGTCCATTATTTTAAGTGGATATTTCATTAATCTCAAAAACTAATTAATGCGGAGAATTTCATCTACTAGAAATCTCGGCCTAAATATTTCGTCAATTGGAAATTTCATCAATTGGGAATTATTATTTTTTTTTTTTTTTTTATATATAATAAATGAGTGCCTAATGACTCTTATTGCCAAAATCCTAAATTATTCATTCTTATTTTCAATAAATTTCGTAAATAGTTCATTGGTGACAGACTTATCTGTTCCAGTATCAATTATGAATTTTATTGGATAATGATGATTAACTTATACATTTGGATATAAATGTGTAAAATTTCATATTTATATATATAATTATTTTTCTTGTGAATTTCATTTATTTTTTAATATAATTTTTTTTTGTAAAATTTCATATTTCAATATACATAATTATTATTTTTTTTTTTTTTGACAATATATTGTATTTTTAAATTTTAAAAATTTTAATTTTTATTTTTTGTATTTTCTATGTTTTTAAAATTTTTTATTAAACAATTTGTTCATTTTAGTAGCGGTTTTTTGTAAATGTCGATCTTTTTTAATTCGTTTTATTTCTGTTATAATTGTACTACGTTGTGTCCTATCTGTTTTTGTTGATAACATGTTTTCCAATTTCGCCAGCTCCTTGCGGAATTTCACCAACTTCCCCGCTCGTTGGCGCTTCTTGGGTTGTTGTTGTTGTTGCTGTTGTTGTTTTTGTTGTTGTCTTCTATATTCCTCAATTGTGATTTTCTTCTCTTGTTTTTGTTCCATCTTTTTTTTTTTTATATTTGTTGTTGTATTTATTGGTTCTGTTTGGTTTGCAGGATCGCCATGTAAAGGAAAGTTTTATTTAGCTTTCTTTAATTTATAATTAATTATTTATTATTATGGATCTTGGGATGGACATCTGTGTTGTCCAAGACATCTAAGGCCTATGAGTTCCCTAATCTATAATGACCACAAGCATGTCATTATAGAGATCCTATTGTCTAGGCTGTATTCAGCCGGTTTGTCCTATTAGAGCGGGACGCGCTTTCGTTTTGGGTGTATTCAGCCGGTTATCCCATTTAGAGCTTGGAACAGCTTGGTATTTTAAATAGGCTTACCAAGGCTTCTTACCTGTATTGTATAGCTCAGGGAAGCCGTTTAGTAAAAGATGAGATTTCTATTTGAGATCAAATTTCAATCTTATTTATACAAAATCTTATGTACTAAATTTCTTATATTCTATATTTAAATATTATATACAATTTAGTTTATATAATTAATTTTCTTATGTAATATGAAATAGTTTACTATATCCTAATATGATTGGTTGCCCAATCAAATTAATTATAATTTACAGTAATTCTTATTTTAAAATATAATTTTTTGGGTTCAAAAATTAATTAAAATTTTTATAAATTTAGTTTGATTTTATCGTTAGTGATAACAATATCACTACATAAGTTATAAGCTATAATATATGTATATACCTATACAGGGCAAAAAAAATTTTTTTTTAAAACTCAATAAAAAAAAAGTCAAAATTGAATCCCATTTAGAAATGCAGTGAATAATAAATACTAACCTGTGCTAATATCAGCATCAAATTCTTTCGAATCATTGTCGTAATGAATGGTATTATGGTTTAAAAAAATTTCAATACTATCAAAATGTGAATCATTTTTAGTTTTTGTATTGTTTTTGCATTTAATACATTGTACAATATATTCATGAGAATCATTATTAAAATAAATTGCCCCACAAAAATCCCATTTTTTTTTTAAACCACTAAGTAATTGAGGAACCACTACATTTTCAGAGGTTTCAATGTTCCCGTCTTCATTATTGTTTTTCATTTTAGTACTGACTTTGCTTAAATGTTTAATTTTATAAAGATATTGCTATAATTTTGGAATTTAAATATTTGATTGGTTTTCTCAATATCTGTCAATACTAATCACTACTTCTTCTATAATTTATCTGCTGTGATGCTAAAAATAAAGAAAATAGTATTGCATTAGTTAAGATTTGCTCTAATTCCAATACTGGTTCTAAAAGTATCAGAAATTTTACACTTATTATCAAAATTATATAGGTAGGTACCTACATATATCTAATTACTCTACTGATTTGTTACTCTTATAAGAGAAATTGTTAAGATAGATTATTAAAATTAAATTATTCAAGTTTTTTTTTTTGTAAATTAAGCAAAAATAATTTGGCTTTGGCAACATGGCGCAAATGAAAGTACAGATTCAAATAAAACTTGAAAAGGTGAATTTGAGTATGAATGGATATACCACCTACAGTCCTACATCTGAATTGATTAAAAACTGTTTATCGAATTTCTAGTTCCATCTTTTAAATTTTGTTGATATCATATTCCGTCTCTTTTTTATTCGAAAGTCCAGTTCTTCCTTAACAAAGTAACTGAGTCCGAGGTAGAATCCACATGTTTAGTAGGTAGATTTCATTGTTTAATGACATTCTACATTTCACTTATCAGTTATCACAGTTAAATAGAAGTTTACATCAGTAAAAGCAGAAGTATCAATAATTTTTGTATTTTTTTAATAAGATTTTATTTTAATGTTTTCTTCTTTCTTTTATTATTAATTACCAAATCAACAGCAGCAAAATATAAATTTTCTTTTTAAATATTTTTTTCGTCAAATGAAATGAAATAAATAATATGGTTTATCTTCTTTCAACTTTCAACTGGTCTAATTTTGTTTGTTTACTTTTGTCATTATTACACATGCACATGTATTAGCAAAATAAATAACCCTGCAGGATTTTTAACTAAAAAAAAATTATAGCTGATTGTTTGACAGTCCCTCTGTGGCAATTTATCGAACTGAGTCTTAGAGATAAATTTTCATAATTCATAATTTTTTCCAAAGAAATTATAAGTCAAGAATGGCCTTATGAAAAAAAAAATGACCCCAGTTTTTGTTTGCAATGATGTTCCCAGTTTAATCTCCGATGGCATAAAAAATGTAAACCAACTAAAGAAAATGTGAACCAAATAAAAAAGGAATGTTATTATTACTTTTAGATTATACCGTAATAAAAAACAATAAAGAAAAAAATATATATATATTTTTTTTTAATTCAATATATATTTTTTTTTAATTCAAGCTTGGTAGGAATCTTTTAATGAATTAATTTAAAATAATTCTCGAAAAAGCTAAACATTCAAAAAATTAAGATAATGCACAATAAGTACAAAAGTAAAACAATTAAGTATTAAAAAGTAAAGTTTTAGGTAAGTTTAATTTTTATAAATTTTTTTGCATATTTGATTAAAACAATTTCTTCCATTTTCACAAATAAATTGCTTACAATATATTTTCTTTGTTTCCTCATTTCTCGTCGGTAATATGATTCTCAAAATTAAGATCTTACATAGAACTTCTTACTATTAAATTCAATACTTCTATTTAAAAAAAAAACTTTAATCAAAATTTTTGTTTTATTTAAGTACAAAAGTTATCCCACCTAGTGATTTGATAGCTATAATAAAGAAAAGAAATATTTGTATTTGGTAAGCTGGCATGAATTAAAAAAAGGACGGTTTTTTTACTTTATAAAAAATATCCTCCAAAAAACATAAAAATTATTTTTCAAGAACATATATATATTTTATATATTTTATAAGGTTATTTTTTCTTTATTTTTGTTTATATAGTTTATTTTCATTAATAAATTAAGTAAAAACATACTCTCCTGATTAATTGAAATTGCAATTATGAATATTTATTATTCACTTCAGGAAAAAAATTATTATTTTCACAAATGTTAAACTATTGTATTCATTTTTACTCGAAAATTTGATGTTTATTTTTATTTGGGAACATCATTGCAAACAAAAACTTGACCCCCTAGCTTTTTCTCTTTCTTTAAATAAATATATATGAAAAAAGAAAGGGACAAAAAATTCAAAGGCCATTCTTGATTTATAATTTCTTTGGTATTAGCTAGTTTACATGATAGTCCAACCATGGTTGAGTCGAAAGTGGTTGAAAAGAGGTCAAGTGTTTACATGTGTAGTCGAAAAGCATGTGGTTGAACTGTGATTGAATTGAGTTTGAAAACAACAACAAAAAAGAAACAAGACAAACAGCTGTTGCTTATTTTAAACCGGGTTAGGGAATTTCTTAGGTTGAGTCAGGTTAACCTAGGTTAACTCTTCCACCGTTTACATGTAGTTGAACCGTAGTTGAACCCGGCTTCAACTCTCCATGTAAACTAGGTATATGTGCATTCGATGTTTTTTCTTTTCTTGTACATAAGCAGGACATAGTTTAGTTGCCTGAATATTCTTTATATACTTTATCAGGTTAAACTCTTTTATCAGGTTAATAATCAGGTTTACATAAAATTTAAAACACATTTAAACACATTTTTTTTGTATGTTAAAACAACATTAAAACAATAAATAGGTTTAACTGCTAACACTCATTTAAACCTCTACCTGTAAAACTTATAACAACAGAGAAGTAACTTGATCAATTTATTTATTTATTTATTTTTAACTATCCAGACAGTTTTAAGCAGCGCCTCTGGCGTATTAATTTTTAAACAAAACTTTGAGGTCTTAATACAAACTACACTGGATCTGCTTTGTCCCTTAATACTAGCCTTTGCTTTACAACTTCTAACGTTGTTATTATTGGCCTTTTGGCAATTTTTATATTTTTCTTTCAAAATTGTTTAATTTTCGAAACCAAATTATGTATTAGATTTAAACGAGAACTTCTCTTTTACTACTTATTACTACTATTGTTTATAACCAACTTGGGCAACTAAATTTAGTATTCGAACAGCATTAGACGTTAGATAATAGACATTAAAAAACATTTTTTAGTCATAAAGAAAGATTTTTTACTTTATTCTAATCCAAGGTGTTTTCGTTAATGTTGAGTAGCCACCAGCCAGACATGCAGATATTTCACATTGCACTTTATGTTTTACTGGAAGTTTATTTGTATCTTTGAACACTTTTAAGAAAACCTACTTATTTGATACAGTTCATTAATTGATAAATTAAAAAAAATATTTGCAAAAATCAAATTATTTTAAAAATGTTTATATAATACTCCATAATTCTATAGTATGACAAATAAAATTCAAATTTGATGTTAGGACAAATGTTTTATTTGAAAACTTATTGAACTAAGTATAAAATTCTTATAAACAAAATCACATCACAAAATAAATACTTAACACACGAGTTAAAGTATATATTAATTAATGAAAATATAAGCGCAAAATCATTATTGTTGCGATTGTGGAGGATGAGAAGCTATATATTCTAATGCTTTCTGAATAACATCCGGAATTGGATGTGGCGTTGGGAGATGATCTCCTTGTGGTTGAAAACCATTTTCATCGGCAACATAAGCCAAACTTATATGTTCGCCTTCTGGAGAAATATATTCAAACAATCCTGTGGCTGCCTGAAAATTAAAATAAGCATTATTTTATATGTAGGTATACTTAGTTAGAATTGTAACTGAATAATAGCTTTATCATATATAATCAAATGACGTTCTGAAAATTTTTATATTAGAATTTCCAAAAAATTATTCATGGCTCATACCAAAGTTTGTTCGTCTTTTAATTTTCCGGATTCTTCTGCCTTGACACCATTATCCAATTCATATGCATAACTATATCCATCTGGATTAACAATTGAATCTTGACGGATAACTTTAATATCGTTCTCAGCAAGTACTACGCAGCCGATCCCGAATATTATTACAATCTATGAAAAAAAATAATTTTATTAATTCATCAATACATTTTTTTTTATAAGAATTTTTAGTATAAATTTAACTTTTTTCACACCCTCTATTACTCAACAAACACTTACAATAAGTTTCATTTCTTTCATTTTTTGTTTTATATATGTAGGTATATTTTATACATATATATATTTTTTAAGTTTATTTTGGGAATTTTGGCTAATGTGCAACTTAAACAGTTAACTGATGAATTATATGATACAACCTTAAGTATTTATAGAAAAAAAAATATTACATTTATATTTCTTATAAGTCGATTAACTACTTATATTTCTCTCAAAAAATAAAAGATTTCAAATAATTTTTAGCATGAATTTCAAGTTATTAGTCTGTAGGAAACCCGCATTTTTATACTGAGAAGATGCTTAATATCTACCGCCTAATATGGAAAAAAATTTATTAATAAAAATGTAATTTTTACATTTTCGTATTTTTATATTACTAATTATGCATACATGACCATAATGCAATGATAAATCATCCTTTTTCTACTATACTTTGAAGACATCTATTCATCTATACCGCCATGTAAGGAAGCATAAAGAACTTACTAAGTCAACCAAATCAATTAAATTTTTTATAGTTAATAAATTTTTGAAGATAAGTAAAAACAGAAGGTATAAAAAATAAATGTGTGTCATAGTTCATAGTATGAAAAAAATCTGATCTTGTTACTATACGTATAAAGGATTGCTCAAAACATTAGCAACTTATTCACAAATTGTATTTCTTATCAAAAAGTGATACAAAGTAACTAGGAAATTCTACAAAAAAAAATTTTACCAAACTCAGAAAATTTCTATATTTTAAAAATGTGTTCAAAGGAAATACTAAATCGTAAAAGTGGTGATAGAAGTTTGTGCAAATTGAAAATTTCATTGACAAAGCTTGAAAAAAAAAATTACAAATGAAGTTTGAAGTACAAGCAAACAATAGAAGATTTAACCATTATACTGTTTGTAAATATTCGTTATAAATTTACTTTTTCAATTTGTGAAACGCTTATAAAGTAATGCCGAAATTCTTTGAATCATAAGATAAAAGTTTTAAGCAAATTCTGATGTTAACAGAGTTGAAAAATATTTCTTTATTCTGTATCTTATTTCAAAGTTCAATGTTATTTTGATCGAACATAATACAATATCGTCACAGAAATAATAATATATGAATGTCGATTTTGATATTTTTGACAAGAAGTGTTGGTTACCATTATCTCGTTAAATAAAAACTGTCAAAGACTATTATTTAATTTTATGCATTGTATATTCCTGTATTTCTGAATTGCTTCTACATTTTTGAACTTAAAATTTTTATTAAATAATATTAAATCATTTGAAATAGAAGAATATAATGTTTACATAATATAATATTATATAATATTTATGTATATTCAATGAAACCTTTGAATTGAGCACAAAATATAGTAGTTTTTTTTTGTAAAAAATCTCATCAGGACTTGAAACAAATTTTAATTTTTTTTAGTTTAAACTTTATATTTAGACTAACATAAGATTAACAAGCATTACATATATTCTTATTTCATATCTCTATATAGAAAGAGATATAATGACAATCTGAAAGACATAATTATTAAAAAAAATAGATTAAAAATTAAATAATATGATATGGGTTAGGAACGGTTTTAGGAAATTCAAATTTTTCTAATTTTTTTTTTTATGAAATAAAAAAATTGTTAACGCAAGTTTGCCACAAGTAAGGTCGCTTAATTGATGTGGAGAATTGTAAATAAAAATATTGATATTCTTATGTAAATAAAATATCGCTATTTAATTTACACAACAATATCTAATATTAATTTTTAACAAAAAATTTAGTACAAATTTACAAAAAAAAAAACAAATCTACATGATCAAATTATAGTAGTACAATTAGTATAGCAGCAGCTATCTTTAAGCCAACATAAACCATTCTAATTAAGATGAATTAAATAAGTACATTTTTCTACAGGGCTGTCTATTACTTATTCTAGTGTAACCACTTTTTAAGCATGAGAATTTATTCAACTTTTTTTTCTTAGTGATTACTAACTACCCCTTTTCTTTTTAAAGATTAAACTACAAAAAAAAAATTTATTAATTACTAAAAACTGATTCCAAATATACAATACGTAGAAACTAAAAAAAAATTACATATTCCACAAGCCCACATATTTAATTAGACTTAGTTTCAACTTCCTTTCAATTTATATAAAAATATATTTATAATCGATTTGTATATACACTTCTTATCAAAGATTTCATAGGAATTCCTCGATTTATAAAATTCGCATTATTAAATTTCATTACGAATCAGGAAATTAAAACTTTTAAAAGAATCCCGTACAAAAAATTAAAAATTTATACTCTTGTTATAATTTTTTATTACTCCTGATAATACAATCTGATATTTATTATTATTTTATGTTTTATTAATTCAATAAATTATTATCGTTAAATCTTAAATAAAATAAATCAATTTTTCATTAATAAATTCTAGAATTTCAATGATTTTATCGTCTAATTTTTTAATTAACAAATAAATTCTAGTTATGAAGAAATTTTAATTTTTCCATAAAAAAAAAAAATGCAAATTTATTTATTTTTTTAACGTTTTAATAATTTCTTATCTGTTTATCATTAATTTTATTTCAAATAAGATAAAATTTATTAATCAAATTAAAATAATTAAAAACTAGATTTTTAATGATTGATGAGGCGTTTTATTAGGAGTAAAAACAACTTAATTTGATAGTTTTTATTGTTTTTTTTTAAGCAAACATAAACTTTAGGGATACCTACTGTTGAATAAAAATAATAAAAAAAAATAACCCACACTTCCTAACCATAACGAGAATTTTGACCTTTATTTTGTAATTTCATAAAACTAAAGTTCAATATTCTTTTGATCGGTCTTAACATAATATATGTCGTTACAGAAATAATAATAAGAAATTAATTATAGTTATGATTATCTCGTTTATATAGTTATCAAAAAAAAAAATTAAAGAGAAACTGTCAAATAATATTTAATTTTAACATCCCTCCTTAAAAACATTTAACATAGATAATTTTTGTTTCTATGTTTTGATTGGACCTTATAGTATTATTTTATAATAAAAATTTTATATCTTAGTATTAACTTTACTGGAAACAAGAATTGAACTCCTTTGTGGGAATATTATATAACAAAATAAAAGAGTTAGTTGAATATTTTGATAATTGTGAATACTATAAAAAAATAAATGATTTGGAATTCTAAATAAATAATATTTTCTTACAAATTGCAGCAAAATTTCTTTTATTTTTTTTTTATAATAAATTGTATCATCGCATGACGTTAAAAAAAATTTAAATATAATATTGATAATTTCCAATCGTAAATTTTGATGATAATGAATATATATTATTTATTTATTCAAATGGATTAAAGAATAAATTAAAAAAGATAAAAGAATATGTGTAAATGCATGAAAAATTTATAAATAGTTTTTACTCTGTCTTTTTTTCGAAAAAGGAAAATTCTTAGAATAGGTATACGCACACATAACGTTACGTATAAATGTATAATAAAAATAATAATGCATATAATTTATTATACAAAAAGTATGCCTAAATTCATCGATTTTAAATAAGTCAGTTGATAAAATTATATAGTTTGAATAGTTGTCTAAGGATTCTTATTTTCAGTTCAACAAAATATCAAAACGTTGTTATGTAAATTAAGGAAATCAAATATTTCAGCCATTATATATATGTAAATTTTGTATCCTGCTTAGTTGTCACAATATGGAATTGAAAATCATTTATGCTAGCTACAAGTATCTTCTTTAAAGTACAAAATATTACAATATTTTTTTTTATTCTTAATAAGACAAATGAAGTATCTGCAATTTGTGAATTCGCTATATGGAGCAAAATATTAAAATAATTTAATAAAAATAAAGTGTTTTAAAAAATTTTATAAAAATATATTTTTTGTTTCAAAATATTTAACAATAAAATTTATTATAATTTTAATTAAATTTAAAAAAGTTAACTTAAAAATAATTAACAACTTATCACATAAAGTTATATCCATTCAAAAAAAATCACACACAAAGTACACTCATTCAAAAAATTGTTTAACAATTTTATAAAAATGAAGAACAAATTAATTAATATTAAATATATTTTTATTGTTGTGGTGGGTGAGCAGCAATATAGTCTAATGCACGTTGAATACTCTCTGGCACTGGAGGAGGTGTTGGTAAATGGTCTCCTTGTGGTTGAAAACCATTTTCATCGGCAATATAAACAATACTAATCTGTTCGCCTTCCGGAGCTGAGTAAGAGAATTGCCCAGATACAGCCTGAAAACATATTTTAAATTATTTCAAATTTCAATCTAATTTTCTTTTTTCTACCCATACCAAAGAATTTTCATTGACAAGATGCCCTTGTTCTTGGGCGCTAATACCATTTGATGTTTCATAGGCAAATGTGTAACCGTCAGGATTCACAACTTGTTCATTCCTTAGGGCATAAGCATCATGCTGAGCTAATGCTGTACTAATGCATAACATGAGAGCAACCTAAGAGGAATTTATAAAATTTTCGTTATAAAATAAATATAAGGAACATTAAATATATTTTTTTGTGTTTCAAATCCTTAATATATATTAAAAATTAATTTTATAATAAGTATATTAATATAAGAAGTTTGCAAGTGCCTCTAAAGTTTTAAAGAATAACATTTTTTAAAAATCAATAGCTTTTATATAACCAAACTCGAAAAAGCTAATCCCACCATTATCCCTAAAATATTTTTACGGCAAATATTATGTGAAGACTTTTTAATTGAAAAATGTACAACTAAATCTTTTCTATATGAGTCATTTAACCGACAGGATTAATAAAAAATTCTGACTTCCTTGTTATATCAAATATCGTGCAGTGATTTACATATAGTATAATTAACGTTTAGTAGGTATTATTTTTTACTGATAATGTCACTTTTAATTAATAATCATTTCATCAAGCCAACAAAAAAATATTTTATAGATTTTTGTAGAAATTATTATTTTTTCCAAATCATTAAAATTTTAAATTAATAAATTTCACTTTTTATTTTTAAAATGAACTTAATATTTTCAAGTGCAAAGTTTTCTTATTTTAATTAAAATATCTTTTCAACTTTTTTTTTTCTTATTTTAACGTCAAAATAATTTTATTCATATTATTTTTTTTTTTTAATTTTTATTTAGTAACTTTTGTATTTCATTAATCTGCATATTTTTATTTAACTTACAAGGATTTTCATTATGAATTTGTTAAAAATATAAAAAATTTAAAATGATCTTAATTTTTTAAACACGATATTGTATCTGAAACTAATTTCAAAATGATATTAACTATTTATAGCAAGTTGATAACAATAAGATTAAAATATGGAAATTTTTAATACATATAAATAAAAATTAAAAATATTTTATGTTTATTTATTCATGATAAATAAATTACAATAAAAAATTTCGCTCAAAGACATAATATTGTGATTAAAAACAAAAATACCGCCAAAAAAAGTTATATTTTATAGATTCAACCAATAAAATATATGTAATTTCTGCCAATTAATACTTTTTCGACATGTTTAGCAAATGCAATAAAATATTATATTTCATTTTGTATTTTAACAAATTGAGATTGCATATGATGTTAGAAAAACCATTGGCGAGATCTTTTGCAGTTTTTTTTAACACACTTCTCAGCTTATATAAATATGAGTTCACAATATTTAGTAAAATTAAATTCTTTAAGAAACTTCTATATCATATAATTTTTTTAAGGAACTTATAATGTTTTTGTCATAATTTACTTAGATAGTTATAAATAATGTATATATTCATCAACAAACACTGATAAGGATTTAATGCCTAAAACCGATCACGCAATAATACTTGTCGCACTACCAATAAATAAACATATTCTCTATTACTAATAATTAAAATAATTCTGGTCAACTTTTTCAAGATCACTCCTAGATTTGGTAGGACTACGACAATAAGTACACGAATTAGTGTTTTCCTTTAAATCATATTTAGTTTCTTTTTTCAATATAAAAATTTTAACCATTTATTATTCCAGCCTTCAAAATTAAAATCAATTAATTCAGACTTTAAAGATAGATATAAAGAGAAAATAAAATCAAAAAAAATCTAAAATAGCATATCAGAAAGGAAGCATATCAGAAAGGGAAAAAAATGCCTTGATTGAATTATGAATTAAATGCATGATTAAGAAAACTTCATTCTATGAAACACAGAGAGTGATCTAAGTTTGTTTGCTTTCTGATATACATATATTTTTTTAACCTCTATTTTTTTTTTATTTTAAAAAAAATAGTAAAATTTTTTATTGAAAAAAATTAAATAAATTTAAATATTATTAAAAGAAGAGAGGTGTTAAAAATATTCGTTTGAAAAAAGGACTACGTACTATAATAGTAAATTTAAGCTTTCTTCAACAAAGGTTGTGGTGATCTAGAAACCTAGGATCGAAAAAAAATTGTTACAATATTGATAAATCTCTTTAAGAAATTGAGATTGTTTTTATAATAAGTGATTGGCGTTTACTAAAGTTAATTCTTATAAATTTAATTTAAAATCAATTTAATTATTTAATTAATTTGATTTATATTAAGTAATTAAGTTAGTAATTAAATACGTTAAGAGATAATGGCGAGCACTTCTTAACCGGTTTACTGTATTGAATTTGATAAGGTACATTGCGAATCGATTAAAGCACTTGAAAGAAAGGTCATGTGCCAGCTCTGGATTTTCGTTTTATGTTTTAAGTCTCCAATTTATATTTAAGTATTTCACTGATTGAAACCTTGAGTTTGAAACGAAGAGATTATTATTAGTTAAATAATTGAAGACGGGAAGGAAGATTTGCATACCTTGATATCTAAAAATAATCTGCGATAATATGATCGAAATTATATTTTGAGAAAAAATAGTTTTTGCATAAAAAATAAATAAAATTAGAAAATAATAAAAATATTCAAAAATGTGTCGGATTAATTTTTTTTTTACTTTGCTTTTGATTTTTGACCGAAAACAGAAATTAAAAACTAAATTTGTTGATTTATTTAATGAAATAATTTGAATATTTTGAGATTTTAGAGAGAACTATCAATAGTATTCTATATATCACACTTATAATTTATATATTCAATATCACACTTATAATTTTTAGAAGAATTTCACACTTTTTTTAATTTTTATTTACGTGAATATTTCAAACACATCAATTTACTAATTTGTTGAATTTATGTTGCAGGTTGAGTTCCCCTAGACATTTTTAATTAAACTACTTAAAATAGTACAGATGAGAAAATATATTCTTTCAAACTCCCACATAACTTGCTTCGTTTGTTAAAATGATTTCGAATTTGCTATCGTCTTATACACGGAGCGATGTCATTATCAAAAACTTTATCTAAATGTAATCCAAGATTAACACCTTTTTTAATTTATAATATATATTTTACACATATTTAAAGTATATTATTAACCAAAAACAAAAGTTTTCTATTAATATACTTTATATAGTTAAATGGCGCCAATTTTTAAGGTTTTTTTTATAGACAATTTGGCTACCTTCTAAATGTGTCATTAACACACTTTTAACTTTTTTTTTTTTTTTAAGAAAAATAATTTACGAAATGTTGAATTTCCATTACAAAATTTAGCATAAAAAATCTAAATATTATGAAACAAAAATTACTATAATAAATTAATTCTTTTTTCAAATTAGTTTTATGAATAATTTTCAAATAAGATAACCAAATAATAATAATAATAAGATAAATTATTGATTGATATTCATAACATAATTATGTGTCTGAACTAGGACAAAAATCATGAATGATGCACATGCATATTAAAAATAATATTGTATGATTTGAGAAAAATTATTGGATATTTATTAATTTTTTTTTGTAAAAAGCTTGTTCATAAATATGGTGTGGATTTTTTAAAAAGTTGGTATAAATCAGAAGTCAATTAAATATTACTTTTGTTTCATTTTATAACAGTTTGGTAAAATAAGTACAAAAGTCATAATGATGCCTTCATATTGTGCTACAATGACTTGGAACCATTTATTATCTCCTTTGTAGTAGAACAGATATACTGTCACACAATGGTCGCCAGTATTATTTTTTATTATAAAATGAAGTTTACTTCTTGAGTTTTCCTTCAAGATTAAATTTTTATTGAACTCTATTATGAAATTATTGCACGAAATTAAAGAAAAAAGCACATTTTAACCATAGTTATCTCGATAATGGGCAAATACACACAAATTCCTGCCCGAAAACGCGGAGCACGATAACTTTAGTACAACTAACATCATACGACGACAGAAAGACTCAAAAATATTTTAATAAGTCCATTCCATTTTAAGTAATTATGACAAACTCTTAACCCTTAGCCCGCTATCTATTTCTTCTTCTACCTCCCGAAAATAAATATAATTATGATACAATAAACTGTAAATGCTTATAAACCAAAACTATTATACTTATATTATGTTGATAGTTTGAAAATGATGTAATACTATATTTTCAATATTTGCACTATGGGTGTCATTTATTTTTATTTTTATTTTTTTGATTTTATAACAACAAAAATTGTTATGTTGCAACTTGCCAACATCTTTTTTTGTATCAGTAGTTTCTAATTTAAGATATTTAAATATTAGCTGATAAAGATATTTTAGATAGAAAAACAAATATTTTCCATTAATCCTAAACCGTGCCTAAACCTAATATTCAAAATTCAGAGCTATCTATAAAATCTACAAATAACTATTTTCATTAAATATTGTAAAACAAATATTGTAAACAAATAGAGTAAGTCGGATACGATTAATTCCTTTGATTTTTTCACATTTATTCCTTAGTTGCATTGGTAGTTTTCTTTTTTTACTTTTGCATTTCATGGTGTGAACGTGAACTTAATGGACATTTTTTCAATTAATTTAACTTTATTTTACAATTTTATATTCGGACAGTGGGTTCTTTTATCTCTTCATACAATGTATTATATTTCCTTATTGACAGAAAATGTTGAATAATAATATAAATTGAAATTATATATGTATATACATATGTGTATAAACTCTAGTTTTATTACTTTATGGGCTTTATGGTCGCAAAAAAAAAATTTTCACTTTCAAAATAAAAAAAAAATTTGCTAATCATAAATAATATCAAATTTGAATAAAATTGACAAAAAAAAAAATAGATACTCCTACACAAATTTGTTTATTTTATGATTTTATGTTCGCAAAAACAAGATGCTCCAAAATTTCATAAATAATAATTTGTTAATAAATTTTATACATTTTATAAACTAATAATGGTATAATTTTTTAATATTTTATTACAAATTAAAATTTTTTAATTTTTCTTAATACGTTTGACCTACTGATATAATTCATCACCGGTCGTAAATATACTATAGGTATATTAAGGCTGATAGATAGCATTATAATTCAGTAGTTAATTCAAAGACATTATAAGCGTTAAAAAAAATTAAATAAAAATTATCGAAATACATTATTGGAAAAAATCTTTGTGAAAGGTATCGTTATTAGGCAGAAGATTTTCCATTCTATTTTTATTTCTAAAGCGGGTATCGAGTTTTAGATGTAGTAGTTGATAACATTAATATGTATTATAACCCTTTGAGTGAGTGTTTTCAAATCTGCGAATTATTTATAGAACTTCATATAGATTGTGATAGTAAAAAACTATGGGTATAAATATTTTTACCAGATACTTTTGATTTATTTGCTGATAATAACACTATCATATATCTATCTATCATAGAAAATGGTACGTACAGTCATACTTATGACAATTCAATTTCTACATCGATGAGTTTATGTGTCCTAACACAAAAATAATATAATGTACTCATGAATGTTAATTATAAATAAAAAAAACTATAATTTCTATAATTCCCGATTTTGGCATTTGTTGCAAAAAAAAGCTATAAATTTAAAAGCGATTAATGTAAGATTAAAATTATTCTAATTTTTATTTTTAAAAATTAGGCAGATGTGACAAAATTTTCAGGTTTATGCATTTTAATTATTATATGTTTATGCTAATTAAATAAGATAAATTCATTTTTAATAATAATATATAATGTCTTCGATGACAATTTATAGGTATATTCACCTACTGATTATACATATTTACATATATAATATTTATTTATTATTATAATTATTTCGTTGTTATAATTTATATGGAATAGTTCTTTTTAATTAATAAATAATTTTTTTAGCCTTCAGAAATTCACTGAAAATATTTTCCTCTAATATTGCCTCTAATATTGCTTTTAAGCCTATTCACGGTGAAAAATTAAAATAAAAAAAAAATTCTTCGATGATAATTTCATATGAAAATAAAATGCATATTTTTATAAATAAAAAAAAAACACAATTATTTTACTTCATTAAAGATAGAGATATTCATTCTGGTATGAATAGCGTAGATCAGTTTGCACCCACTCATTAACATGGTAACTTACGGATGTAACAACCTTTCTAGTTCACCAGAAAACATAAAAAATGTTGAAAATTAAATAAACAAGTAAATTGATTTGCAAAAAAAATATATATTAATAATAAAAATATAATTTCATTTAAAAAAAAAAAACATGATAATATAATACTTGACCACAGACTTTGGAGGATGAACTTAAAATCTTTATAAAATTTTTGAACCATCAATCATTATTCATGTGTGTTATAAATTGGTTTAAAATCTTCTTGGAGCATTTTCTCTTGGTGGGGGAGCTGTTGCTAAGTATTGTAAAGCTTTTTGAATTTCTGGTGGAATTGGTGGTGGTGTTGGTAAGTGATCACCTTGTGGTTGAAAACCATTTTCATCTGCAACATATTGAACACGTATTAGGGAGCCATCCGGTGCAGTATAAGAAAATGATCCTTGAGCTACCTGGAATTAAAATATTTAAAAAAAATGTAGTGAAGTTAAGAAAAATTTAATTTTTTTTCATCTCATGTGCTACTTTATAAATTCAGTACTCACTTGAGCTTCTAAATTCGGTTGTCCCGCATTTTTTAAATAACCTTCTTCTTCGGCATCGATGCCATTACTTGTTTGGTAAAGATATTTATAAGACCCATCGTAATTAACTTCAGATTCTTGCCTTAGAATTTGAGCTTCTTCATTGGTATTCGATCTTTGTGGTGATGCTGTGACCCAAGAAATGAATCCTATAATTATCTAAAAAAGAATTATGTTCAACACTAAATTTTAGTCATTTTAGTCAGTTAACTAGCATTAGTTAAGATTAAATAATTAATCAAATCATTCGTGGGTAAAATCCGTCTTAAATCTTGGTTATTAAGGTTTAATAGACATTCAAAAATTTAGTATGATTTCAAATTCTTTGAAGCTAAACAAACATCAATATAAAGTTAAATCTGCATCATTTTTTTTCATCAGATGTTTAGATATACGAAATTTACAAATATATTTCCAGAGACAACATGATGATTAACTAATGCCATTATCCAACGGTAAGAATTGTCTTCGTCTGCTCCTATATCGCTAATATGGGTTTTAAGTTTTTATTCTTTTGAAAAGTAAAAATTAAAGAACAATAAATTTATAATATTATTTTTAACTCACTAAAATTTTCATATTTTAGTAACAGAAATTATTTTTGTATATTATTTGTTCACTTTAAATTAAAAACTGCAAAATTAAGGGACATGTAATGTTAATTTATACTTTTTATTATAAAAAAAATATATAAAAAATTAGTGGTGTTAAAGAGGATCTTCTCTGTGCGAAAATTTATAATGCAAGGTGGTAGGAAAACTTGAAAATCATAATTAAATACCTCACCTCGATAATTCAAAATTTCTGTTAAGAAATCTTCGTGCAAGAAAAATTATTTTTATTAGATTTTTTTTTCTTGCGATTCTTTACTAATATTTTAATCTGGCTCTTTTGAATCATCGTCATACAGCTTTTTGTTCACAAGTTTTTTATTTTCTTGTAATGTATTAAGTTTATTATATTTTCGCGATTTGTTGCTTATTTAGTACAATAATGATTATTATAACAAATCATGGATTTACGTTTTATTCTAAAATTGGAAAAATATTCTCTCTCAGCTTAATATCGTATTCTGCCACAAGCCCACTTAAAGATCGTGGCACAAAAAAATGTTACAAAATAGCTCAGTTTGATGGTACAAATAGTTCCGTCCAATGTGCAATTTATTATATGCCTACAATTTTGAACTGAAAAAATAATATAAATTTAAATTTTAAGTTAATAAATCTGGAATTTTAATTCTTAAAGAAATAACCCCACATTAGTCATAATTATATTTGAATCTATTGTCCTGAATCAAGAAAAGAATCTATTATGATATAGAATCATGAATTATTTTGTTGGTTGCGGTTGTAATATAAAATAATATTACATATTTGAAATTTAATAATTTTGGTTTAAATAATCATAAATTTATTAATTTTCGAAATATTACTTACGGTCAGTACAATTCATTGAAAATGATTTGATTGAAACAATATTTCCATCTAAGAAAATAATGTACATCTACATATAAATTAATTTTGATGATGTAGGTTTGGATCGATCTTAATGTAATTCTCTTGTTTATTTAACTTTAAAATTGTATATTATGTTTTATCATTGAGTAATAATATTTATAAGAGGGACAGAATTCATACAAGTAAATTTTTTTCAAAAATTATGACAATATTTTGAATGTATTGAGTTAAATTTTTTAACTCAAATGTTTTTATTCTTAATTTTATTATTTTTATTATTGTATTAAGAATAAACACATTTGAGTATGAAATTTTTATTCAATACATTGAAAATATTGTCATCATTTTTGAGTTATTTGAAAAAAAATTCTGAAATTTACTTGTATGAATTCTGACCCTCTTATAAATATTATTACTCTATGGTTTTATGATGACAAATTGAATGCTACTCTAAATAATATTTTTACATATTATGTGTATATATCAACTTAAGCTAATTTTTAGTTCATTAGAATAGCTTTTAATATTATGGCTGTAAAAATTCAGAAATAAACTAAAAAAAAAATCAAATTCTAATGTTCTAATGTTCTCAGTTGTTGAAAACAGCAAGCATATACAGGAAAAGTTCATTTATACATATTATGTATTTAGCATGAGTAAAAATAAAAATTTTTATTGATGTAACTTTTTTTTAATAGGTAAATCGAATGTTCTATTCACTATTAAATTTCATTATATTTTATTAAAATTAAAGTTTTATTGTATTTATTTATGAAATTTTTATTTTTTTTTATGGGAATAAATTATGAATTAAAATTTTAGCGATTAAGTTCCGCATTTAAAATCTTGTAACTTTAAGGTAATTATTTTTATGAAATCTAATATTGAATATTGAAACTTAATATAATTTAAAAAAATATATATAGAATCAACGATGGAACTTGTTTATAAGAAATCTAAATTTCGTAAGAGCTTAAAAAGCTAGACAATAACTTCTTACCTCTGTTTTAAGCTACTTTTTCCGCAAATTGCAATCCAATTATATTATATTTAGTGATAAGTTTTTTAATTTAATTTTTCCTTATATCAGTATTTGTAAGTAGGACTTTTTATCTGAAAGAAGGAATAATTTATTCGAATGTTTTTATAAAGTATTTTCATTTTCCTCGTACCTACTTATTTATTGCATTTATTAATTTAATTTGTTTTTGTATTCATTTCATAAATCATTTATAAAATTTAATAAATGAAATTTGTACACAAGAGGTCGTTTACATTAAAAAATTATATGTTAGGTAATTTAAAAATATCCAAATAAATTGTGAATTTTATAAGAGTAATTAATATAATTTTGCAATGTTTGAAGTTTATTGCAATTATAAATTTAAGAAAACTATTGAATTTGGTTTAAAATATTTAAATTTTTTTTTTTTAATGTAATCAGCGCTTCGCTGGGTTCTAAAAAAGTGAAGCAAAAGTTTAGTTTAAAAATTATGCTATGAATCTAAGAAATCTATGTGTTCTATTTTATTTCAGTAATTTGAAAATCTAAAATAATTATTATAAATTTTATATGTTTTTGCATATAAAAATTTTGTTCGTCACCTGAAAATAAACTTATAATAAAACCAACTATCTTTCTCAAAAAAATTGATTGAAAAACATTTTTTGCATGAAGAATTGGCAATATATGAAATTATTATTAATGTTATAGGATAGTACATTAAGATATTTTATGTCAATTAATGTACAATTAAATATATTTAGTTTTTTAATTAAAAAGTTTATAAAAATTTGATTTATTATTTAAATAAATATACAATATGTATTGCTTTTGCTTCTCTTATTTTCCATATGTTTTAAAAAAAAATATTTGGGTGGTCCAAGAGTTTTAAATTTTTTAAACTCTAATTTTAAACATTAGAACATAGTACGTGTTTTTAATTTTCAGATTACAGAATCTAAACTTCACGCTTTAAAGGGACGATTTATAAATATATGCACAGTATAACAAAATATTTAAAGCATAAACTTTGTTCGCTTATAGAATCTAGTTTTTTTAAGTCTTTGAGATAAGGGGCAAGAAACAAAATTTGTTTCCAATTTCCTAATTTATTTTTCTTACATTAGGGCATTTTTAACTCACACTTCATAGGAACGATTTATAAATATATGCACAATTTATTGCTCATTACAAAAAAAAAACAAAAGACTTAAGACACAAACTTTGTTTAGAATCTAATTTTCTAAAAACTTTGAGATAAGGGGAAAGAAAGAAAATTTGCATAAAAGTGTTCAATGTAAGATTATTGAAAAATTTATTGAATTTTTAAGTGTAAAAAAATTTATTTATTAAGCTAATTTAATCGATTTAATAAATAATAAAATAGATGAAGCGTCGTATTGGGATTAAAAACAAAAATAATTTTCGATAATAAAATACTTTGTTTTATGCCATTGATCTTTCAAAAGATAAGTCAAGTGTATTAAATTCTTAATAATTTAACTAATCATGATTTTTTTTAATTTAAAATTGTTTGATTGGTGATTATGTAATGGAAAAATAAAAAAATTTAAATTATCTACTAAAATTATTTTAAGTCAGTTTCAATCGTAATATTGCTTGTTGATTTTGATGATGATTTTATGATTAACATGTAAATATTAAAATTTTCAATGACCTATGGTTGACTATGATTCGTACCAAAAACAAGTTTTATGCAAAATTATTTTGATCATAAAAGTTTACCTATTTAGAGAATTTCTTTAATAAACTTTTTACCTCAAATTTTATGTATTTAACACACATTATTATATTTTATAATGTTTTATTGTAAAAAAAGTTAAAATATCATAACATAGAATAAATAATATTGACAAATTAATTGAAAATACTCTTTTACTTCATTCCAGATTATATTGAAGCATATTAAAATAATAATGTTAAAGCCTATTAAGATATTTTATCTGTGATAAAAAATTAATTTGAAACCAATTAATTATATTAATACAAAAAAATAATATACATAGATTTCTTTTTATCTAATTTAGCATGTCAATTGATTTTTTAATTTATTCAAAATTAACTTTAATTAACATTTTACATAGTATTGAAACTTAATACTTAACATTAAACTTACATTAAGTACTAAAATGTCGAATATAATTCTATATCTGTCTCTCAAATAATTATTTATTTTTCATATTTGGACAGTTCTGACTGTTTTTAGTTAATTGCATATAAAATAATATTATAATTATTATTGAAAACAAAAGAAGAATATAAGAATTTGTCATATTTTTCGGTGTTCGTTTTTAATATTATTTTTTACTATTTTTTTATTGAAATAAAACTTGAGAATTCACTTTTTTTTTTTAATTCAGTCGCGGCCAAAATTCATTTTGAAAATGAATTTTACCCGCCTTTGCTTTCGCAGCCACTTAGAAAAGAGGGTTTTAATCTTTGCAGCACCGCAGGGACACCTGAAAATACTTTTTGCTAGCCCAGCCTTAGATTAAGTTACCAAAAATGGGTTTTTAATTCTTGCACTTATTGTTACGGTTAAATTTTTTTTTTTTTTTAAATAGAGCCGTATTCATAATTTAGTTTGAAAATAGATTTTCACATCGAAAAAAATCCAGTTGCGGTCAGAATTCATAGAGCCATGAAGACAACATTAATAAAAATTTTGTATAAATAGGAGTGTCGAATAACTCATTTTTCTTGATAAATTTTAAAGATAATAATTAATTCAAATTAAATTAAAAAAATTAAAAAATCTATATCTTTGTATAAACTTAGTTAATGGGTTCAAATAAAAATTAAAATTTTTTTTTTCTGTATCCATATACATAATTTTATGTTCAAATTAAAAATGCATCTTTTTCTGTCTTGTATCTGAAGAAATAACATTTATTTGCATTTAAAATGTTTTTTTTTTTATCTTAGACCGCAAACACTATCAATGCCATAATCAATCTTTGATATTATCACTATAATTCGCACACAATAATTAATTATAAGATTTTGATTAGAAAATTTATGCAGAGTAAAAAAAAATATAATTAAAGATTTTTTTTAAATAGATCTCAGGGTTGTAAAAATTAACATAATAGAAATTATGGCTACAAACTATATTATTCATTTTGATGACGCACTATAGCATCAACGAAACTGTTTAAAAATTATTCCTAAAAATAAGTAAATAGATAGTATTAGTAGAACTATGTAGATATTTGCAACCAAGAACCAAATGAAATATTCAGTACATAGTAGTAAGTGTAGTCCCACCTTCCATTTCTTCCATTCTTGAAAATATTTAAAATGTTTTATTTTTATCTTGTAAATTTTAATATTTTATTTATTGGAAAATCTGATTATTAGAAAATAATATTTAAGCATAGTAGTATTATATCTTTTTTACAAATAAAAATGTTTTCAATAATAAGCTTGTTGCAAACATACATTAAAATATTGAATTTACACCAGTTAATGTAGTGTCAGAGTTAATACAATTTAATTAATAATTAAATGACTGAAGGTTTTATTAAAATTTATTTTTTTGAATTAATCGTAGGAGGGAGATGCTTGATAATCGAAACCGCATATTTAGTTACATTAAGTAAAATAAAACAAAATAGTAAGACACACCTGAGATCAAGAGTTAAATGTTGTAATTTCGGAAGTAGTTTATAAAATGTTTTAATAAATAATTTTACGTATGCAATTTTATTTATCACGAACCTAAAAAAATCGTGTTCAGCTTTTGATTTTGCTTTATGTGGAATTTTCTCATTGATAAAAATTAGTTTCTTATTTAAAAAAAAAATCAAGAGTAAGTCTAATAATCAGAAAAAACAAAAGGTGAAAATTACGGACAAAAATATTTCTCAAAATTTAACTTAATAGAATCGTTACAGTACCTTGATTTTTTTTTTTGAATTAAACAATAAACTATACTTTTAAATAAGACGAAAAAAATTGAATCTTGTTATTCTATTCAGACTTGTAAGATATCTTCTAAAATACCTTATATAATATTATTATGCCGCGACATTTTATTACTGGACATAAATAATTATCTGTTTTATGCAATATATTATTTTTAAATAAAATAATATCATTTTTGGTTTTATAGTGTGATAAAACACTAAAATTATAGCTATTAAAAGTAAAACTATATATATGTAATAAAAGCTGGTCAATGCTGATGATGTCGAAGACGAATCATAAAAGTTGTTGCCACAAAATTATTGCTAAATCATACATGGATTATTGATCATAATAATCATAATAATTATGCAGGGTGAATTAAATTATCACAAATTATTTTTAGATTTTATTTTTATGTAAGAATTTTTTCGTTTGTTTCAGAAGGGTGGTTATTACGAGTTACGATCGAACGAAAAAATCTTACGATCGTCACTCATAATAACCCTTCTGTGCTCACGCGCACTAGTTATAAGAAACTAAATAATTTGGTATTTAAAAAGTTGCCGAATATTTTTAGCGGCGCGCACTAGTTAATTAATAATTGCCTGTAAGATCAAAAACTTAAGTATTAAATAAAAAATTATTCAAAATAAAATAAATTTTTTAGTTGCTTCAATTAAAAAATCGCCTGTGCCCGACTGTACATATTAGCCATTATGCTTGATTTGTGAATAAAAAGTTGCTTCTAAAAAGTTGTTAGCGCGAGGGAAGTATTATGTCGACCGTCATGGTGTAGTGGTATTGCCATTATCCTACGGCATGTTGGATCGTGGGTTCGATTCCCACCAAGGACTGGAATTTGTGTTAATTTTCTCAATTTCTCCACTTGAATTAAGTGTTGTGTTTTTTTTTTTTTAAATAAATAAATAAATACTTTGTATAGAATTAGAATTTTTTGATTATTTACAATAATATGAGTGATTGATAATAATTCAGTACTAAATAAAATAAAAGTTATACATTTGGCTAAACAAAAATTTTTATTTTGAATCTTTTAAGATTATCTTCTATTCACATGATGTAATATAATGAACTTCTAATTCCTTAAATACCCTGTAGCATAAAATTTAGTTGGTGACATTCTTTGAAAGAAAAAACATATATTTCATGTAATTTTTCTTTTTAATTTCTTCCATCAATTAAATGCACATAAATAACCTAATTAATAGATCAACTTTTAGAAGATACATTCATTCAATTGAAGATCATATAAAAACATTTGAATTTGATTAACATGTAGTTAATTAGAATTAGAAAATCAGAGATGAAAGAACTTTTGGTAAATATAATTTTTGCAATACATACTTTACAGAATAATTTTAAAATTTAAATTTTACAGATCTTATTTTCTTTAATTGTTGTACTAAGTCTTGTGAAAGGACAAAATAATGGAAGATATCGCCCACCATCAGTAGTAACCAGACCAAGGCCGAGAATATCAGATGTCAGATATCGTGGTGACAATAATAATGGAAGATATCAAGGAGGCGGCGACGGAAGATATGTTCCTGATGAAGCTGGCAGATACACTCACAAGGATAATCCTGGTGGTAAATATTCAGGAGGAGGAGGACAATACACCGGGCAAAATGTAGGAGGTGGTAAATACACAGGAGGTGGTGGACAATACAGTGGTGGTGGTGGTGGTGGTGGTGGTGGTGGTGGTGGTGGTGGTGGACGACAAAACACTGGTGGAGGAAATAAAGTTCAAACTGCCGCGAAAACTACTGTTGCTCAAACTGTACCAACTGTTCGACCAACTGTTAGTGGTTTAGGTATAGGTGGTGGTGGTTGGAAAATAATTAGGGATGAAAAAGAAGAAGACATCGATGGATATCATTATTTGTGAGTAGATAAACAATTTATTGAAAGTAAAAGGCTTGGGAATTAAATTTGATAAACTGTGGTGTTTATCAAATTTTGAAAAGTTTAACTTAATAGGAGTCGGGATTCTTTAGTTTAATTTATAATATTTTATTAGTTTTCTAACTTTACCAATCTTTTTGTAAACACAAACTTTGGGTACAATACTTTTGGGTTTTGGGTTCTTTTAATGAAAAAAATAATATAAGTTTATTATTTTACTCGCAGACTATTCAAATTTTAATTATGCACTTTGAATTAAAGCTTTTCAATAATTTAAATTTATAACGTGAAAAAAGACTTAAGACATAAATTTGTTGAAATATGATTTGATTAAAGTTTTTCACCACTTGAAACTTTTTTTTTTCAATATTTTATGAAAAAAAAAGCTGAAAAAATTTAAATCACTTTAAAAAAAGTTTATTTTGCATAATTGTAGGCGTTTTGTTTTATTTTTTTTATTTTTTATTTTGTGCTTTCAGGTACGAAACAGAAAATAAAATTTTAGCTGAAGAATCAGGAAGAATTGAAAAACTAGTTGAAGATGATGGATTGCGATCCAAAGGATTTTATGAATATGTTGGCGATGACGGAGTGCTATATCGTGTAGATTATGTGGCTGATGATAATGGTTTTGTACCACAAGGAGCGCACATACCGACTCCACCACCAATTCCACCACAAATTGAAAAACTTTTAGCGTACTTAGCAAAGAATCCACAAAATAAATAGGGATTTTATGTTTTTTTACTTTAAATATTTTTAAATTCAAATGTCTTATTAAATTATTGTATTACCATAAATATAAATATGTATATTGTAGAGAACTTAAAGGTTGGAATTAAAACGAAATAATCAAGTTATTGAAACATGATTACAAAATATTTCTCGATTATGATTCAAACATCTCTTTATTCACAAATACCGGCAGCTCATACGAATAATTCATTGAAATATTACTACAGAACGATTCTTTGATTATTTTAATTCTGTTAAAAAGGGTTGAAAATGAATTTTATTTAGAGCATTTTAGTTAAATATAATATTTTTAGTTTCGCCAGGGTATTATTTATGATCCCTATGTTTTGTACAATATTTTAATTGTGTATCAATCATATATCTTAATTAAATTATAATTTAATCAATTATACATGCGTATACATAAGTATGAATACAAATAAGCATGTATTAATAACGTGTTTTAAATTATCCACCCACAAGTTTGCTATAAAAAAAATTGTAAAATAAAACTGAATTATGCACTTTATGTACTTTTTTGTTCAAAATTTATTTTGGCGCCTTTTAACATTACAATAAACACATAAACACGAAAATTCGATCAAAAAATAAAATTTTTTCCGAATATTTCCATAAAATTTAACAAAAAAAAAAAACAATTTATTTATTTCCTCGATTTTTCAGAAATTTTTTTTTTATTTTTAAAGAATTATACAATGTGTTTGGTAAGTGTCTGACTAAAAACAAAATTAAGTTTATATTATTTTTATTATCATAATAAAAATTTGACATCATAATAATCATATTATGTGTTTATAAAAAAAAAATAAATAAAAATTAATATATCCTCGATAGGTCAGTTACATTAAATATAAAATTTAACATCATAATTCTGTAGACAATTTAAAAGTAATTTAATTTTAAAGAATTTGTATAGAGAAAGAATCACTATTTTTGTCTAGTCATTTTGGTGCAATTTTAATGAACTCTTTGTAGTATAGGGAAATATATGTATTACAATTAAGTATTAAACTATATGTATATTTGAAACAACTTGATCTTGTGTAACAATATGATTATCGTATTAAAATACATACTTCTAAACTAATCTTCATTAAAATTAAACAGAAAAAATAGAAATAAGAATAAAAATAACTAGATAACGACAACAGAAAAAAATATAAATCAATATTAAAATTATAAACTAATTATTAGTTTTTTTTTTTTACAGTGTCACATTGAGTTAATAAAAATAATAAGCGCAAATGAAAATTTATTAAGTTTACGGAAGAAAATTTTCAATAGATTTTAATCTTTCTGAATAAAATATCAATGAAAACCAGTAAATATTCTAATCATCACTCCTTAAACATTGCAATTATAATTATAAGATTCAAAATATGAATAAATATATTTTAAATAATAATAATAAATGCTAAAAATATTGAAATCATAGTTAAATATTTTATAGAAAAAAAAAAAATTAAAGACGTTCCTATAATAAAATTCTAGTCAATATATATACTTACAGTTACCTCCCTCAGTTTGACATCAAGTATAATATAAAAGATTCTACAAATATTATTTTCCAATAAACGCAATATTTTATCTATTATTATCTTCATATGTATAGATATACGTGTAGGAATATATATATATTTATATATATATATATATATATATTATATTCATTGACCTTAATTAAGATATAATATCAAATTTTATTATAAGATCAATGTTTTAAGAAAGTAATCCGTAATAAATAAATTCTAATTTAAATTGCAATAAGTGTTACATAAATTTTGAATAAAGTATCCTCGCATACAGCATCCTCGTCTGAAAGAGACCCCATCAACATACAATTTCCTTCAAATTATTAAAATTTATTTATATGAATTTATTTATGTATAAAATTTTTTATTTTCACAATCCAAATCGTCTCGGTCTGAGACAAATTTTAAAAAAACTAACTTAACGTTTGATATCTCTGTAAAAATAAAATAAAATGACACTCTTTTTTATTAAAAATGATAAAAATTGTTTGCAAAACTTCACACACAAAACATAAAAAGATCTGTAATTGCTTGATTGTCGAGAGGTTCTTACTAACAAAAGAGTACAAACTTTTAAGTAATTTGTTTTAATTTCAATGCAAAGTAAAAAGATTCATTACAAAAAATTTTGTTTAGATTTTTCTCATTATAACTATTAAAATTAACTAGTTGCATAATAATTAAAAAAAAGTTACATTTACTATACAGTATAATAAACCTTTGGCGGCCCCGTGATTTATATTTACTCTAAAGCAGCCTCTACGGAATCTCAGGGGTTCTTATGAACCACTTTGAGAATCACTGATGTAAACGATATAAATTTGTTTTATTTTCACTTTCAATAATCTAAATCTTAATAAAAGGGGATAATATTTAAAATGAGCCGAGCCCAAGATCATAAATTGTAATGTTTATGTAGTTTTCCCATCCTAAAGTCTTAGTTTTTGTACATTTGGTACATTTTTATCGTGATTGTTGTATGATGGATAAAAATGTTTGTATTAAATTTTTAATATTAATATTCTACTTTAAATTTTTTATTATGATTCAAATATAATATAATATAATTGTATTTTTAATCTAAATTCCATGAAGCGAATTTTGCCAATTCAATTATAAATTAAAAATACATTTATACGTAATGTTTTGTAATAAGTAATAATAAGTATATTTTGGCTTATAAATTTTATTTTTTAAACCAAAGTTAACCAAGTTTAAATCAATACGTTAAAAATATTTACCTCAAAAGCATTAAAATTCTATTTAAATGTCGCGAGTTATTCTTTATGAATTATTTTGTTTATTTTGCGGTTAATTATTACACTGTTGTTATAATTAATAATTGTATAAATTTAAATTAAAGTTCATAATAAAATATTATTCTAATTATTATAAAAGTTAATGATAATTGTAATAAAATATAAAAATAATTATTTGATATTAACAATAATTTAAGAATATAATATAAATATAATATAATAATATTGTTCAATAAATAGTGGGTTGTAATTTGTAAATAATATAGCAATATGTATAAAGAAGTTAATAGAATTTTATGGAAGTTAAAGTCTCAGAAAACTTGTGTAAAAATGTTAAAAAACTTAGAAATAACTTGAAGAATTTTTAATAATAAAGATTTTTCTTGATGTGTTCTAAAATTTGTAACATGGTAACATTTCAAAACGAAATGATGATTAATATTATATCTATATATGTATTAGATAAATATTTCATTTACAAAAATTATCATCAAGAAAAGTAAATTAATTTCTTTGCACAATTGTATGTGCAACTATTCTAATCTATCTGCATTTTCAATAATCCAACTATATTCTATATTTCTGATTGAAAGTTTTGTTTTTTATTCGTAATTTAGTGACAAGTGTTGAAGGTTTAATTGTAATTTACTATTTTAAAATATGTCATTAGAAAGCATTGTTGTTTCCTGTGGCGCTATGTAAAATATTTTGATTCCAATTGGTTGGAAACTGCAAATTTTAATAAATAATGTGATTTGAATATACGTATACCTATAGTGAATGTATAAATATAAACATATTTTGTTCGAGCTAATTCAGAGTGTATTAAGAAAATTTATATTGTAGCGTTACGTCCAGAACATTTTAATTAAAGTAATATGAATGCATATTTATGTTTTCTTGATTAAAAAGTTCTAAGCCAGCTTAAACTAGGAGCTAATTAAATAAATGATTTTAAGAAACCCCAAAATTAATAAATTTGTACTTTCAAAAGAATAAAATGTTCTTATTTATATTTCTATAGGAAAAAAGTTATAATAATTTATTATACAAAATTAGGTCTTCGTTAAGAATTAGAGATGCTTCCTTTGGAGTTATGACAATACTGTTACTGCACAATGTTGGCCGAAAATTTTAATAAAAATATTTTTTAATAAGTTTTTTTTCGTAAATTATATTTCATCTTTAATGCATTTTTTTTTTTTTGAAATTTGTATGTAATAACTGTCACTAAACTAGTAGAATTCAAATTAGAAAATGTATAGTATAATGACCTTGTCGACAGATAAATTTATACTACTCTGCTTATCCACTTTACTGTAGTCATAATAGTTTAATAATAGAATTGAATGCAAGTGCATCAGCGGTGTTTCTAATTTTTTATTAATTTTTTATTTTATAAATAATAAAATTTAAAACTTATGATAAAGAAAAAAATTAAAGGTGAGATTTTTTTCATTTTTTAAAACAAATTGATAAATAAATAAATAAATAAACTTAACACTATTAACTTTTTATCAATTTTAAGATATTAATGAATTGATATAAAAAATAGCAATAATTGACTTCAAATTCATTCAAAATAAGAAAAATCTAAATAAAATGATAGCTACTGAATTTAGAATTCGTCTCCATAATAACTTGAAGTTTTTTTTTTAAATTTGATAATTTCTTATATAAATCTGTATTTTTTTTTTCAATTTAAAGTTTCTTTGGCTCAGCTTCAATACTGATTATTAATTAACCCAAAAAGTATATGAAGCATTTTTTATTCCTCTGTAAAATTTCGTAACATAATTACTCATTTTCATTTTAAAAGCTGTTTTATGGGCCTTTAAATCTCTTATATACCAATAATAGTTTTTCAACTCTCCATACTGTCCACCTTCAGATTTTAAGTAATATTAATTACATCATTACAAATATGGTAAAAGTGCAGTGATTAGTCATTAGAACGGTGAATTTCGATAAAATATCGCCTATAATTTAAAATTTTTGCCAAAGGTATTAAAAAAGGCAATGACCTTCTTGTATTATTATATATTATAATATCCTGGTAAGACAATCAACCAGGAATAACCATGTTAAATCTTAAAATAAATTACTTTGTAATAAAATTAATTTGCATCAAATTTTTCATTTAAAATTATTGCTTTTTTTTTTAATTTTAAATTAATTTATACCTTGTTAGATTTTATTGTAAACAAAATTCTTTAAATTCTTTTTAAAGAAACATTGATAAAGTTAAGACAAAATATTGTGGTAAGTTCAATGCGCTGATGCGTAAAATTTTGGTTAAATAAAAAGAAGAAATTACCATTAAACTTCGCGTCTGACCTTATTTTGGTCAATATATACGTCATAAAGTAATAAATTTAATCAATAAAAAAGAGATCACAGATAGATGAAAGTCGATTTTAATTAATATATTTTGTTTTTAATATTATTCGAAAAGATTATAACACGTATCGTTAATTTACAATTTTATAGTTTAAAATTATAAAATTGAAAGGCATCTTAAAAATAAAAATTATAGCTGTTTTGAAACCTTAATTAGTGTTTCGAAAGTCTACAAAATGAGTTTGAAACTTTTCTGTGGGTTGAATTCTATAAGGATTAGTTTTATCATATGGCCAATAAGCTGTACTTGACCTCTTGATAAATTATCAAAAATTTTTTCGCATTTTAATGGATTCTATAAATCTATAAAATCAATGAAATGCTATTTAAATATAGTAAACTTAATTACTATTATATGTTTTTAAAATTTTTTCTGTTTGATTTATGATAAAGAAAATGATACATCCGATGACATAAATTTTTTTTTTAACTAAATTTAAGGACTTGTTTTGGTTGGATTTTATGCTAATTTTGTGATTTTAAATAAAAAAAAAATCTAAATTTTGTGTTTTAATAAGATGTTAATATTTATTTACATAAATTTCCAATTGTTATAAATTTTTCGGCGCCAGGTATTGCCTGTAAAAACTGTGCAAATTTTTTTAAGATCGTCTTGCAACATGATTACTGCACTAGATTAATGGGTAAAAAAAATCGGTAAAAATACTTTAGCTCCTAATGTGCAATTTTGGTACATAATAACAGTATTCCATATTTTATTTGATCATTTTCGAGCTTACCCAGTTTTTAACATTATCACTTTCCAGCATTTTCATTATACTCTTTAACACTTTAAATTTTTTCCTTTATTACCAATCTGTTCTTTTCAATTTCTAAATTTTCCTCAACTAACCTGGATATAATTTTTTTTTTTGGTATTAAAATTAAGGTCGAACATGGATATATGACAGATTTTTAGCATGCTGTGCAAATGTATATTAAATTTTTAAATTTAAATTCATAATACAAAAGTTTGCTTTGTTAATGTCCTATATTTCAGACATTATGGTCAATAAAATTAATTCAGAGTTTTTTTTTTTTTCTAAAATAAAGTGAAGATATAATAAAGTTTATCTGATATTAATGAGAATTTCTTGGGATTACAGAAATTCTTTAGCAATGCTGAATAAGAAATTTTTATATTGTTATTAACAAATGTGTTTTTTTTTTTTTTCATTTTCTTAAGAAATTAATTCATATGGTAATAACAATAATTTAAATGATATTATTACAAAGCGTAAACTTAATGGAAAGTTGGTATTTAATGACTAACTGGTAGCTAATTTAGATTTTAAAAATTTGATAAAACATTTGATAAGATATGAGGTGTGAAAGTTATAATAATATAATTAATCTGTTATGAGCTCAGAGGACATTGATTTTAATACTAGAAATTCAAAGAATATATATATAATTTTATTATTCTTAAACTCTTAATGAATTAATTTGTTTAACGTAAGTCATGTAGGAAGGCTTTAGCATAACGAATACTATTTTTCAATAAAATTTCATGAAAACAAAATAGTTTGATTTCACAATCGTCAGTGTAAACTTATTTATACACTAGTTATAAGCCCGTGACGGTTATTCAGTATGGTCACAGGGCTAGAAAAACTCTCTTATTTGAAACAAAATTATTATGAATTATATTTTTCCAAAGACAAAAAAAAAAGAACATATAGAAAGAAATTACTTCGAACTTGATTTATCTTTTATCACAATTCGTCTCTTTGTAAAATTAGAAGAAGTTCTGTTGTGTTTGAAAGCAATTAGAAGTATTAAAGACAGACAGACAGAGAATCAGATATCGATTTCATTATTTATTAAGATGTTGTAGTAAAATTTTCTTAATTGAAATATTTTATAACTTATTTTAATTTCATAATTTCTAAAAAGCACAATAACCTTTTTTGTTTACATAATAATTTCTTATAATTTCAATCTAAAATTTTACTTTATATAATAAAATTTTAACAAATTTTTATGAATAATAAATGATCTGTAACAAAAATCATCACAAATTAACAATTTTATTATAAAAATTGATTGATTTAATAAAAATAAACTTTTTTTTTTGACAAGTGGGTAGTTCTGGGTGGCCACACCTTTCATTTAATCCTTTTGTAAACATTTTTGACTTCTGGTCGTCAAGAATAAAATGTTAATTAATTAAAATTTTTAATACAGAGAATTAAAATGTTATTAACCGAAATTCCATACCACATATGGTTATTAGTTTAAAAATTCACAAAGGAAAAAAAAATAAACATTATGTATAATCAGTGTTTAGAGAGTATTAACTTTCATTTAAAAGGATAATGACCCTTTCTATAATATTTATTAACTATAAATTTTTTTTTATGATGGGGCTAAAGAGAAAAATTCTTTAATAATAACTTAAATTAAGAAGTGAAAAAAAATTTGATATAAATTATCTTGACGAAAGAAGATTTATTTTGCTTTAAGCTATTATCAAAAATTAATTTAATTATAACGAGAAGAAAAAAAGTTTACTCTAAATTTTATATACCTACATATAATTTGGACCTAAATTTTTATCGAAACACACTGTATTTATTCTTATGAAAAAAAATAATTTCTTACATACTTCTGTCAACTATATATTACAAAATAGGAAGTGTAACATTTCAAAAATAAATCTAAAATTTCAAAAACATTTTAATAATATGTGCGATATGCTTGTACTTCAAAAAACGATCCAGTTTGAATTAATATATAACGTTGAATAAGTGGAATCCTTTTATGATTTTTAAAATTCTATGAAGCAAGTAAGATTTGAGTTCTTAAAAACGTTCACCATACTTCTCTAAACTCATTTATTTAATATAATATTTCTATAGATTACATTATTTATGATCACATTGCTTAAAATGTTTCTGTTTTGATTTATATACGAAAGGATTTTGGCATTATTTATTCTTTAAAAATAAAAAAAAAAAAGTATGGATTTAACGTACTACATACAATATTGATTTGATATTATGATTAAATATTGTGAATTACATATTTATACGCACAAATTTAATTACAATTTTTGGTAATTACAATGTATTTATGAATGGAGGGAAATAAATCACATATAATTTAAAAAAAAAAACAATAAATAGTCATTAATCATAATGTCAATTAAAAT
The DNA here is from genome assembly GCA_964007475.1 of Hybos culiciformis. Classification (NCBI taxonomy): domain Eukaryota; kingdom Metazoa; phylum Arthropoda; class Insecta; order Diptera; family Hybotidae; genus Hybos; species Hybos culiciformis. The sequence continues at coordinate 94,059,862 of OZ023274.1, read as the reverse complement.
TTAAATACCTGAATCGACAATGAAATTAAACTCTTCTCCATATATCTATAATTTCAAAATGTACATCACAAGTAACCCAAAGCTATAGTTATTATTATTTTATCAAAAATTTAAATTCATGCAATGACAATGAAACTCACATCAGGCAATAATAAGAAATTACAGAAAAAAAAATTATTGATAACCGAACTGAAAGATAATCCAAATTACATAAAAGATTTTAAATTTATGTGTTTACTTAAAAGCCAATAAGAATAAAATTAAAATATTTATGAGTGGTCCATTTTTCTTAAAAATATTTAAAAAAAAAAAAAGAAGACGTTTTTCTGCAAGAATTGACTCTCAACATTTGGCATAGGATAATAAATTTTGGAAAATTTTTTAATTTTTATTTAATTTTTTTTTTTAGTTTATTTTATTAAACGGTATTTTTCATTATTCATAAATTTAGCTTCGCAGTAGGAAGTTTAATAAAAATAACAAAAACTTAAATTGGCGCCAAAAAAAATTATCGCATTAAGAATTTTTTATTAATTTAATGTTAAAAAAATATTCTGGGCAAACCCATTTACACAAAAATAAAATTTTATTGAATAGGTTAAAGTTATTTATAAATTAAAAAAAAAATAAAATAATATACCGTACCTATATTAAAATAAAGCTTCCGTTTAAATTTTGAATTAAAAAATTAAAAAATAAATTTTCGTGAAATCATAATAATTACGACATTACAATAAAGATTTTGACTAAGACTCATCGTAAATATTTTAATGTGTCACTTTAAGATTTCACTATTTTAAGCTAAATTTTCACTTTTTGAAGCGAGTCTCAAACAAAATTTTACTGCAATAATAAGCTTGTAATCCGTAATCGACAAGTGTTGATGAATCTTGAGCTCATTTTGTAACCTAGGAATAATTTACCAATTTTTAAAAAAATGTTTATATGTGTATAATACATTTTCATTTAGAATCTAATGATGTGTCATACAATCTAATCTAAATAATAAGTTTCAAATAAAATTAAATAGTTTGTAATGAAGTGTTGAAGTTGCTAAAGCACTGTCCACATTTTATTTCAAATTTGATAATAAAATTATTTTATTATTATGATCTTCTTAAAACTTTCGCATATTCTGAAAATTATTATTCCTTGTTGACACTAATACCTTGAGTTTAAATTTTATGCATAGTGCATAATAATTAATCGATATACTAAATCAATTTTTAAAATATAAAACCAGATTAAAAGATAAATAAAATGATATCATTTTATTTTATTATAAAATATGTATTATGAATTCAACTCTTTTATAGTGTCAATTCTTAAATTTATAATAAAAATATAAATTCTTTAAATATTTGAACGAAATTTTATTAGGAAAAACGCGTTAAAAAATTGTTGAATATTTGGATCATTTTTTGGTTCATAAATTAAGAAAAAAAAATCTAATTTGAAATTATTATTACCATAAGACAAAAATATTTTAAAATTCTTTTTCATTAAATTTATACCAAACACAAAACTCGTAATTTTATAGTTAGAAATTGACTTACACGCCAAAAATATATTTAATCTAACATGCCTTAGATTTCTGTCGCTCGAAAAGAAGTTTTTATTTATAGTTTAACTACAACAACACAAATTAATATTTACGCATAAGTACAAGGGCTTAATTAATGTTCAAAGCGGAAATATTATTTATCAACTTCATTACTTGTTCTTTTTAGAACACGACATTTAAAAATATAGTATATATAGGTATAGACATATAGTATAAAATGTAGTTAAATCAAAATTCAATTTATTACAAGCAGATTTCATAAAAGTAGGAAATAAAGCATTCATTTCATCAGGAACTCGCAAAATGTCACCTAAACCCAAGTGTACTTAGAAACATTTAAGAAAATATTTTATTTTCGAAATTTAAGTATAAATATATCTTTGAGAAAAATATTAAATTACCCATATAGTACTCTATCATTTAATTCTATCTTTATTTTGTGTCACAAGTGTTATTTTCAGTGGAAATGGAAATAAAACATTTAACCTTAAAGGACAAATTTTCTGTAATAATTCATTTACTTGCTTTAATTCAACATTAAAGGTTAAAGTTTCATAAGAAAGGTATAAATTATTATAAATGCGCAAATTCCACCTCCACATGCTTTTGAAACAATAATTTACCAAGAATAAATAAAAAAAAATTAAAAATGACCAAATCACGGTCATTTAAGATTACATCTACTATAAATTTTTTTTATATACGCAACTACTCATAAAATAATATTCGAATCAATTATTTTCCCATATCTTATTTTCTTAGGTACTCAATGATCAATCTACGCACCGAATCCTAAGAATATTGGAGAACTGGACAAACAATTTTTGTTATATTTTTCTAAACCCCAGACCCCGAAGACTGTTTCGCTTTGAGAATTTGATAACCAAGTTATTGTGACATTCTTCCACCGTGCCACGAACACAATTATTTTTGCAAAAATAAATTTCTAAACTAATTTTTGATTGTTGATGATAAGAATGCTTCCTGTATTGACTAAAAAAATTGGTAATCAAAACTTTATTTCAGGTCGAACTATGTTTTATCGGTTTTTTATTATTGCTGTTGAGCATTAGGTTTTAACATCGCATCGCGAGTAAACATAAAGAAAACTCTATACTTAAAGATGCTGTAGAGATCTAAATTTAAAATATGCAGTAAATTAAATTGCAATTTAAACCAAAAAAAAAAAATGTACACTACCTGATAACTTCAATTCATAATAATTTTATATTCCTCAAAAATAAAGTGTAAAAAAAAAAAAACCTGATTCACGAACAAATTGCGCTAAAAATTTATTAGTAGGCATATAAAATAATAATAAAGGAAAAAAAAAAACGTTTAAACGTGATGAACTTTAATCAAAAATATCATATTCAACAAAGTAATTACTCATATCCATAGCTTACATTTTTGGTTAATAAACATTTTTAACTTACTGTTTTGGTTAATTTAATTTGCAAAATAAAATAGATAAGTTTATAACAAAGTTTAAGTTGAAAATTTTAATTACATATCAAACACTGAGAAATAATTTTATTTTATTTTTTTTGAACCGACAACATAATTAATTTAAATTTACTTAAAGTTATCTATCAATTTTCAATTGAAAATGTTCAAATACAGAATAAAATAAAATTATTATTTTATATTTTAAATCCCGACAAACCTTGTTTTGTTACATAAATATTTTTCTTTATTAATATATTTATAAACCTATATGTTTTTTATAATTTTCGCAGTTTTTCGCGGTTTTCACGGGTTAGTCACGATCGGATATGACCTTTACATGAAAAAAAACATCCAATTTGGTTCTCCCGAATCTTTACTAGAAGATTATTTTGTATTTTTGGAAAAAAAAATTGTTTTAGTTTTGGTTTGCCTGTAGGACTAATACATACTATCTTTTTTTTTTTATTAGTTACCAAATCAACACCGAATGACACCGTAAACATAAGATTTTCAAGGACCAATTATGGCCAAAACAATTCACTGAATTCCTTATTCAGAATTTTTAATCGTTTTAACCATCTCCTCGACACCCACAGTTTCGAAAATCCTTCTTTTAAGGCTAAATTTTTGCATGTTTGACAAGTTCATTGTAATTTAAATACATATAACTTTTTATGTATGTTATTATTTGCAATTATTTAGACGCTTTAACCTTTTTTGATTATATTTATATAAAAATCTATTAGTTTAATAAGTTAATAATTTATCCTATATGTATATATTACTGCTTTTACTGAATTTGTAAATAAATAAATGCTTGTATTAAGCTTGTGTGAATAAATAAATAAATAAATAGGTAACTTTATTAAAGTTACCAAATCCAAAAGTATGGATTTGGTAATGGGGACTGGAAGTTTAGACGGGATTAAAAAGTTTGACAGTAAGTGGGTAATCATTTACACTCTTTTTAAAGCGGCGCAAGTCGTAAATCAAGCGTCTACGAGCTGTCGGGAACAGTTTTGAAGGGAGAACATTCCACATTCTCGAGCTGCGAACTGAAAACGAATCTCCGAAGCTCGTTCTATCACATCTGGGAATTTTGACGAAATATGGGTGTGACGTTGAAGCGGTACGTGTGACGTGAAAATACTTGAAGTGAAGGAAGTATGGTTTAATTTAATTTAAATATGTTAGAGATAAAAGATCTGGATGAGTGGCCCAGATTTTTGAAATTATCAGTTTTTGGTCTGAAATTGGATTTTAAAAATTTGAAAATATTTTAATGTTAAATTCTGTTAAATTATTATTTTTTTTTTTCAGTGTTTATTGTGAATAAAATTTGCAATAACTAACACATATTTTTGTCATTTTTAGAGATGAAAAAAAAAAAAATTAAATAATTTGTAATGTAATATTTTTACACAAGGCTATAAAAACCCCCAAATATGTTTTTTAATTCATTTTTTTTTTAATAAATTTTTTTTAATAAACATTTTGGTACCGTTATTTAGAACCTCTTCTTCTTTTTCCATAAATTTTAACATTTTTTTTTTCAAAGCTTATAGTTAGAAAAAAAATGTTTTTTTAAAACTATAAATATTACTTATATTGGTGTTAATTCCTAAAAGTAGTTAAAATAAATCCGTCGAAGTTAGCCGGATTTTAATATAAAATTCTTTAAAAAAAAATATTAAAAAAAAAAAATAAAAAAGTAAACAACAAAGTTCTTAAAATAATAAAATCAGATTTTATAAAAAAAAATTAATTTATTATTGTCAAAAATTATGATTTATCTTTTTTTCTTAATTTTTATTTTTTTTCATAATTTTTTTATTATTATTTAATTTCAGTTTCACACCAGAATAACCATAAAATATTTGTTATGTGCAGTAAAAATAATAATTTTTCAAGGGCTCTGTTCAGAAATTAAAAGGAATTCAATTAAACTGATTTGAGTGTAATTTAATAAAAAAAAAATTAAAAAAAAAAAAATACAAAACAACTTAAAAGAATAAAAACTTTAAAAAAAAAAAACCAGATTTAAAATAAATATATAAATAATAAAACAAAAAAAACAAAAAAATATTAATCCAAATAATATAACTGCTGTAAATTTATTATAACGATTTTTTAAAGATAAACCAAAAAAAAAAAAAATTAACAATTCGTTGACGTTTGTTTTGTTTTTGTTATTTAGAAAGAAAAAAAAAAGTTAAACATCTCCAGGTCAATTGTTTGCTTAAATTGGTCCTCGTCAATAAAAGACTGAAAAGAAATAAAGAAAAGAAAACAAACATTTTAAAAAATAAAGCTTAAACTCTACACAAAATTTGAAGTAAAATTTTATAAACAAAGAAATTAAAAATGAATCTTAAAAAATTTTCTTTTAGAATACTCTCACTGAATTAGAGATAGTTGATGAGAATTAACTTTTTTTTTTTTATTAATTTTCTGATACACTGAGAAATCATTTGTTGGAAATAAATTAAGTAAAACTTCTTTTGTGAGGGAGGGGTACTACTCAAAAAAATGTATGTTGCAGTTTTTACTGTATATACAATTTTTTTCTGTTTTAATTAAAAGCAAAATTATTGTTATTTCCAAATAATTCTGAGTGGTGACTTTAATGTGAGGTTCGACTCTGAACAATCTCAACCATTGAAAGACTTTCTGCAATTTCAATTCAACTATGAATAATAGTCCAACAATTTCCACAACAAAATTTTGGCACCACCTTAAATGTGATGTTGACAGGATATCTTCACGTCGCTAAATCACATAACTATACATTTAAAAAAAAAAAAAGAATCGATTTACAAATTTATTAAACATAAGCCTTTTAATTCGAACGTCGAACATTTAATGCAAACATATAGTCCGATTTCTCATTTTTGATCGAAAACGATTCTGAAAATGACTTTGTTTGAGTGTATAAGAAGGATTTACTAAAAATAACAAAAGAACAAAAAAAAAATGTTTATAAGAAAAAAAAAAGTTAAATTTTCTTCTCTTCAGTTTTAATATTTCACACAACTTAATTATTCACACATATGTTTTTGTTTTGGAGAGATTTTTTTGTTTTTTTTTTTTTTTTTCTGAAGTTGTTAAACACTTCTTATACTGTTGTGTGCGATGTGTGTAGAGTAAGAAAAAAAAAAAAAGTTGTACGAAAAATAAATGAAAATTTGTATAAATTAGGATGTCACCTTCATAAAATAAGACATTTGACTTTTTGATTTTTAAAAAGAAAGAAAAGATTAAATACTTATAAGTTTTTTTATTTTTTTTATTTTTTTTTTTACATATTAAATAAAAATTACAAAAAAAAAATTTAAGATTTTAAATAAATAATAAAAAAAAAAAAAAAATTATTAAAGAAGGATATTTAAGAAAAAAACAAAAAAGTTAATAAAAAGGAAATAAAATCAGAAAAATAATTCAGTTTTTAAATTGATTTAGCAAAGAACGGTTTAATTTATTGTGAGAAAATAAAAGTTTGAAAATAACATAAAAATTTTGAACGGAATTGTGTGTAAAAAAATCAAAAAACAAAATACTTTAAACATTTTTTATTTGAACAGAAAAATAAAATTTTAATTTTTTTTCTTAATTAAAGAATTAAAATTTCTAGAATTAAGAAAAAAATTGTATTGAATTAATATCTAAATTAATTATTTTAAATTAAAGTAGAAAAAAAAAAACAAAAAAAAAATTAAAAATGAATTCAAATGTTATTTCCGTTTGTTTAATTTCATTGGTAAGTACTAAATTGTTAAAAAATAAATTTTTAAATTATTTTAATTTAATTTCATAAGAGAATCGAATATTAAATAGGAAGAACCATAATATACTTAGTTTGAACTTGGATATAATAGTGGTATAGATGAAATTTTATCTATACTTCTTTGATAATGGATGAATTCAATTTCCAGAAGTAACTTTTCCTGAAAGCATGTATTATATACATAAGCCAGTGAGTAATTGCTGATTAGTTCTGTTAACACCTAATATCTGCTATGATTTCACTTTATTTAGTTCCTCCCAAAATATTTTAATATAGTTGTATTATTTTCATTGGTTTGTCACAATATTCTCCTACGTTTTTCCCAGCTTTTGAAGACTATCTTATTTTTCAGTTCTGAAAAACCCTGGAAAGATATCAGCCAAACAAATGTCACATTTAAATTAACATTTCCGTTTTTGTGTTGAATTTTGTTAGTGAAGTGAATAAAAATAAATTATTGCTATTTTCTTGATAAATTTAATTACATAAGAAGAGACACAAGAATCATCTTTTTCATTGCGCAATCAGATAAAAAGAGAAATTGTTATATGCATAGGCTTCGAACAAATTAATTGAGAAAATTCAGTAGTTCAGGAAATTTTTTTTTTTATTTATTTACTTTATCATCCAGGATATAACCTTACAAAATTTAGAAATATTTACGATTTCAATTTTCAATAAAATAATGTTAAGCTTGAGGACTAATTTAACATCGTTGTTAATATAAAATTTTAAATATCATAAGGAATTACATTGAGTGAAATCAATAATCAATAAATAACGGAGCGGAAGAAAGAAATTCATAAAAAAATGTATGCATAAGAGCATATATATACACACATATATTTAATGAAATTTTCTTTGTTCGGATTTACATAATATCAAATAATAAAACATCTAATTAATATCCAACTAACGAAATGTAAAGAGATTATTTAAGTACATATCTCTAAAACAACTATCTTCAAGTCAAAGATTTACCGAAAGAATATTTCCAAACAACTTTTAGCAAAAATTTATATCTATAGCAAGTTTACAGTTTAGAATAATTTTAACTAATATAACTAGCTATAATTTTTAAGAAATGTGTGGGTACAAAATATAATATATATTAAATTTATAACGTGAATGACAGTTAGAACATAAATTTAACACTTTAATTTTTTTTTAATTTAAAAACATAATAAATCGTTTAAAAAAATAGAAATCTTAAAAGAATTTTAATGACAAGATTTCTATAAAAAAAAAAAAATTCTAACAAATATCTATTAATGTTATAAATCTTAATAATGTTTCAATCAATTTCCATACTATAAGAAATTAATTTTAACATATTGTTTTTTTTGTTATTTATTTTCTTCTATTTTTAAAACTTAAATATATATATATGTAAAAAACTTAAAGTTTATTGACATATCGGGTATTAATATTAAAAAAAAAAAAATTCAGAAAAGAAATAACCATAACAATAAAAAAAAAATGTATACCAAAATTACCATAAATGCAGAAAAAAATATACCTATAAATAAAATTTTAAAAACTATTTTTCTACTGGAATAAGCAAAAAAAAAAATTTTTTTTTATTTTTATTTTTATTTTATAGTCATAAAAAAAGTCTATTTAAACAAAAAATATAAAAACAAGAGAAAATAAAAAAAATTTATAATATTGACAACAGCAGCGATGATTCAGAAAGAAAAAGCTTTATTTTGTTTATTTTTTTTTTTTTTTTATTCGCATACGTAAGAATTGTTGAAGAAGAATAAAACTATATATGCGTCCAAATACAAAAAAAAAAAAAAAACAAAAAAATGTACGTCGGCCTTGACAAGGCTGTTCAATTTTATAAATAATAATATAAATATTTCTTTTGATTGAAAAAAAAAATTAAATATATGTATATATACGGTAAAATTCCATATTGCTGACATCGATCGGTCTCAGTTACGTTGCAAAATAAAAATCTGTATGTACATCATATAATAATAACAAGATAATTAATATAGTTGTATATTTATTAGCTTGAATTTTAGTAAATTTTATGCATATCTGTGTATGTACATAATATATATATTTAAGGAAATATTTACATTAACTTTTTTCTTTAATTATTCAATTTTTTTTATTTATTTTTCAATTTACTTGATAAAGTCCGGTATTATTAAAAAGAAAATTTTCTGGATGCCGCTTATAATTTCAAAAGAATTAATGCACGGCGTGATTTATTAAATTTTTTGGTATTTGGCCACCCAGAACAATGTTGTGCATTCAAGAATCTGTAAATTATAACAATTAAATGTATATTTTTAAAATCATTAAATTCTAGGTTTTGTAAAATTCAAAATTAATAATGTAATTAAAGATCATATAAAATAAAATATAAAATAAACAAGTACTTCATATGTTTTGATTCAAAACTTTCATAACTTGTCAGTATATTTTTAGACAAACCATACATAAATTGAAAATTCTATTTTGAAAAAATAATATCTTTTTTGAGTTGTTAAAATTTCCTTCAAACAACTTTTTTTAAATAACAAAAAATGTCGCCCCAAAATATCACGATATGAACATTTTGACAGATTTATAAAATTTAGATTTATAAAATATACCTTTTGAATGAAATCACACCTTTAAGGATTATTATAGATTTGTGAACGAAAGCTCTTGTCGAAAATTATAAATATATAATCAGAACTTCCAATTTTTCTTTAATTCTTATAAAGTTCTTATTACCCAAAACAATTAAATTAGACATTTATATTCAACTTCCTTCATAATTAAGATCAAATAATAATTATATATAATAATTGTATATTCATAATTTTCATTTCATTATTCCCAAAAAAAAAAAAAAATATATCGAATTTTTTTCTCTTAATAAAATCAATTAAAATACTTAATATCCCATCGTCTTAAGCATTAATGAATAAAAATATTGAATACATATTATAAAACAGTTTAATTTAATAAATATATTTATTGCTTTCAATGACATTCTGGATGCAAAAAAAAAGCTCGTAATAAAATTTTATTACAATGAAAATATTCCCATTAAAATTCCTGTTGTCTCAATAATTAATGATTCTTCACTTTCAATTTAATACATTGATAATTTTTAGAATTAAATCTTTCAATTTTGGATTATTATGTAAACATAAAATTATTTTTTCCTAAAAACTTTAAGCCAAGTTTACGTAACGAAGATTTGTCCAAATAGCTTTCTGTTGACGTTCAAGCAGAGTCTAAGAGCATACAATTGTTTATATAAATCTCCGGTACTACTATCAACCACAGTAAAAAATGGTCACATTTTGAAAGAACCAAGTGCTTGTCGAAGGGCGTTTGGAATGAATAAGTTCATTTAATATTATCTTAAACCCATAATTTGATTTAAAAAAAAAAATGTCGCGTCGTGTTATTTGAAACAACACCGTTGTTGTAGCGAGTTGATAACATTAATTTAATTTTTTGTTTCAGTTTAACGATACATTAACAAGCACTTAAATTTAATAATCTCAATGATGAAATCTTTTATAGCTTAATATTATAATTATTTTAATGAAACGTCTTTGGCTTGCTTTGAATTGATTTTAATTTGATTAAATTTATATCTTTTACTTTTACTTCCCTTAAGTTGATTACCATGAAAAAAGGGATATATTGATTAATAAATAAAAAAAATTTTCCATAACATAATACATATTTGTTAAACATTTTATTCAACTTTTAATAGATATTTGACTTTTTTCCAATATTGGCATTACAAATGATGAAATTGATTCTTTATTTTATGACACTATTATTGTTTAATCACATTTAATAACTTTCAATGCGTTAAAATGAAAACATTCGATTTGTGTGGAACATATTGATAAATATATATGAAATTATTTTCAATGTAAACCTTGAAATGGACGCAATACAAAAGCTCAAAATGTGTTAGCAAAAATTTATTTATGATAAATTGATTTTGCGATTTAAAATTGCAAATCATTGAGATAAAAATTAGGGCTGATTTGTCTTTATTTTATTATTATTGTTATTTTAATTATAATATTGCCAAAAAATAAGCCTATTTCTATTCATGTATTATACTTAGCCCTCCCATTAATATAGTAATTAATAAAAAAAGTTTTATGAAGATAATATCAATAAATTTTTCATTTATGGTTTAAAAAGAATTTCTTAATAATAATATTTCAATTTGTAATTAACCTATAAGACATTAATTTGTTTTTATGAAATAAAAAAAAATACTTAAGATGTACATGAAATTTATTTTATCTTGAAATTAAGTTCATTTATTGTTTCGACATAGTCCAATATAGCTTAAGTAAAAACTTCATTGGGAGAGAATAAGAACAATATTCTTATACCTAATACATGTATTATAATTATAATTTATTATGACATTTGTTGTCGCATTATGCATAGTGCAGTATTATAACGATAGATAGTTTATTATTATTTCGACTTGAATAAATGTTATTAAAATTTTTATCATTTGAATGTTTGTATATTCGGATATTAATTTGTCATATAACAAACATATTTTATTTATTATTAAAAATAGAGGTAACTTCGAATTAAAATATACTTATTTAAATAAAAAAAATAATAAATGATTGAAATTATAAATTAAATAAAAAAAAATTATATTTAATCTTTTTTAATATATTTTTTTTTACTTTCAGATAAGCTTAATTTTAGTAGTAATGGCACATCCTGCAAGTTCTGGCAAGTATATTCACAAAGAAACTGAAGGCAAATATATTCCAACCAATAAAGGTAAACAATAGTTTAATGAAATTAATTTGCACTAAAGATGTACAGCACAATCACAGCAAGAGCAATTATATCATTATCTAGCACAGCACAGCTAAGAATTAAACTAAAAATTTTATAAAACGATAACTAAATTCTCGCTCTTTAATTTAAACAAAAGTCAAGCTTTATGTCTAATTGATTTAAATGAACTTAAAAAAATTTACTTATTCTTTTTATAAAACATTTCCAAAAACGAAAATTATAATTATATTTTGGAAAAAAATATACAAAAAAGTTTAAATGACGCTTTTATCATCATAAGATTATAAGATTTTTTTTTGAAAGAAATGTTCAATAATAATTTTAAATATTACATTTTATATTAACTGCGAAAAAGAAAAATTTTAGATTTTCATTTTCATAGAAAATTAGAATTCATAAAGTTCCTTACTTAAGTCTTTTGTTTTAATTTGATAATTATGTTAATTTTTATTGAAAGTTGGAAATATTTTTATAAGTTTAGCCTATTCTATATACATTACCAAAATATAATTGTTTTCGAAAATGAAATGCGAACTTTCCATTTATCTCTGAACTTTCCTTCATATTTCATTGTTGTACAAAACTCATAAAAAATTAATATTTTTAATACTATGTTGGGGTTTAAATGCTTTAATCATTATTTTTATTGTCGGATTTGGTGAAGATTGCTAAAAAAAAAATTACTAACAAAACTATTATTCATTTATTGAAAAACTTCTAATCGATTCTAATCTTTCTTGTTCACAATTTCTAAGTTCGCAGCATTCAAAATTAATAATTTTTAGAAATAATTTCTATTTCTAGTGGAGTTTTTAATGAAAATAAATAATAATAATAATAATAATATTTATAATTTAGGTAAATATCTTGTGAAGAAATATCCATATGTTCATACTGATGATCATAGGCAATTAGGAAAATATAAACATATTCATATACCATATAATGGTGGTTATGGACCTTATTCCGGACTCAATATTCCATATATCCATGATGAACATGGAGATTACAGGTAAGTGATTTTTACTAATTTACTAAATCAGTGAATTATTTCGATTTTAATTTCATTTAAAAAAATATATGAGCCGTTTATTTTGAAAGTGGTTTAAGTCCATTTGTTCTTGTATTGAGATATTTAAGGTTTTGTGTTTGAATTGATTTAAAAATACACATTAATATTTCCATAAGCTAATTTTCAAGTGTCAAAATCAAAGCGGTTTTAATGCCTAGACTAAAATTGTTTATAAATAAAAAGAATATATACTATTGTGCTAATTGTTATCATTAACTATTTTTTTTTGAAAAAAGGACTTAAACCACTTTTAAATAAACGGCTCATATTTCGATTATTGTTATCTAAATACATTTTTAAGGCTTCACATTTTTATTACATTTTATTTCTCGAATTTTTTTTTGTATACTATAGTTAAAGACACAATTGACATATTTATTCTTATTAATCTTATATTTTTTTGACTGCGTGAAGTATGATAGAAAAATAGCTAACGCTTTTGTATTTGAGGAAAACATAAGAATAATCCTTCCTCACTCAACTTCTATTTTTGTTTTTTGTGTTTAATTATTATCAATTTAAGTTTTTTATTGCTTTTCTCAATTAATATATTTTTATTTATTTTTTAATGATTATTATATTGTTGGATCTGCCTACATTAAATTCTTTTAATTTAATTGAAGTTGATATACCAAATATGTACAAAACTAATTAAATTAAAATTAACTGGTCATCGTCCCCAATAAAATTTAATTTCTCTTTAATTTTTTTGTCAAATTTTCTTTTTTTACGGATTTGTGTCTTCTAACAGACGTGATTCTATTTCTCTCAATGAGAAAATCTTAGGTTAGTGAACTAAGAGGAAAATTTGTATCTAAGCTGAAATTTGATTTGAAATTCTAAGAAAAAAATTTATGAAATATAATTGTCACAACATTTATTAACCGAAATTATTTCGAATTCTGAAATTTATTGAATTTTACTTTTAAGAATACGTGATATGGATTTGATTTTTCAAAATGTAGGTTTTGTCAGCTTTATATATTCTAAAAAAAAAACTTTAGTAATTTCATATAAACATTTTTTTAATATTTATATTTCAAAATGCATCCGATATTCAAAAATATTATCATTTTATATTTCTAGTATTCAAACAGTAAGTATTGATGGTGATAATTATGATAATATCTTCAATCAAAATGAGTTTGATATACCAAAACCAGAGATCCCGCTTGAGTATGGGTTTCCCGAGTATAGCAGTAATACACAATAAGAAGCATGTTAAATTAGCAACTTTTTTTTTCTATTAATTTTAATTTAAAAAGAATTTATTTTTAATTTAAATTATTTATTTTGTTACGTAAGAGAAGAAAATATGAAAAAAAGCAAACTATTAGTATTAAAATTTACATAAATTAATAAACATAAATACCAGCTTACTAAAAGCCAATCTAGAATGCATTCAGAATTATTAAAATGACATTAAATTATATTCATCAAATTATTTTAAATCATCATGCACGTATCATTCATTCACTATAAAATATAATAAAAAAAAAACCATCAATAAGGAAAGCATGTAAGAAGCATGTTACTAAGCATGTGCGAACGGTGAAAAAGCCTATAACGAATGTATAGTTTTATAATGAGCGAAAAACAATACATTTTGAATTTCACAGACCACAACAACAACGACACAAAAACCAACAACCAGGACAACGACTACGAGGCGTCCAACAAAAGCTTATAATGATGAAGGTAAATGGAAAATTATAAGACAAACGGAGGCGAAAAATCAAAAGAAATATGATTACTCGTAAGTATTCGTAAAATAACATTACTGCGAATTTTAAAATAATATCTTTCATAAATAAATCGAAAACACACTTAAGGCTTTTAGCTTAGCTTAAAACAGCAACAAAATTTTATACAAAACTACTTTAAATAATGTTCATGTTCGCATATAATGATATTTTATACTTTAAATTTGTTTGTTTTTTTTTTTTAGATTTTTAACTGAAAATGGAATTTATGCTGAAGAACAAGCTAAATTAAAAAAATCTGAGGGCACTCATGCCAAAGGCTATTATGAATATATTGGAGATGATGACAAAGTATATCGTGTACATTATACTGTTGGTGAACAGGGATTTGTACCAGTTGGCGAGCATATACCTACAACACCACCGGAAATTCAGCGTGCACTTGATTATGTTGCAAATAAAAATAAAAGGCTTGCAGAATCTAATAAATTAATTTAAAAAGAATTTAAAAAATCTTTTTGCCAAATTTTATAATTTAAGATTTCACATTTTAAATTTGATATATTTCCTAGTTATTGTTGTGTTCAACAATAAATGTCTTGATTTTATTTAAAACATTTTTATTCAGATTTAGCGTATTGAATTCTGCATAAATGATACGAAATATTTCTATGTAGAGATGAAAAAAAAACTATTACTTGTAGGTACATACTTCAATTCTTTTCTTATAATGAATTCAAATAAACATCTTTGTTAACATAATCTTATTTAATTACATACAATATATTATAAGTAAAAATTAAAAATTAGAAAATTGTTTTAATTAAAATTAAAAAAATTAAAGGATTGCGTTCCAAATCGCCGTAAGACAGTGGTATAGGAAAAATTTCAGCAATTCTCACTCTAAGTTTCAATAAAATTTAATAGTGAAAAAAATGATATTAAAACATTAGATAGCTTCCAGTCTTAAATCGGTTGTAAAACTTTGAATTGTCCTGATTTAATGTATTTTAATAATAATTTTATAAATACAAAAAAGTATTATTTTGAAAAGAAAATATTTGAAATATTTTATTTAACGCTTTTTCTCCATATAAGAAAATAAATATTACATCTATCGATGCTACCTTAATTAGTTATAACAGCCAAATATTGAAACATCATGAAGAATTTATGGTTAAGATAATTAAATTATCAAAAATTAATATAAAAACAAAAAACGAATGGCAGTTTGCAGATTCCGTAAAATTTATTATGTTATTTTTATTTTATTTTTGATATCATAAACTTTAACGATTCTATTCATTTTATTAAATTTTTATATTTCTTTGTTCACTTAATAAAAAATAAAAATTTTTGTCAAAAGGCTTAAATCTACCACATTTTTATTTTGTTAATCATTTTTTATTTTTAATAGGTGTAAAAATCTGTGAAATAAAAAAAAATTTTATATGTTTGTATGTATAACATATTAAAGAAATCAAATAAATTAAAATTAAGAAAGCTTTAAACATTACCAGAAAAGTCAAAGAACTTTTTAAACTAATGTCCTGCTTTATAAGAATATAAACTAATTTTTTTTTCAGTTAGCAATGAACTCATATTCATATGTTTGCATATTCAAGTCCGTGAAATTATCATATTAATATGTTTTGAGAAATGGAAATTAATTTAGCTATTTAAAGATTGTTTTTGGAATATCGGTAGATAGTAAAGAATTGGTAAATATATTAGTCATCTCATTGTAGAATGTTTCTCAGTCTCTCATTCTATTTCTGTGTCTAATTCTATGTTCTGTATTTTCGTTTGCTATTAGGATTAAAATGGTAATTCATAATAACATCCCTGTCGTTAATTATTATATTTATATCCTTTTTTAGTTCAATCTAAAAGTGTATGAGACTCCTACTGGTCAGTTAATATTACAAAAAAGTGCTTGAAAAACAAAAGCGTTTATTTTTAACACGAAAAGAATAATAAAATTAACTAACTACAACATACTTTATGTTTATGAATTTAATATAATTATATTTATATTTATGTATGTTATTATGAAATACATAAACTTTTAATTTTATTAAACCATTCTTATAATATCCGGATCTAATTTATGTAACAAGTTTTTTTTTTTATTATTAACAAGAGTAAAAACAAATAAGAAATATTAGGAAAAAGAAGTTTTTATAATATAAAGGCAATAAATTTTTAAACATTTTTTTTTAATGTTTCAGTGGTATATTAAGATTTATAATCATGTTTGGTAGATCATTCTATTTTACCAATAAGGTCAAAAGTCATTAGAACTAGAACATGTTAAAAAAAGAAAAATGATATCTATTATTTAATAAAAAAAAAAGATTTGTTTTAGAAATTAATCATCTCCAACTGTCTTATAATTGGTATATACACAAAGTTAACAAATAAGATAATTAAGATAGAATAGTATACAATTAAGTGATTAGTAAAGACTACAAAAAAAAAAATAAACAAAAAATTTATGATAATTATGGAATTTCTTTCTTGGCTATTTTTATTGATTTATCAAAGTTATAGAAATCATGTCAGTTCTTCTCGAGCATTATTAAATTAATCGTAATGAATTAAAAGTTGTTAATCATAGTGATGATATTCAGCCGGTACACCCGTTCCGGTTTTAGCAAAGTTTAAAGTTTCCCGTTCCAGTTAATAGTATTTAGCCCTTAGTTCAATAGTAAACAACTTTCTAGATCTTCTAAGTAAATATACATAAAGTAACAGTTTTCGAATATCATCTTTCCATAAGGGACAATATACGAAAAAAAATGAATGTTCACTTCACTCGATACAAATTTATGTTAAAGAATCGGTAAGGATTACATTGGTATCTTAAAATTTCTTTAAAATCAAAACCAATCATAGATCACATTCGAAACATAAGATACGTACTTCTGTTGAAGCCATAAGCTATCTCTGACGTAAAATCAAATAAAAAATTGATTTTCTGATAATGTTTTGCATTCTATCGAATGAGCGAAAATAATTTTAATTTTCAAAACCACTCCGTAAATGGATTTAAATTTGGCATGAAATGAATCTTCATTGCTTTAAGTTGGTGTCAACAGATAAATTTAAGGCCATTTTTTTGGTGGGTGCAGTACATACTTTTTTTTGACCAGTTTTCATGGTAATTGTGTTTTTTTTTTTCATCTTATTATAGCACCTTCTGATGCAATTTTGAAAGTTCATTCATATTTTATTAACAGCACATCTTAATTTAATATAAAAATTATATGTTTTTTTAAATAATTAAAATTGGATCAATAACATTTAAAAACAAAAGTTTATTAACACATATATTATTTTAAATTCCGGTAGCTTTTAAAATATAATTAAAAATCATTTAATTAAGTAATAATTAAAGATTTAAAAAAAATAAACCTTTTTTAATATATAAAATTGATAAAACCTCTGTCTTTCATTTATTCATAATATTAGTGTCAGTCAGGTTGAAAAAACTTTTTTATATGTCACAATGATAATTATTAAAATAAAAAAATTAACTAAAAACAAAATATTATTTATTGTTTTTTTAGGTTTTATTTTTTAATAAAATATTTTTTATCAAATTTGCTAATTAAGATTCTTTTAACAGAACAAAAAATTAAATCTTTTTATATTTTTCTTACATCATCGAACTTTGTTTTCAAATTGCTCTCATTAAGAAGAATTTTGTTTTTTATTTATTTAAATTACTACAGAACTGAAAAGAATTATTAATAAATTCTTTAATATAAATAAAAATAAATGAAAATAAATATGAATTACTAATTAATATTCCAATATATATTATGCACAAAAATAAAAAAAATATATATTAAAATTATAATCTGAAGGTAGACCTGTTCTAATTTGCAAAAAAAAAAAGGCTTAAGAAATGAAAAACAAACATAAATTTCATTTTTGTGTGGCCCAAAAAACAAAAAAAAAAATAAATTCTTAACACCAATGGACAATTTATGTATTTCCAACAACTTTACAAATTTATTCTATTCTTTTTAAAACAAAAAGTTTCTTAAATATTTCGCCTTTTTTTATTTTTTGTAAAAGAATAAAATATCATAAATTATTTGAACACATTTAATAATTAAAATTTCACGTAAATAAAAATAGAAATAAAATTTAAGCTTAGTTATTTTGTTGACAATATTTTGTTAAATTTAATGTAAAATTAACAATTACTTGTCAGAGTCTTAATGTAATTATCCTCCTTGGCTAGAATGGTTCTTATATTTAGCATGGTTTTTTTATTATTTGGTATGTGATATGATAAATATTTATTGAATTTTTCAGCTGTATCCTGTAAATTAATTTAGATTCACCCTTAAATTATATTGTCATTTAAAATTACTTCGTAAAAGTCAACTTGTAAATAAACACGACTATGTTCACTCAACACAACTTATGTGTATTTGTGAATTTTGTCTCACTAAAATAATAATCAAAAAACAATAGTTATATTCAAACAATTAATAAAATTTTAAATTATTATTTTATATTTCTGTATATTATATTATGTGAAATAATTTATCTTTATATTTTAAATGTATATAATTTTCAGCTCCAAGTTTAAAAATTTTTTAATTTGATTCAATCACGCTAATATCTTTAAAAAAAAACTCTTCATATAAATGTAAACAAATATACATTAATAATTAACATAAAATAAAAATTACCATAATAAGTATAACAAAAAAAAATATAATACAACAAAACAGAATTCATATTTTTGACCATAACGTCAAATAATATCATATTTTTATCTTTCAATCTTTTCTTTAAAAATATTTGAAGACAATGTATAAAATTAAAACCAGTATTAGTACAATAGGATTATTTTTAAATTCAGAATCTATTCGATTTGCATAAAAGATTCTTTTATATTTGGTAACATTTATAATCATCCCCTGTGATGTCTGCACTCTAAATTATTATTTGCTTTAGACATTTAATTTTAATTAAATGTTGAAAATCAAATTAGTAATTAGTAATTAGTAATCCTCTTGTAATTAATTGTATTTAGTTATAGATTATCATGTGCAAAATTTTAAGGAAAATTTACAATCATTAAGAATATCAGTAAATATACACATATTTAAATATTAAAAATAAAACATAATGTATAATTCAAACAAAAGACTTAAGCGAGAAACTTTAAATTTTATTCACCTTGATAAATTGGCCGAAAATAAGACTTAAATAAGGACAAGAATTTAACAAAAGACTTAAGCGAGAAACGTTTATTCATCATGATAAATGGTTTAGCAAACAAGCTTTAAATAAGGATTAGAATCAAACAAAAGACAACAAAAGCGAGAAACTTATTAATCATAACTTGCAGAGAAAAAGTTTATAAATTTAGGCGAAAAATAAATCATTTTAAATTTAAATTTTATTAAAATTCATATTATGTTACCAAAAAATTATGTAGAAACAACTGTTCAGATATTTGTACAGTATATTTATAAACCAAAAACTTTATTTTAGAGTGTAAGAATCATTAAACTTTTTTTTTTTAATTTCAAATAACATTTTCAATATTCCTATTCGATGTAAACTTGGCCTATATCATTATTGTTTTACTGAATTGTTATACAAAAAAAATAAATATGTATACTAATACTAATATTTTTACTAGTTATGCAGATATTTAGAATTATTTTCTATAGAATTAATGAAGCCTTTAATTTTCCTATAAATATTAAAGTGGTGGTTTAATTGATTATTAAATTTTTTATTTTTAATATAAATATTAGTTAAATTAGATGATATCAGTTTCATTTTAAATCTATCTTTTTACAAAGATAGTCTAGAAATAAAAATTTTATTTATTAATTTTTTTGTTAGCTCATAAATTTGAAAACGCTTATTAATTATAAAATAGACTATAATAAAAAAAAAAGTTTTAATTGTCTTTAATGTATAATATTAAAAAAGGAAATATTATAGTTTTAATTTGAAAGATAAAAAATATTGAATTTATTAAAATGAGGTTAATTTGGGTATGTGAAATTTTTTTTTTATTATTTCTAATCCTTATGGACATAAAAAGTGACAAAAAATATTCTTATTTGAAAAATAAAAGGATAAAATAAAATAAATATTTAATCTATAAATTAAAATTACATTGTGTTTTGAAAAAAAAAAAGAAAAACTTTACTGTTAAGGCTGCATAAGGCTGTATAAGTATTAAAAGTTCAAGAATCAATAAAAATATTGAATCTTTACTGTTGTACTTCATTTTTTATTGCAATATTTTTCAGAAAGTTATATTGTATAAAAAAATATTTTTTGTTCAAAATTATGATTTTCGAGTAGGAAGTTTTGCTACAATTCATTTTCTATATATTTTTGGACGAGTTATTATGCATTTATAATAAATGCAAAGATTTTGAGCACATACTATCAGAAAATATTGTAGTTTTATTTATAACTATATAGCTGGTCCTTATAGCTAATTTTCCAACGAGTTTTTTTTTTCAGTGTTTATATGCAGAGTATGTTTAATGTCAAAAATTTTCTTTAGCCTTGATAATGTTCTTTGACCTCAAGGCACTGAGATTCCTTCGATAAAAATTATTTTGATTATTAAAAATTTTGTATTTAATATCGAAAATAGTTTCAAATAAAAAACTTTCTGTAAAACAAGCTTTTTAGAATCAATTGTATTCGTATTTTAGCATACTTAATTAAATATTTACGTAGTTTATTTTTTTTTTAATCGATTCCAAAACTTAAAGCATAGAAAATGTATAACAATAAAATAATTAATGGTAACAGAAGGTGTAGGAAGTTTTAAAATGATTTAAAAAAATATATATATATATATAAAAAGATATATAAAGATATATATAAAAATATGTATATATATAAAGAAAAATGGATTGAACAAAAAATTTAAAATTAATTAAATTTCTTTCGACAATTTTTTGTAACTTAAAATTATGAATTAATTTAACATTAAAAGATATATTGAAATTTTATGTATAGAAAGAAATTTATTTTTGTTAAGGATCCCTCTCTTTTACAAACAGTTTGAAATGAAAACAGAGATTTTATTACTATTAGTATAAAAATTAAGTATGCACAATAAGATTTCTATTGTAGAATAAATTTTTGTGGCAACTAAAAAAGTTAAGCTCGCATAGAGCTCAATTTTTTATTTTCTCAACTCAAAACAACAATTTTACAATAGTTATATAGTGTAAAATGTTTACTCAAAGCAAAAAAAAGTCAATAAATCTAAATTTTTTTATAATTATTTTTTTCAGTTGAGTTAATAAAAAATTTAGCTCTATGAGAGCTCAACGTTTTTATATGTAAAGTTGGCAGAAACATTTGTTCTACAGTAGAAATCTATGCTTAATTTATGCTATTAGTTATTGAAACAGAAAGCAATTTGCAATATAAATGAGATCCACCAACTATAATCTAGTTTACATAAAATAATAAAAATGTGAAATATTAGAAAATATATAAAATAAAATAAAATAAATTTTTATGAAATCATAACATTTTAAATGTTCATTAATATAATTATTTTTTTAATACCATTAATAAATAGGTCACGCTGACACTAGTCAGCTTAGTAGCTGCAAAAAAAATACCTCAAAAGCGACAACAAAACTTGTATGATTTTCTTGAAAATATCGATTTAAATGATGGTAAATGGAGACCAGAAGAATTGGATGGACGTTTAGGATTTTATATTCCCGATCATCGCGGAAAATATATTCATGTTCACATACCTTACATTGGTGGTTATGGTGATTCTGGCATACCCTATGTTCATGTACACTTCCCTTATCGCGGGGGAACCGGTGATTCTGGAATTCCATATATTGGAGGATATGGGGATAATGGATTACCATATTATGGAGGTAAAAAAGAATATGAAAAAATTTAAAAACTTTATTATCTTAGTCAATTATTTCTATTTTATGTGAATCTCTATTATCCATTTTCACTTAAATAATGAAAAAAATTTCAATAAACTTACATATTTACTTTAATACATATATACTATGTACATTGTACATATACTTTTTTTTTTTAAGGATTTGGTGATCGAGGAGTTGAATATAATGGGGGAAATGGTGATAATGGTACCCGCTATGCAGAAAAACATGGTGGAACAGGAACAATAGTAGAATATGTTCCAATAGATGACAAAAAAGGTGTTTATATTCATGTTGATCCCACAACCGGAAAAAATATACATTTTGAAGGCAGTATCACAAAATCTTATCAAAATTCTAAATATAATAAAGAGGGAAAAGGAGCAATGGGTGGAGAAGGAGGAAAAGGAGGAAAAGGAGGATTTGGAGCCAATGGAATATCCGATAATTTATTTGGAAAAATGAATCGTGATAATCATGACCCAAAAAAACTATTGAATTCATTTCAAAATGATGGATTTGAAGTTGGAAAATCTGGTAAAATAGGTGGTGTAGGTAAAGCTGGCTTGGGGTATTCAGGAGGTTTTCACGACACAAGAAACTCATTAGGCTTTACTGATTATAAGGGGATAGCCGGGCAAGGAGGGCGAGGAGGCCCTCTTGGACCATTTGGAGCTGAACAATTAAAAGATTCATCTGGTTATCCGTCGAAAGATGTCCAGTTAAGACCAGGAGGGTTGGGTGGTCCTGATACTAGTAGAGGCAATGAATACTCAAATAAAGAACATGAATCTGATAAAGGTAAAGGAAATTTCAGTTCAAAAGGTCCAAACGGACCGTTAAAACCATTAGGTCAAGAAATTTCTAATAGATTCACGGGATCAGGGAATTCGAAAGGTTTAGACGGTTTCGGGGACTTATATGGTCGACCTGGTTTAGAAGAGCTTGCTGGCTTCTCTGGTCGACATGGGCCTGGAGGCTCAGTAGGCCCAGTGGGGTCCGGAGGCTCACCAGGAAAAGTGGGATACGGAGGCACACCAGGGCGAGTGGGACCGGGAGGTCCACCTGGAAAATTGGGACCGGGAGGCCCACCTGGAAAAGTGGGGCCCGGAGGCGAACCAGGAAAAGTAGGACCCGGAGGTTTTCCGGGGCAAGTGGGACCGAAAGGCCCGCCTGGAACTGATGTGCCATTTTCTTTCCTACCAGATAAAACAAGAGCTCCAACAGATGTCGGAAATAAAGGTTTTAGTTCTAATGGAGGGAATAAAGATACAGGAAAAGGAGCTGGTGCAGGTACCCCTGGGGGCGGATATTCCGGAGGTCCCGGTAATAGAGGAAAATTTGGACCAGGAACAAGTAAAGGTTTTAAAGGAAAAGAAAGTCTTGGCGAAATCGACAAGTTGAACAAAGAAAGAGAGGAAGGAAGAGGGGAAAGAAGAGGGGAAGGAAGCGGGGAAGGAAGAGGGGAAGGAAGAGGGGAAGGAAGAGGGGAAGGCAGAGGGGAAGGTAGAGGGGAAGGAAGAGGGGAAGGAAGTGGGGAGGGAAGAGGGGAGAGAAGAGGTGAAGGAAGAGGTGAGGGAAGAGGTGAGAGAGGAGGTGAGGGAGGAGGTAAGGGAAGAGGTGAGGGAAGAGGTGAGGGAAGAGGTCAGGGAAGAGGTGAGGGAAGAGTTGAGGGAAGAGGTGAGGGAAGAGGTGAGGGAAGAGGTGAGGGAAGAGGTGAGGGAAGAGGTGACGGAAGAGGTGACGGAAGAGATGAGGGACGAGGTGAAGGGCGAGGTGAGGGACGAGGTGAGGGAAGAGGTGAGTTAAGAAGTGAGGGAAGAGGTGAGGGAAGAGGTGAGGGAAGAGGTGAGGGAAGAGGTGAGGGAAGAGGGGCGGAAAGAGGGGTGGGAAGAGGGGAGGGAAGAGGGGATGGGGAAAATCCAAATATTGGAAAAGTCAAAGGTTCAGATCTATTCCTTACCGCGAGTGGTAATGGATATTCAGATATCAACACTAAATTTGGGGCCAGAGCGGGGATAGGAAAAGGAACTGTATATTCAAATCGTACCTTTGGTCCTGGAGACCAGGAAGGGAGAAGAGAAAGTAATTACGTTACACCGGATATAGGTGGAAGAAAAGGTGGCCCGGCTTCTGGAAAAGGAAGAGAACATAATTACCCAATTTTGGAAAAACAGCCTGGATTAGGAGTGGGAAAAGAAGACAGGGTGAGAGATAAAGGTGGTGATCCTGGTTTTGGAGATCATCCAGGACGAAGGGGTAATAGTCATACTTATCCTGATGTAGGAAGAGGTAAAGGAACGAATCATCACACTTCAAATTTAGACAAACTCACAAGAGCAGAAATAGGAAAAATTAAAGGAATAGGTGGTACAGGTCGGGGATCTTTTATACCAACAAATCAAAGATCGGATGGGGAAAACCAAGTTTTTTCTGGTAAAGAAAAAAACAAAGATTTCGAACATGTCATTCCAAAGACTTCTGGAAATAGAATTAAATACCCGCATTTAGGGAATGTGGCAGAAAAAGCTAAAGGATTTGACAATATTCGAAATTCTAATGTAAGGGATCACAATCGAGATATTAAGGGAAATATACATCCGGACTTAGGAAAACAAGCAGATATTGGGGAGGGTAAAGGAAAAGGCGTGGATGATAAAAATCGGGGTTTTGGTTTTAGAGATCAGCAAAATGGAAATGGGAAAAATCACTTCACACCTGGCACTCACCTCACTCCCGGCAGTCGCCTCACTCCCGGCACTCACCTCACTCCCGGCACTCCCGGCACTCACCTCACTCCCGGCACTCACCTCACTCCAGGCACTCGCCTCACTCCCGGCAGTCACCTCACTCCCGGCACTCACCTCACTCCCGGCACTCACCTCACTCCTGGCTATCAGGGTGTTGAAAGTGGAAATGGAAGTCCAGATCAGATAAAAATAGGTGGAAGAGCTCAGGATTCAGTTAATAGGAGTAAATATAAAACTGATAATTCTCATAATCCCAAAACTTTAGCAGGAGAAAAAGATACTAGGTACAGTCCGCAAGAATTTAAAAACATTCCACACTCGAAAGGAAGTGAGCCAGGAAAAAGTTCTGTACCTGTAGGTTATGGTAATCGGCCTATAGGAAAGAATGTTCAAAAGGGAGGAACCATACATACAAATATTGAGATGAGAAATAAATTTTTAGGTAAAGAAAGTGGTGATAATAGACATATTACTAATGAAGGTAATCATTTAGGGATTTTAGTTTCTAAGGGAAACTTTGATAACCGTGTGGTACCTAAGAGCAGTGATGTAGTGGGGAATAGAATAAAAACATATAAGCCTAATGAGTCTCGAATAGGTCCCGGAGGTAAAAACAAACCGTCTGTATCAGGTCCTAATTTAAACATAATTGGAAGAAGACCTTCAGATCGTTTAAATGATAACCAAAAGAAGATAGCAATTGGTATTTTTAGTAACAGGAGCAAAGATCAAGATCATTACCAATTAACTAGCAGTAAAACTCCCCATTCTTCTATTTCATCGAAAGGAAATAGATTACAACATCCGCTTACAGAATCCAACAAAAATTATTCGGGTCAAAATAGGCCCGGTTTTGGGGAGCGACCCGGAAAAGATAGTATTACATCAGTAAAAAATTTAGGTAAAGATTCGTTTCAAAAAACTAAAAACATTTCGAAAACAACCACTTATAAACCAGATTTCATAACTGCCAAAAATTTCAAAGGTCCAGATTACTTACCACCCCTTAGTCAAGACAAAACTTCTAAAATCAGCATTAATGCACATAACAATCAAAGGGAAAGTACAGTGAAACATACCAAAACAACACCATTATTTAAAGTGACAGAGAGGCCTCATCTCTTTGAAACTAAGCAAACTACCGCACATAAGATTTTTGTTGCCACAACAGTTAAACCATATACGGGGCCTACTTATCTCCCAAATCCTATAGCCGATATTTCAATAACTAAACTACC
The DNA here is from genome assembly GCA_964007475.1 of Hybos culiciformis. Lineage (NCBI taxonomy): Eukaryota > Metazoa > Arthropoda > Insecta > Diptera > Hybotidae > Hybos > Hybos culiciformis. The sequence goes on along the minus strand of OZ023274.1, from coordinate 94,033,556 downwards.
AGAACGAGTAACAACTTCCGTCAATATCAAAATTCCTACTATAACTACAACGCATAGTCCTTCGAAAACAAAGGCACCTCCTTCATTATTCACTCAACCTTCATTCCACACAATAAAGCCACTTGATATTAAAACAACAACTAGCAAACGGTTTGTAGGACCTACTTATCTTCCTAAAATAGATGATTATACTAATGAAAATCCAATTATAAAACCCTCTTTCAAACTCACAACTATCAGTCCATTTAAAGGACCAACATATCTTCCTCAAGAAACAACTACATTTAAATCAGTTTCTAATAAATTTACTACTCCCAAGCCTCCTTTTAGAGCACCTACATATTTACCACCATTTTAAAAGTATTTGAGTATAAAATAGTAAACACATTTTATAATAAGTTTAGTCAATAATAATTTGCCTAGTCCATTTTACAATATGTAAAATTAAAATTTAAGTATTTATAATTAAAACAAATATTTGTGTGCTCTTAACCATATAACTATTTAATTAAACTAATTTTTGTGATTAATATATACATTTTATTTTAAGTTAATTTTAGTAAAAAATCTGAAATTGTATCTAGTACATAAATAAAAACAAAAAGTAAAAAACATTTATTGTAAACACTAAATATATATTTTAATAAATTTAAATAAAATCAGAACTCCAATAGTTAAAGCCTGTTGATGATGCAACTTAAAAAATTTTCGGCGCTATACAAAAAACCACAATTTAAGATTCAAAAATTTACCATAAAACCAATGCCGAAACTCAATTTTTATTCTTCACAATGGAAACCTTTATTTTAAAACTCACTAATTTCTAGATACACAATTTGAATTTGTCATTAAAACTTATGTGTTGCATGCGGCTCAATAAATCGGTGATTGCAATTTATTTATTTTTCAATTTTCAGGTCAAATAATTTCTTCACAATCCTGCTTCAATAATATTTCTTTTTCACAAAAATAAAACTTGTGTAGCCTTTTGACAATGATCTGAAGAAAAATTTTAATGAGTTTAATTCAATTATTTTTTTTAATTTTTATCTAACATACTTTTAAGAGTATGATAAAACAAAAAGCTCTTCACATTGAGCTTAAAATTGATTTATAAAATTTTCTATAAGATTTTGCATATTTCTCGGAATTCTCACAAAGAACTAATGAATAACACTATTTAACGCAAGGAGTATAAAAAGGTCTTATATTTGTAAACAAAATAATTGTTAAGCTTTAGACAAAAGTTTATTAAGTCTTATTAGTGGTGCTTCAAAAACGATAAAACAGATCTGTTTTTTTATTTTTTATAATTATTCAAATAAATAAATAAGCTTTTCTATTGTAACTGCTATTTTAATACTCTGTTTATTGAAAGGAATGATTAAAGGAATCAATTCCTAGAATATATTATATTTAATCTTATTTCTTGGATTAGATTTCGAGATATATATTATCTGAAAATTTGTCATCTCATTAAAATTTGCTTTCGGTAATATTTAGTTAAGTCAATAATTTTTTGTTTGCATATTGAACTGATTGCAGGCCCTTGAACAAAATTTAGCGAAAATTATTAAACCTTATTGCACTATTTGCTAGCAATGTGGGCTCACTGGGTTTTCCTTTCTGATTCTAAAATCGTACAAAAATAAATTCTTTTTGCACTAGAATGGAAAGGCGGTTACGATTTTCTGATAATTTTGATATCGGAATTTTCGGACATATAACAAGCACTTCTAAAGCTATGGCTTCCTAGGAAAACGGTGCCGTTATATAGCGGCCGTAATATAGCGGTGAGTGACGTAGAAAAAACGTTGTCTATATAATTTATATAAAATGGTTTCCTAGAGAGCGTTGGTGATGAACGTAACGTAATATAGCGGTGCCGTTATTTCATGTCGGCCGTAAAATTACGGTGATAATATTCATACAACGTTTTTTTACGGTGACGGTGAGTTCAAAAAAAAAAATTAATACAAAAAAATTTAAATTTAAATTGGAAAATCGAAGATGACTAAATTTTAATTGAATATTACGGCCGCTATATTACGGCAATGCTTTTTTAGGAAACCGTATATGATTGCCATTTTAACGGCCGTTATATTACGTCGAATGTTTAACGTAATATTACGGCCGCTATTTTACGGCACCGTTTTCCTAGGAAACCATAGCTTAAGAACTTAACCTAATTTAGTTTCACCCCATACAATAATATCAACAAAATTAATAATATGTTAAACTAGAAGTCACAAGAATTTTGTTTACAAATTATCAAAATTAAAATAATAATAATTTTTTTTTGTTTCATATTTTTGGTGAACAAAGACGTTAATCATAACAATAAATTGTAATATTTATCACTGTACACATTTTTAAACAAAATTTAAATTAAAAAAATTGAAATAATATTATTTTCTTGAAGATTAATTAACAGCAAATGTGACAAAAATAAAAATTTCGGAAACTTATAATTAACGTAATATTGTTATTTTAAGTATAGAAGTAATAAAATAGTTTTATGATTTAATTATTTTAATCTAGAAGGAGGATCTGGTTTTTAATGTTTTAATGTTATTTTTATTATATTATTATTATTTATTTTATACACGGCGACCCAATAATTTACCAGTTTATTCTATTTATGTCAAATTAAATTTTAAATTTTTGTTTCAATTTCTGTAAATTTGTATAAAAATTTCTTGAATATTATTTTATTCCTCGTTTAGTTAAATGAAAATTCAAAATGTGTAATCACAAAACTGTAACTTCCTACAATTTATATATAAATTATTATACAAGAAGTTGAAATCGCAAAATAAGTATGTGCATAAATCAGGTTGGACCCATAATACAATACGAATAATTGCATTCTTATGATTTGTAAATTAAATTTCACCAATTATTTTATCTCGTCATCAACTTCGAATGGATTTTCTTATGATTATTATTGTAATGTAAAAATTATTGAACTCTTTTGATGATGTAAAAATTCAATAATTTCATCAGTATTGCTGAAATTTTAAAATATGTTAATCATAAACTTCATAAAACTTTTTATTAACTTGAGTAGTGTTTGAACATTATTGGTAATTTAAATAAAAAATTTATTAAGTAAATGACTAAAAAAATTTTTATTTTGTCTTTCTTCTTTTAAAAGTTTTAAAGTTGGTAGCATTCATAATAAATTAATTTTTAAGCTAATTAACCTTGGATTATCCGCCGTCAAACTTTCATTTTTAAAATGATATTAGCTTTGATATTATAGCTTCACTTCGAACAATATTAACCAAATAAATTCTATAAAAAAACACACACACAATTACCAAGAAACTTATAATATTCGGGATTTTAATTAACACTTCAATTATTTTTTATTAATTTTATTAAATGTTGTTAGTACAAATGGTGTAATTATAATATTTAATTGAGTTTATTATAAAAAAATGTTGAAAAGAAAATCAAATTTTTCTAATAATTCTCAAGTATTGTTCCCGAATAATGTCTTACCTCTAGGATATTTTGAAAACAAATGATTGACTTTTAATTTTGTTATTATATTAATTACTTAATATCCAAAGATTAACTTTGTACTTAGAAAATGTTGTACATTAAAATTTTACTGAATTAATAAAAATAAGCCAAAAAAAAATTGATAAATGCACAAAGTTTAAAAGTTCACAATTTTGAACATAGCAAAGCTTCGGATATTGAATGGTTTATATTAATCACAATTTCACTCAATCACACAAATTTCAACCAATTTTTTTTTTTATGTTTTTTGAGCTTTTTATGCCAAGCTTCAAAAATATACCAATATATTAAGCATTTCATGTAAAATATAATTACAAAATAGTATGAAGTTAATTTTGGAGAAGGTTCAGCCCAGTTAAAATAGTTCTTTTCCTCTTTGGGCTACACTTAGTTTCAGAAATATACCTATGTATTTAATTTAAATAGATTAAAACATAATATACATATATATGTTCTTGCAACAAAACAATATTTATTGCTTATGAAATCTTATATGCACATTTATGCACATTGCAAATAAATGTTTATGTTTGGTTAAAAAATGTTCAACACGTGATAAATATATACATTTGTTTTGTTTACGTTGTTTTTTTTTTATTTTTTTCGTCAAACTCTTAGATAATTTCACGACATTTTTATGAATTCTAATAATAAAAAATATGAATGAAAATATTTTTTATAGTCATTAATATTTGTTATGTTTTTTTTTTAACTGTTTTGAGAAATTACCTTTTTTTTTTCTTTTTAATATTCTAAAACTGTAAGTTAAAACAGGTTAAGATGTTTTTACTACCTAAAATTTGAAGAAACAAAAAAAATAAATAAATAAATGCCGCAAATTTTTGTTAATAAAAAATTATTATTTTGTTTTTTTTTTTTTTTATTTTCATTTATTTTGCATAGAAAATGGATTTTATTTTATTTTTTTTTACTTCTTTTTCATTTTCTGTTGCGTAACACCTTAAAATTTCTTAATATTTTTAATGCATTTTCATAAGATTTACAAACGGGATTTATAATTTATTTATTTTTAAAATAAAAAATAATAAATTTTGCATAAATTTAATGTCAAATTATTATATTCGTATATAACTATATTCGCTTTTGTTTGCCTCTCTAAATATACCTATAATAAAAGAATTAGTTATTAAAAATTATAATTAAAATAAAATATTAATAATAATTATATACAAATAATTTTATCATAATTTTATTCAAATTTAATTAGAAAATTAGAAAAGCAATCCTGAATTATGTCATCAGTTTTAAGCTTTTAAATTGACATTATATCTTAATTATACCTGCATACCTACACATTCATAAAATCTGTACTATTCTATTTTGTTGCTCCTCATCGCGTCCATTTCTCTGCGATAGTTTGAATCGTATTATTTTGATCCCATTTTGATGTTATCAAATATACTCTGTTGATGTGATGAATAAATTGTGTCAATGATTTATTTGAGGATTTAACTAAATGAGGGAACGATATAAATATTAAATTGGTATTTTGAATTGATAGGGAAATCAAGACTTATTTTTATGTATTCCATAAGATAGAGAAAAAGGAGAAAATTTGACAGATCCTGTATCTTCAAACATATAAAATAACGTTCCATGATTTCGTTATCATGTATCTAAGGACTGAATATAAAACTAATTATTGTTATTTTTTCATGACAAATTGAAAAGGCATGAACCATCATACACTTTAATATGCCCTCACCATACTATTTTATTCTTTTTAACATGATGTCAATATGATTTGTCAATTTGAGCCATATTTTAATTATGTACATAGATTTTGACAAATCACAATAATTTATAAACTTTTCCTTACTTCAAAATTCAATTAAACAAAATTACAAAAATTTAAGAAAACAACATTATTAACTCATCAATTCGTAACTTCTAAGTATCTTATGAGTAATTAACAATATACTAGATATTTACTTGAAGAACAAGGAAGGCGGAAAATTTTTCTTATCGGGCAAAATGACAATAATCATTAAAAGCCCATTAATCAAATCAAATAACATTGCGGTGGTTGACATTACATTTTTTGTTTTTGGTTTTTTTTTTAAGAATTAATAATTTATTTCACAATTTAATATCTTTAAATATATTTGATTCTTTTTCTTATCAAAAATTTTATTTATGCAGTTTCTGTTTCCAATAAATCAATCAGTGTTTAATTAATGAAATATTATGACCTTTCTAAAAGTGTTAAAAAATGTTTAAGAAATTTCAAAAAAAAAAAAGAAGAAAAATTTCATATAATGTTATAATGTGCTAAATTTATGGAATAAAATTGATTATACAAAAAAAAAAATTATTTATAATCATCATATACCGAAGTTAGAAAAATATTACAAAAGTTTATTAGCTTTTTTTGTGCTAAAACTTCTTGTTTATACAAAAAAAAAAACAACAAAATAATGAGCGAATAAATTAAAGCAATTAATAAATTATTTCACAGTCATTGTTCCCAAGCCATATTATAGAAAATATAATGATGGATGGGATTTCTTTAAAAAAAAATACAGTATACATATTTTGACAGAAAAGTTACTTTTGCTTTAACATGAAAATCCTTTTAAATTAATTCCATGACGAGACATTAAAATTTAGTTTATGAATGGTCTAAATATGGAAGAAAGAGAATGAAATTTTTTGATTACTGAACTGAAACTCAAATATAAAACTTCACTTCGAACGAACATAGCTGACTACATCTTTTTCTCGAATTAGTACATATTCATACAAAATTCAAAGCTTATTTCTAAAATAAAGTATGTCATTGAACCATAATTTTTAAAGAAAACCAAACTTTGTAATATGAAATCCTCATCACAACTTTAGTTACCTCAGTTTTCTGGCTTCCTTAAAACTGGCTTTTTCAATATATAAAAAATACTGGCTTTACTAAAATCCACTTTAAATTCTTTTATAAAATTTTCAACAATGAAGTAAAAACTGTAAAATTTTCCAAAAAATTTATATTGGAAACTTTTTAGAAAGTGAATCTCTTGTATAAATAAAAAATATCAAATGATCCTAATGATTGAAGCGACCTAACTCTTTATATTATAAATCTACAATACTGTAGAATAAACTGGTTAAATTGTTTATTATGATTTTTCTTCAAAACTTGATAGCTCATACATTATGATTTTATTACATAATTTAGCCTGAAAAAAAAATATCTCATCAGATTTGATCTAATAAATTATTAAGAAAGTAAAATTTAAAGATAAAATAAATAATAATATAATACAAGAAAAAAAAAAAGCGAAAAACCAGATTAATTAATATTGAATGTCTTCTACATAATAATGTCATATACTTCAATAAACACATACCTATAATTATGTTTATGCGAAATTTTATAATTTTATGATGACAAATAAAAATAAACCTGTAAGGAATTCATGGTTAAAAGAAAATGTTAAAGAAGTTAAATGAAAAGAAAAAAAAAAAGTAGAAGTAAATTTTTTTTTTTTTCATTTTTTGGTTATTTATTTTCTTTTGGCACGTTGCATACTGGATTAACAACAAAACATGCGCTATTATTTTTATTATATGGTGTTTGATAACACGTACAAACATAAATGCCAAGAAATTTATTAATGAATTATGAAAATTATGATTCTAATGTTATTTTAAATGCCTATATTAATTAGAATTTAACACTTAATACAAGTTAAGATTTGAATTAATTTGATTAATTATTTAAATTAAATGATTACAAATAAAAAAAAGCTGCAAATTAGTTGAAAAACTACTTTTTAAAGAACTAAATTAATTGGAATAAGTTAAAGATCACCGCGAAAGAGATTATCGATTTTTTTTTTTTATTAATTTTTAGGATTATGCTAAAATTTCATGAATGTGTTTAATTTCTTAATTTTTAAAAATTAATATCATATTTAATTTAAATAATATGATAATAATATTTCAACTGTTCTAAAAATAGAGCGGTCAATTTAAATAATTATTTTTGTTTTAAACAAACAGCTTAACAAAGTTAGAAAACATAATTGAAAACATGATATGCATATTAAAAACCACCTCACTAAAGTAATAATAAATTTAATTCTAATTCTTTATTATAATAATTAGAAAACAAATTGGTGTAAAGATAAAACTATAGATAGAAGATAATTTATACATTCCACAAAGAAGATACTCCGTTCTATAAATTAATTCAGATACTTATTTCACTTAATAGGCTTTGTAATATAAATATATTTTCAATGAATTAAGTAAAATAAAATAAATCATTACTTTTTACAATCTCAATTCAAAAGGCTGTATTTCATTTAGATATCATTAGATATCGTTACAATTCAGAAGTGGGATAAACTCATAGTAACTCGGGTTTTTCAAAAGAAAGTAAGTACCAGAATAGCTGCGAAATACAACAATCAACAAAATGGATAATAATATTGATCTTGAGATGTTATCAGTAAAAGAACAAATTTTTAAAAATGTCATTTTTAGCATAGTGTCATTTAATGCTTTTTATGAATCATGAGAATGATTAATGGTATTCTTGATCCAAAATTTATCAACTTTACCAATTAAAGAGATTTCATTTAATGCCCAGCCCAACTTGTTTGTATTTTTTTTTAATTTAAAAATAATATATAATATATTCTTTTAATTCTTACAATTGTGACAAATACTAACAATTTATCTTAAAATATTTTAAATTTAATACCTTAGAGTTAGTGTTCCATTAAGACGACACTAGAGTGAAGTAGACTGTTCGTAGGAATTCACTTGTCTCGCAAAAGTGTGCCACAAAAAAAACCAATGTAGAATCTGTAATTTTCAAGTAATGAACTATGAGTTTCCCAGTCATTAAAAATATTCCAAAATACAGTTGATATAATATCATTACAAAAAAATAATTGTATTCATCTAATTATTAAGATAAAATACTTCACTAAATCAATTTTAATAAATAAAAACTAAAAAACAAAATACATCTATCTAATCTCCTTATCAAGTTTCCAGTTATATGAGTACAAATCCTATTATGTGTAGTGTATCTTTGATCTTAATTTAAAATTTATAAATTTTTTTTTTTCACAATTTTATATTTAAATTTCATAAATTAAAAAACATATCATTATAAGGAATTATTATAATCCTAATATTTTGCGCCCCAGATCTATTCCAAATATAGTGACACTTAAAAAAAAAAAATATCTAAATGTAATATAGAAAAAAAAAAAACCTCGACAAATTGGTTGAATAACAAAACTGAAAGAAATCAATATCTTTAAATGCCGCTACTATATTAACGACAACTGTAATTCCCAATTTTACGGAATTTGAAATGAAACTAAACTTAAAAAAAAATATATATCAAATTGTTATAAATTTATGATGAGAATTATTTTATTGTATCAATATAATATTATTAAAAAAAAATTTAATACGAAATATGTATATGAATATCAAAATAACATAATTTGATATTATCAAGAATGGGTAAATCGAATAGAAATGTTAATACAGTTCAAAAATTGGATCTATATGTACATTTTTTCATGAATTTGTAAATTTTTAGTAAACTAAAGACTTTATTAAAATATAAGTACATGAACTCATATAAAAGAAAAATCTTAATACTCCAAATCAAACAATTTTAACCAAAAAAAACATTGTAAAAAAATTTTACTTAGCTTAAAATTAGTCAAAATGCTAGTCAATCAATCACAAACGGAGACAATAGTTAATATGTTATATCCTGTTACTTAATCAAAATGTTTATAATATTTTACGGAATTCATTGGAATCTAAATTTATGATGTTAAAATAAACAAATTGATCGTTTATTGTCATGCGTTGTTAGTGTAAGATATTTTTGAGTGCGATAAAAAATATACTTTTAATTTATTATTTTAAAATTTTATTTTATTTTTATAATATTAAGTTTTTTTTTTTCTTTCTCTTTTTGCATATAAATATTAAAATGTTGTCCAGCAGCATAACAGTTCTTAATTAAAATTAAAGCGGTTAAGATGTTTACTACAAAATTAAATTTGGTAATATTTCCGTGTTTATCTAAAAAAAAAATAAAAAATAATAAATTTAAAATTTAAAAACAAAAATTGTTTAAAAAATCATTTTTAATATGTACCTTTTTCTTTCATTATTATGGATTATTTAGATTTTAATAATTTTTATCGGTTATGGAAGCTGTCAGGATATTCCAGAACTATCATTAGATTTTCTTCCACCATTCCCAGCAACAGATGAAATATTAACTTCAAATGATATAAATAATGAAATAAAAGTTTCAATTGCTGATGACCTTGATACAAAATTGACCACTCAGAGCGATTCTGCAACATCTGCGAAACCAACTTCAATTACAACAGAGCGAAAAAGCAAGACATCGTCGAATTTACCACCTCTAGTACAACGTTCAGCAATTTCAGCTCCTGCCGTTCGATCGGCAGATTCGACAGCGCAAATATTGAAGCAAGTTCAAAATATTGAATCTGATGGTAATTATCGATTTGAATACGAAACTGATAATGGAATTCATGCAGAAGAACAAGGTTCACCAAAAGTTACACAAACCGGAGAACAAAGTGAATCTGTTTCTGGTGGATATTCTTACACCGCACCAGATGGACAAGTTATTTCTATGACATATTTAGCAGATGAAAATGGATTCCAGCCATCTGTAAGTTTTGTTTTAATTTGTTTTTATTTTATCCAAAAATTAGAGTAAAATTCATCGATTTGAACAGGTCATAAAGTTCGTGGTTTTTGTGTTGAAAAAAAATTTTAACTTTATGCTTCAGTTCATAAATAAGCATGCTTACATTAATCGTAACCTCTCAATTATCTTTTCCTCAAAAATCGGTTTAGTTTAACTTCAAACCTCAAATTTTCGGATATAACAAATTTATTAATTTAACTAACTAATTAAAAACATAACCTTGTTCCCTGAGGCAGCATGATACGCAAGTTCCTTTCTTTAAAACACTGCAAAAAAAAAGGGAGTTCATAGAATCCAATTAGTTATTTTAAATTATTTCTAATTATGAATGCAATTTAAAAATTAAAATAAATAACTAATTCAAGCTCAAAATATATATTATTTTTTTCAATTAGTTTGTTTCCGCATATTTTAAATTTTACAATATTTATTAATTTACATTTTTTTTTTTTTACAATTTTATTTGAAATTTAATTGATAAACAAGGGCATTTATTTTAACATACATTTAAATTTTGTTAATACGAGACACACTCTACATAATTGGAGCGCCAGCAAAATTTTGAAAAATAAAAAAAAATTCTTTTGATTTTTACCGGGTTGAATGGTCCTCGCTGCGTGCAGATATCACTTTTCAAAATTTCAAAGGAACTAACTTTTTAATATCGTTTATTTATAACTTAAGCTAAGCATAAAAGTCATAAGTTGAACCCATATTTGAAATTATTGTAATTCGATTCATTGAGCCCTCCATCATCATCATTGACATCATCATCATATGACAGGCCTCCAATTGCAGGAAACATTAGGCACATTTTAGCTTTTCTCTAAAATTACTTTTTTTTATCAGTTTTATTCATTTTCAAACATTTTTCATTAAAAATTAATAAATATTTAAATATCATTTTGTTTTGATTTTTCAGGGCTCACATTTACCTACACCGCCGCCCATACCAAAAGCTATTCAAAGAGCATTAGAATATTTAAAATCACAAGGAAATTCAGAGCACCGGAGGAAATAACTTTTTTTTTTTCGCAATAATTGATTTTTAAGTTTTTGTGATCATTTTTTTATATAGTCAATCAATTTGTACATTTTTCATTTATTGTTACATTTTCTTTAATTTTATTATATCACCCATAAATCAGCTGTGTAGTTATTATGTAGACCTAAGTTAGATTTGTAGCTCATAAAATATCATTTTTTCTAAAATTTTTTTTCTTTTTACTTCTTTTTATAAAAATCATACATAGTTTTTTTTATTTAAGATAAAAAAAAAACATAAAAATTTAAATAAAATTTCTTTTTATAGAAAATTCAAATTTTAGATAGTTGTTTTTTTTTTTAAATTTGTTTTTCTTCATTTCGGATGACCTTAAACTTTGAATAATTATTCAACTTAATTAAAAATTTTTATGCTTTATATTTTTAAAACATATATGAGTTTTATTAGTTTGGGAAATTACGTAACATAAATACGTCATTTTGATATAAATATGTCATAAAATCCGTTGGAATTACGCAGCTACTTCTCTATCATCAAACGGAATACTAGGTAAAATTTATGGTACTGAAGCCATAAACTTTAATATCAAGCGTTTTAAAATATAAGCTGAGAGTCATCATGTCTCTTAAATTCTTCACATTGCAGACACACCTTAGATTTAGAGTCAATAATAATAGTACAAAAAATTTAAGTATACACAGTTAATAACAGTGGAAATCGAAAATATAAAACTCGTCATTTTAGTATTCGCAATTTTTAGTGAGGTCGTCGACCTACATGTAAAAACATTAAAAATGTAAGTTTTTAAAAATTTTCTACAGTTTTCTACATTTTTATGCATTTAAATTAAATTTTTTTCGACAACACTATTATTATTTTTGATTTGGATGGGTTTTATTTAGCAGATAAACACATGAAGTGGAGTTTATAATCAAAATATTTTGTTCAACAAATTTATATGTATATTGCCAAAATGCGAGATATGTATGTTACATATTTATGTATATCTAATATTAATCATTTTAATATTCGTTTTTATCAATTAAATGTCTAAGGGTTCATTAATTATTAATGAGTCCACTTATAGTTTTAATTATGTGGTCATAAAAGTTAATTGTTTTTTGTTATTCTTACCAATAAAGCGAAATTGTATTTTCATAATTTTTATACCCATTTTAAATGCCAAATATGTTCAGCAAAATATATGGCTTGGAAATAAATTATGATACATATCGTGAAAAATAATGAAAAATACATACATAAAAGAAGTGGAATTAAAGATTAATATTTTTAATTAAGTATCTAGCGTATGTGTGAAACTTTCAACATTTGGTCAATTAAATAAATTTACGACATAATATTCATCCTGCTTTTGTTTTGTTTTTTTTTATGCTAATTACTTTTTATGTACAAAAATAAATCTTATATCTAGATCAGTAGATTAAGAATATTATTAATTTTTAATTATGTAACACTTAAAAAAAATATATATATATAATTATTTTTTATTGAGTATTTTATTTTATTTTTCATATTCAGAACTTAATGTATATTTCAGGAATATTAACTTTTAGTGGTCATATTTAATAACAAGTTTAATCTAGGTACTAACTATAATATTTTGTTTCCATTTCGGGTTTCCTTATTTATCTAAAATGTTAATTTATTTTTTTATTTTTTTTTTTGCCTTAAATTTTCAATTTGGCTATAATTTAATTTGCTAAAAATAAGTCTTAAAATAAATGTTTAAACCAGACACTATAGTGGTTTAATATTTTAAATCATCTTAATTGAAACTCACTTATGGTTTTTATTCATTTTTATTTTCTGTATATTTAATTAAAATTATCTCGTCTATAACTCATCTAATCTATAAATGAATTTCAATATATCGCATGTCTCAAATTTATTTCCTAATAATCTTTATTATGCTTTTGAAGTACGCTGTTGTGTTCTCTTAGTTCCAGTTCTGACAAAGATCTGTTCTAACTTTTATTTATTTATTTTTTTTTTGTTTTATTTTTGGTTCTTTTGAACTCTTTTCAGAAACTAGTTTGTTCCCGTCTATCGTAGAGATTACTTTTATGTTTAATCATTTCGGAACTAGTTGCATGACAAACACTTCAGTATTTAAACCTAATTAGATGAAAGTAGAGAAAGTCCAATTACTTCTTTTTTGTAAACATAAGAGAAAATTTGATTAAATGCAGCACAATAAAATGCATCATTAAAAGTAACCACTATATATATTGCTAGTTTGGGAATAAAAAATTCGTATTTTTCTATCATTTTTTTTGAATAATAACAAAATCTAATCAGGTTTCATTCTTTACAAATTAAAAATATTAGTTCAAACATCATTCATAACCATTGAAAAGCTTTTAATAAATAAATAAGGTTTTATTATTCTTAAACAAACAAAAAAAAAATCAATAACATTAAAATATAAATTACAAAAGAAATCAGATGGCGCTTAAATTTTATAAGAAAACAAAAGACTTAAGACACAAACTTTTCAATTTTATTTATTTATGATGTTTTATGATTACCTATTTTTATTTCTATTAATAATAATATATAAAAAAAAAAAGAATTTTAGTATTTAAATAAGAAAGCTTTTTTTTTTAATGTGTTTTTTATGAATTTTATGGACAATTTTTTTTTTGTCTGTCAGTGAAAAATATAAAATTAATTATTCCGTTACCAATTTATTGACATCTTGGGCCGTTATTATATTCAATTTTAATTTGAACTTTACAGTGAAAGAATATGGGATTTTAGATATTGACATTGAAATATTTATTTATTTATTTTGGTTATATAGTTCTTTTAAAAATAATTATAACTGGATAAATTGTTATAATGTTCATTATATTATATTCGCATATAAAAGAAATTAAAATTGAATTCTGAATAGTAGTCTAAAGGTTTCCGTGTTAGTGCTAATTTATAGCGAGGTGAAGTTTTTTTTATTTAATAATTTTATTTTTTTTTTTTTGTATTCATCAAGCAAAAAAATAAAATCATATTGTAATAACAATAATTCAGTTTTTTTTTTCTATTTAGGGTTAATAAATAGTGTACAAATATTAAATAAAGTGAATAAAGTTATATTTTCAAAGTCATTTTAATATTATTTTTGTTAGTGAAAAAATTATTTGAAAACACATTTGAGAAAAAAAAAAATATTTGTTCAATTTTTCACAAAATTCTTATTCACGAGTCGAAATACACTATTAATAGTTTGAAACAATTATTCTATTTCAGTTTCCATCCCGAGTTTTGGTTCTTTTCTTGTACGATTCTTAATAAACAATTATCTTCAAACCTCGTAATTATTCTAAATAAAATTATTCAATTCTATATTTGAAACAAGCTAATATTATGTAAATATAAAAGCAAAACATATTAATTTCATTTCCCACATTGTATCTGAATATTTTTTTTTATTTTGAAACACTTTGAAAATTATTTGAAATATAACTATGTAGTTAAATCAAATTATTCAATAAGTGGTTTGAACTTAAAATAGTAACTTAAATACAAAAAAAATAAAAATTAATTTAATTTTGATTGAAAATAATGATTGTTTACATTTTGTCTCTTTATTCTTTTATGTAAATACCGTAAATACATATATGTTTGATTTAAAGTGAATTGTGTAAAAGTTTCCATTATACTTGTCACTCTGATAACATAAAGTAGACTACAATTTTTTTTTCCAAACCCAAAACCATAAATGCCGAAAGAAAAATCATGATTATCATAATACAATATTAAGAAGTATAGAAAATATCTTGTACAATATTTTGGAATGAAAGTATTTCCGGCACTGATACTTCAACACGTATTCAAAGACAAAAAAAGTGTTTTGAGACTATTATCAGAAATATCAGAAAGAAAAAAACCTAAATTGTCACTTAGTTCGAATAAAACAGATGCCTTCAATGCTGTTATATCTGCATAATGAACAAAGCAGTTTATTTAAGAATTAATTTTAATGCTTAATTAAGCTCTAATTTAAATTCAAAGCACAATAGATTGTTTTAATATTAGGTATATAGGTATTTGCACATTTTATTAGAATTAATTAAAACAATTATTAGAACTCTTTAATTAGGACAAAATCAATAAAAAATTCAATCATTTAATAATTTAAAATAGTTAAACTCACTTTATTTAAATGAAATGAATCTGCAAAACAGAAAGTGGTTGCGGTTTATTTTTATTGTTTTTAACGATTTCGTTTTTGCTAATTAGTTTTTTATTTTTAAACCTGTTTAAAGATCTTGGCTACTTGTGCCTTTAAAATTATGTCACAATAAAATATGCACATGTATTATGTTTTATATTCAATAACGTTAAGAAGATACATTTGCTTTATTGAAGAGTTAACCTTAAAATTTAAGTGTAGATATTCTATTATTGAAATATTAAAAATATACTAACTTTACCCGCTTCTAAGGCCTGGACATTTATTAGTTCGAATTTGTATTGTATAAAGTTTTTTACGTTTATTTTTTAACAATTGAGCTATCTTTGAGGAAGAAATTAAAGAACATTAATGAAATAATGATTTTTACCTTACTTTAATATTAAATGGCCTTGACGATGATGGTTGAAAAAGAACTGTTTTTTTTTTCTATTAATAACTTATATTTTTCCTTGTAAGCTTAAATATTTTTTTCTATAAATTATTTAACATTCCTTTTTTTTTCATTTTCTTACAATATTGCGCCCATAAAAATATCTCACATTAAATATCTCATCCCACTTTTATCACTTTATTTATTTATTTTTTTTTTTTTTCGAAACTTTAGATTCACTTCATCTTCATTTTGATTTTCTTGTTTAAAAAAAAAAAAATTATATAAAAATGAATTAACTACGGCATCACGTTGTGGTCTGGTCACAGTAAGATTGGTATGACCTTCACTTTTACTCAAATCTTATAAAAAAAAAAAAAAATTATACTTGTTAGATTAAATGCAATTTACAATCAATTGAAAATTATATCTGAGATGTTTTATAATTTTTTATATTCCTATATTTAAGAATTATAATAATAATCATCATCAAACATCACGATGATGATGATCATCATCATCAAAGATACTTTCGTTTTTATTGGAATGTTGTTCTATTTGTTTGTCTAATTGTATATACATATGTGTATGTATGTATATATAAACATATAATTTTAACGAGAAGATTTATGGTCAAATCTTTATGAATTCAAATTTATGTATTCTTTTGATTTAATTTAAATTAAAGAACTGATATAAAAACTTGTATTTCTTCAATTAGAAAAACAAAAATAAATTTAATATGGTTTATCTATATTAAACATTATTTTATTTTACCGATTTTTATATAGGATTAAAATAAACAGAAAATCACATTAAGATACTGGATATTAATAATAATTTAAAATAAAGAACAAAAAAGGTGTTTATATGATATTAAACATAAATGTCACATTTATATTAAATGTAATGTGCCAAATGTCAGTTAAAAAATTATTGAATTTATTTTTAAGAATATTATATTACAATTCCATGGAATACAATTAAATTAATTAGTAATCGCGTGCACTCTTTAATTCGAGTGAAATTATATATTCGAGTGAAATTATATATTTGATTTTGTTTCGAATAAATCCATATATTTGTTGTTGTAAACATTAAAAATTAATTTAATGATTTGAAAATGAAAAAGCACCTTAGCCAAAAATCTAAAAAAAAATGGTGCAAACAGAACTAAAGAATTGTCAATGATAGATAACATTCTGATGAGTCCCAAGCTTGACAGCAGGGCCAAGGTAAAGTATTCTCAATATCAACTAATATATAATTACTTTGTTTTGTTCGAAATCTCTGAATTTATAGTTTTTTCTGTAACATTTTAACATTAATTTTTATAAATTATTTTTTTCCAATACAACACTATGTAAAATGTTGTTTGTTTAATGATTTAAATTAACCATATATAAATATTTCAAATTAAATATTATTATTATATTATTTGTCCGATAAAAAAAAATTACAAATTTAAAATTATTAGAATATGAATTTTAAAATGAAGAAGATATTTCTCTCTGTATTTGTATTACAAGTTAATAAAATATAAATTAAAATTGCACAAATTGGCAAAAAAAAAAAAAATGTACGTACATATATAAATTTCAAGACATTTCTGTTCCTTGTATTTAGTACAAGGTGAGTTTGATCATTTTTTGGATATTATTTCTATATAGTCAAAATTTTGAATAAGCGTGAAATTATTATTTGAATTTTGTATGAAAAAAAAATAAAATAAAAATAAATGTCCATCTTGATTATGTTGTTTTATTACCACAATATCCAACATTGTATAGATATTTATGTTATGTATTTGATTTATTAAATTTAAGTCAAACTTGAAGTGCTAGAAGAGTTAATAAAATTATTTAATTTTCTTATTTTACACTGAACTTCAGTTAAAAAAAAATATCTTTGAATGCGTTATTTTTTTTAACAAATTTTAGTTAGATATATTGTGGCAGATAAATTTTCAGATTTAAGGTGAAAATTTAAAGACCTTCCTAAAGCATACATGAAAGTAATTAAAAACTCTGATTACTTATTTTGACTCTTAAGGTACCAACTCGTATAAGAGTTGAGATAATTGGTTTGAACTATTAGGATTAAAATATGCTTTTTTGCTTTCTCTAAGCATGATCATAAAACATAACGTAACAAAATTTGATTGTTTATGAAATACAAAGGAAAATTATATTTAGTATAGAATGAAGAAATTTTACAAATTTACTTCATTTCATGTAATTTAATATTATTCCTTAATAATTATTATGTCCCCGAGGGAAAATTTTTTCCTTTTTTATATAAGAACTCCTCTTCAAACCATATAATCAATATTATTTTAATTTTATTGTTATCATTAATTTATTGTTATTAAATCAACAGAAACTTGTATTTTTAGTATTTTTATATAAATGTAAATAATTATGTTGCTATGTAAATGTATCTACTAAATGTATACTTTTTATAATAAAAAAAAAGAAGAAAAAAGAAGCTGCATTAAATTGAAAATTGGTATTTAAGTTCAGTTTCGTGACATTATTGTCAATAGATGCAGATTTAAAGATTTTAAATTCACCTCTTCACCTAATACGAAATAAAAAAAAATAATGTTATTTTGTTAATGCAATATTTCAATGAAAGTTAAGTAATTGTAAGCTTAGATTTAAGAGAAAAAAAATTATAATAATAATAATAGTTATAAAAATATAATTATATAGTTATGTAAATGTATAATGTATATATGAATAGTGTACAATTATAAGCTTCTAAAAATAAATATTAAATACTAAAATAATGATAATTAACAATATAATCCGATTTATAATAAAAGTTACAATGAAAATCTTAATTAAAAGAACATTCTATTATTATTAAATTCTTCTTTTTTTTTTAGGCCGAAGTAGTCAATTATAAAAAATAAATAAAAATAAATATTTGTTGGATTTCATTCACTTTAGCCCAGTTCATTCCTATTTTCATTCTTAATTAGATCCGATAATAATTGGTAACTATTGTTGACTCTATCTTATCGAGGAAACAAATAAGTTGATGAAATTTACAGAACTATGTATACCTACAAAATAACCTTGCAGTTACATATTATTATATGCTGTAAGGAAAAAATTCAAATTGGTTTTTACAACAATTAAATTCTTAAATTAAAAAAAAATTGGGTTAGGTTTTCATCATTATGTAAAAAAAAATTATAAGCAAATAATAAATTCACAGTATTGTTTATTAATTTTGTTTATAATAAAAATAATCTTTAACACGAAACCGCGCTAGAAATTTAATTCTTTCAATCTTATTTTACGTTATTTAATAGTTTAATTAAGCTGAAAAAAAAATACTTCATATTAATTGCACGAATATAATTTTTGATTTTAGGAAAATTTGGAAAAATAATAATATTAAAACAAAAGAAGACAACGATGACGACGTCCCACTTTTTGTAAATAAAATTATACACATTAATTACACAAATATTTAATAATATAATATTTTAAGATTTAAAATAATTTTTTATTTTTAAATTATATAGCTTTTATTCAGCTTTCGTTAGCTTTTATCTTAGTTAGGATAAACACTTAATTTTCATACCATTTTTCAAGTTTTATTTTAAATTTTAAGCCTGACATTACAGAATAAAGAACACAGAAAACCTGGCTAAACCAGTTATAAGAAAATTTTCATTCAATATTTAAATTTTATAATTATTATTATTATTATATACAACAATTTTAAGTTACTAACTCTTTTATTTAAACTTTAAAAAATCATATTTTATAAAACATTATCTAACTTCATTTGGTGTATAAAAGATTTCCAATAATTAAGAATAAATAATATAATATTGATTACACCGCTAATTAATTATCTAGTTGTAGTATACTATGAATGCATAAAAGTATTGGGAATATGAATAAGATATGATGATAAAATAATCATAATCTTAGATAACAACATGTTCTCACTATATTTTCAAAATATTTAAAGTTAAAATTATATTAAAATTTAAATGGTTCCACAAAAATTCGCAGTCTTCTTTAATGCATGTGCATAGCAAAAATTAAATATGTGACTTGAAAAATTTTTCATTTGTCAATAATGTTCATATATAGCTTATTTATATTTTTAAATCATGATCTTGAATTTTTGTTCAAGATTGTGTATAAAAATTATTGAATAATAAATTTATACATGAAAGGTAGAATTTAATTAGTCCACGTGAAATTTAATTTAAAAAAAAAAACTTCCCGCTAAACAACTGCATTTTTTTCATTAAAGTGCATTATTGCTGCATTATTCTGCTACCGCAGTCGCACATCATAATGTCATAATGTTTTTTTTCTTTCAAAGATTGGAATGCATGAAGTACGCGTGGTATCGTATAACACAAATCTTAGTTGACATATTATTGAAAAGCTTTGTGCGGTTTGATAATTTAAATTGTTTTAAAAAATGGATAATTTTCCGGTAAATATTTTTAATAAAAAGATAGTAACTATGTAAATCAATACAGGGTAATTCGCATGGAAAACAAAATGGAAAATTATATTAAAAGTAGTTTCATTATATTTTTAGCTTTATTTATTTTGATATTATGCTGTTTATTATTTATTAATTTTTATCGAAAAGAAAAATTACAAAATTATTTTAAAGAATTCGTAAGAATTGAATTTAGAACTGCAAATGTAGTAGATTGATGATTTCATACTAAAATGGACAGATGCGCATTCAACAAAATGTGAACCACATTATTTTTTCTGTGTTGCAACATAACAAGACAAATTCCAACAGTCAGGTGGTCAAGTCTGTGAATATGATTAAACGTTATTTTATGATATTGGTAAATACTTGAAAATATTATGCAAAAACAAAAAAAAATTAAAAGATAAAACCTACATAGTAAAATAGTACCTATTTTCCCAGAAATTTTAGTGCACATTATTTATACATATATTTATAAATTTGAAGAAGTAAATATTTTTAATTTTAATGGCATTGAATAAATGCATTTTTGTTAAATATATTCCTTTGGATAAATTAAAAAAAAAACTCCCAGATCTATGGCACTAATTATGTAAATTTAATAATCTTTTCTTTTGTGGATTTTAATTTAATTAAAATATTATTATGTATAGTAGTATAGTGTACAATAATATGTATATAAATGTAAGGAGAAAAAAATCAAACTTGTAAACCTTATTAAAAAAAACAACTAATCAAAACACAAATTTATAAGTTAGTAATTTTTCCCATAATTCTGTTCAAATCAAATATGTTTCGTTTTAAATGTATTTTCCTTTTAATTAAAGTGTTTCCCTTAGTAATCAACACCAGCTTAAATCTACTGTCCTGTACAAAAAAAAACAAAATAATAAATAGAGTTCAAGTAAGATTAGAAAATCGTTGGGTTGAAAACCTTCTTTACCAGAAAAAAAAAAATAACGAAAGTGTCTATTATACTTTTTCGTGAGTCCAATTACCTATTTTTGCAACAAGCTTTAGTTTTGTTTAATTATCAAAAATATGAATGAAATATGTTTTAATGATGCATCAGATTTAACACTTTATACAAAATCTAGCAATTTACACAATTTACAAAATGTAAAATATATTTTTTAAGAATATTCAGAATTAAAACCCAGGCATTCCCTTTTATGTTATTTTGTCTTAACACAATAAATAAAATAAATTAATCAAATTTTCTCGGGATTATAGTTTTGTCATTACTGTAAGAAAATTTTTTTTTTTTTTTACAAATTTTTTGTTCATATTTATTTAAAAAAAAAACTAAATACAATTTAAAGGTACATAAATTATGAATAATCGTGCTTGTTTTAAATGCCATAATTCGGTTTATAGTCAAAATTGCTTAATATGCGTTAATAATCATCTTACATGTGAAAAATGTTTATTAGCAAATGTGAAATGTCCGGTATGTGATGGTGAAATTCATTTGGCACAAGTTGTTCAAAACATTGATTACAGATCAAATTTTGAACCAGTGCCTCTACAAAATCCCACAATAGAAGAATATTCAAATTCCACTTATAATTTTGATCCAGAAAATATAAATTCGTTTCATATGAATTCTAATGTTAATTATTTAGAAGGACACGTAAATGAGGCTGGTCGTTTCACGGTAGGTTATGTTTAGGGATTCCATATTTGTTCTCTTCGGAAGGTTTCTTTTATTTTATTTTTTTCAAAATTCAATATCTCAGTAACATTTTGATATTTTTTCAAGTTCTAGAGCTTTTTGAATAGGTAATTAAAAGTTAGATTTCTGGACAACGGAGGTTGGACAACCTCAAAAATGCTGTAAAACGCACCGATTTCGAGATATTTGCCAAAAACTAAAAATGTCCTCTTTTTTGGTCTCTTTTAAAGAGAACAAATATGGAATACCTAGTTATACCTTGTTCGCATTATAATTTGAATTCCACTTATATTCCGGAAAACAAATTGCCGTTCGCATTACAAAATTTGATGAGAACTGGAATTTGATGGTGTAAAAAAAAAAATTGAGAAAGAGAAAAAGTTTTTGTTGTTGAAAATTTTGACTTTTTGTCTCGCTTGTTCTCAATTTTATTTTGTTTTTTTTTTCATTTTGACTCGAATTTGACAAAAAAATTGTTGCCAACTATAACAAAATTTCAAAAAATGAGTGAAAATAACTAGAAATGTAGAATTCTAACCCTGACAAACTAGAATATGAAAGTGGAATATACATATTCCGGAATATTTTTTTATATGAAAAATCCAGTTCATATTCCTGAAATATTCCGGATAACAGCATATTCCACTAATATTCTCCTAATGCGAACACCATATTATGTTTAATTTCGCTTTATGTCAATAAATTTACTTTTATTATTAACCAATAAAACGCTTCGATTTGGTTGAACTGTTAAATAGAACTTTCTTTATTGAATTCTCTCTGAATAATGAATAACGAATATTAATTCAAAAATCTTAACAAAAAATACATGAACGAAAAAATATAAATGTATTGGTAACTTATAAAATAATAAAATAATCATAGCTTCATTGAAACATTCTCCAGGCCTTAAAGCGTATTACGCTTTAACTGGTAAGACACATAAATTAGTAATGGCCAAATTACTGGATAATATAATTTTTCCATTGTCATCCATCATCTTCACATTTACAGTTCGTATGAGTCTATCAGTTCCTGCAAATACTTCATTGATTCTACCCAATTTCCATTTAGACATAGGCATTAGTGTGTCCAACCCCGATAATCGAGTAACCGAGTACTCGTCGATTTTGAGGATTTTCGTATTACTCGGTTAACCGGTTAATTTCATCGAGTAACCGAGTAGTTCGTTTTTAGTTATCTTTTAAGCAAAATAAACAAACATTTGTTTATTACATTGGAATTTTGGTACACGGATTTCCGTGCAAAAATGTATTTCGCCCTTTACGACACCAAAAACACACGAAAACACTGAAATTTGAGCTTGGACAAAGAATTGAAGCTTCTAGAATACAATAGAGGCATATGTTCCGTACAACTAGAAAGGTTGTACAACTACTATTAATTATGAAATTGACCTACTGCGTCCAAGCGAGTTTTTTTGTAGCTGGTACGATGAAAACTAAAATCCGAAATCGAACGAGCCCGGAAACATTAAATTTACTAATTTTCCTTATATGTTATTTCCAAAATAAATAATCCGTATACACGGTATTAAATTAAAACACGGTAATTAACACGGTATTGTTTTAGTAGTATTGCAGTTGCAGTATTGTTCTGTTAGTACTTACATATTTATTATTTTATTTTTATCTTTTAATTATTGTAATATGCAATTTAACAATGTTTATTAATAATATTAAACAGATGTGCTAGAACGAGCTTCGGAAATTCGTTTTCAGTTCGCAGCTCGAGAATGTGGAATGCTCTCCCATCAAAATTGTTCCCGACAGCTGGCGCACGTTTGACTTACGATTTGCGCCGCTTAAGAAAAGTGTACATGATTACTGTCCCACTTTTAAATCCCGTCTAAACTTCCTTTCCATTACCAAATCCATACTTCTTTAAATATGAGGGGTATCACACCTAGTGATTAGGTTACTTTAATATAAAAAAAAAACTTTAATAAGAAGATTAAACCATAAACTCAAATTTTATTTTTTATTTTTATCTTAATTTAGTTTCGAGTAACGTAACCGAGTAACCGAGTACTCGTTCAATTTTTGGTACAATACTCGAATAACCGAGTATTAAAAAAACTCGAGTAATTTGGATACACTAATAGGCATTTTAAAAATTTTTACAATAACCATGTCTCCTGCCTTGACGTTTTCTTTAGCTGTTCTCCATTAATTTCTTGCCTGTAAAGTATTCAAATACTCAACCGACCACTGGTTCCAGAAATTTTGATGGATTTGTGTTATAAATTCGTTTCTATCCAAACGACGCTTATTCACGTTTGTAATATCTGGTTCTGCTATTGCATTCATAGGAGAACCAATTAAAGCATGATCTGGTGTTAAAGCGTGATAATCATTTGGATCTTCCGATAAAGGTGTTATTGGTCTAGAATTAACACACAATTCAATTTGAGTCATCACTGACTAATTCCTCAAAGGTTAAATTGGCATCTCCAACACATCTTTTTAGATGATATTTCATCAATTATACAGCACTTTCATATATCCCACCCATATGAGGAGAATAAAAAGTTATTGTATTTTGATTTGATCGAAGTTTTCACATTGCATTTAATCTGTGACTCTAATTGATTTAAACCTCTTGCTGTAATATTAACTGGATAGAAATCTTACTTTAATTTCTTACTCAAACTTTCAGTAATAAAATTAGATTGTGAAGCTGAGTCTAATAACGCTCTGCATAACATCCATTCTTTATCTTTGTTCAAAATGAAAACCTCTGCTGTTGATAACAAAACTTTTGCTTGATTATTAAAACTATCTCTATTAGTGGTTGAACTATTTGCAGACGTTTCATTTGCTTCTTGTTCTTTAGTTGATTCATTGAAATTCGAATCATCACTTGAAGATTTGGCATTTGATGATGTCCTTCTATTTTCATCAGATTTCTGTAGATCATTATGAATGGAAGTATGATGTCGCTTATTACATAATTTACAGGATTTAGCTTTACAGCCTTTTACCATGTGCTTAGGATTGAAACAATTATAACAAACTCTTAATTCTCTTACCTTGTTGAGCTTATCAGAAGGTGTTAACTCAGAAAATTGGCCACAATTTGGTAAATAATTATCAAAGGTGCACATTGGACATTTAATATTATTAGCTGTTGTTGTAGATAAACATCTCTGTTGATTTTTCCCTTTTTGTTGATTTGTTGGTTGATTGGTTGTAACTATTGACTCTAAAATTAAACAAGTTTTACTAAGAAATTGTTTCAATTGTTCTAATATGTATCAGCTTTTGTTGACTTTTCCCATTCTATTCTAGTTTTAGTATCTAGCTTTGATGAAATCATGTAAATTGTAAACAATCAAATCATCCCATTGTTCAGTTGGCAAATTTGAATTTTTCAAAATACCTAAATGTTTATTAAATTCCTGTATTAAAACTCTCAATTCGGAAGCATTTTGTCTGGATACACTTTTAATTTCAAATAAAGCTTGAATGTGTCGATGCAAAATTTTATTATAACGATCAAACAAAATTTTCCATGCAGTTTCATAATTAGCTTCGGTTATTTCAATCGATTCCAATAAACTTTTAGCTTCACCTTGTAGAGATGCTTTCAAATATTGAAATTTATCAATAGTTTTTATTTTAGTTTTTTCATGAATTGACGTTTTAAATTGATCATAAAATGAATGCCAATTTTCAATTTTACCATCAAAAACTGGAAGATTTAATGTTGGTAGCTTTAAATTGAAATTGGTTCCTCCACTTGCTTCTTCATTAGTTGCCCAAATCTTCAGCATTTCTTCAATATTTTTTTCCGATTGTTGTTGATTTTTTATTAATTCTTCAGTTAATCTTTCTAATGAACTTGCATTGCCATTGTCGTCTCTATTTTGTGAATCTTTTCGATAAACTTTTTTCTCTACGTTGAATGTTTCCTTCATTGTTAATAATTTCACCAATAGCATTGTACATTTTTGATCAAATTCTTCAAATTGATTCGCTTCTGCCTCTAATTCTTCTTCTTCAATAATTTCAAGCAATTTTTGTTGATGATCTTCGAAGTCGTTCTTACATTTTTCGATGTTTTTAATTTCAACTTCAACATTGCTTAGAAATTCAATAAATTTGTTATCTTCTGTTGGAATTATTAAATCGTTAATTCTTTTTTCAATTTTATTAGGTTTTGTTTTAACATAACCTCGTTTGTTTTGTAAAACCTTCTTAGTTTGAGTAGCCATTCTGTTATGAAATTAATTTCTTGTGAAATTCAATTTGTGAAATACGATTATCGCCGTTGCTTAATTTTTTGTGATTTGTTTTATTTTCTTTGTGCGGTTGTTACAGCTCGTTGACTCAAACAAATATTCCCTTAATCGTTTTTTTTTTGTTTTAGGAATATTTTTTGATTTTACACGATTATTTATTTAATTAATTTTTAATAATTCAATAAATCTTTTATATTATATATCCGTGCCGAAGGACCATGTTTATTTCACTTTATGTCAATAAATTTACTTTTATTATTAACCAATAAAACGCTTCGATTTTGTTGAACTGTTAAATAGAACTTCTTAAATAGAATTCTCTCTGAATAATGAATAACAAATATTAATTCAAAAATCTTTAAAAAAATACATGAACGAATAAATATAAATGTATTGGTAACTTATAAAATAATATAATAATCATAGCTTCATTGAAAATGCAACAGATTATTATATTGAATTATTTTAATACAATATATGAAATTTAATAAATTTAAAACTATACAGAGGTGGACTCAGATTTTTTGATTGGGACGTAAGTGATTTGATTCATGAAGAGAAAGAATATTCAAGAGAAATGTCCCAATCAAAAGAAAAAGTTATTTTCTACTTTTTCATGCGGCCTGGCCTCAGTTTTTTGGAAAACTCGTTTTTAACTTATTTTTATTTTCTGCTTTTTCATGTTAACTAAATTGTTATTATGTGCTGCATGGATGTTTGAAAACAATTTTATGACTAATCATATCGATGAAAATTTTTCCGATGATTTTTCCGCTTTTTCTGGTTTTCCATGGAGTTTTCTGCAAAAGCAACTTTATGCAACTCATTTTGCTCTACATAATTGTCTCAGGTTGCAAAACGCTCAAACGTTTCCTTGGTCGGAAAAACTCCGGAAAAGCGTTTTACATGAATTTTCTTCGATTTTTTCTGCAAGTTTTCACGTTAACTAAATTGTTATTATGTGCTGCATGGATGTTTGAAAACAATTTTATGACTAATCATACCAAATTTTCAAATGATTTTTCCCGATTTTCCGGGTTTCCCATGGAAATTTCCGCTTCAAATTTTGATAGCTTCAATTGTCACGCGACCTGAACCTGTGTGCCAAATTTCAGCTCGCTGTATTGACGAAAAGTGAGTCTACGAGCGTGTCGAAAATAGTAAAGAAATATACAGACAAATTACTTTACAAGTTAATAAGAATTGTGTCCTCAAAAATTCATTTTTAAGTTCTATATTATTTATAAGAAAGCCATTTAAAAAAAAAACAATTTCAATATTGACGCTTAATTATTTAATTTTTTTTAATTATTTTATAATTTTTAATTTGATTATTTTGAAATTAATGTTTAAAATAATATTCAATAATTAATTTTATATCTGCTGGAGTATGAAGAATATGAATTCCGTCAAAAATATCCAGCACAAAGTAATCAATATTATAATGAATCTCAGAGTTATTATTATCAAATGGAATCTGAAAATGTACAACTACCATTTTTAAATGATGAAGAAAAATGGTTATATGAAAAATCTAAACAATATAATCTAGACGAAATTCCACCAATCACTGTTTTAAGAGGGAATATTCATAAAATTGATGAAGTAGAAGAAAATAATGCTGATGGAAATGATAATGAAGTACTAACATTATTTTCAAAATCAGACAGGTAAAATGAAATACTAAAATATAAAAATAAAATAAAAAGAATCTTGCCATCGAAAAAATGGTTTTAGTATTAAGTTTACTGCAGAGTCAACTCGAATGATGTGCGATTTTTTGATAATTTAGAGCATTAAGCTTCAGGGTGAGTTAGATTGTTTTTTGAGTTTTTGGACTGAAATTGGCTTTTTAAATTTTTTTTTTGAGATTTTAAAGCGAAGGATAGAGAGATAATAAAAAAAATATCAAACGCTGTCGATTTAGAACAAAGTTAAATTTTCTAAACAACTTTTAAATAATTTCATTTCATTACAAACAATTTGTCAATTGTTCTAGATTTTATTTATTAAATTTCTGTCGCATTTTTCATTGCCATTTATATTCTGTAAATATAACAAAAAAATGGCAAAAATAGGAAAATAATTTAAATAAATTTTAGGTGGCAAGGCTGTTATCTAATTAAAGATCTTAATTTTTATTTAACCAAAGAGCACGCAAATGTTAATTCCCATATAAGCTGTACAAACTTTGGGTTTAAATAAGGTTTCGAAAATATTTATAAATAGTTGTTGAGTTAAAAGAGGTTATCATACAAAAAATGTAGGTGTTGTTTATTTAGGTTTAGATTTATTTAGATTTATTTATTTAGATTTATTTAGGTTTATTTAGAAAAAAAGAGAAAAATCGCTTAATCAGACCACATTCATTGAATATAAATAAATCGATTGCGTTTGAATAATAAAAAAAAAATGGCTAAAAAAATCATAAAAATAAAATAATTTTTTTCTTGTAATTTTTATTCCTCAAAATTTTAATTTTAAAATAATTAATTCACTATAGCATTTTTTTATATGTTTTTTCAAAATTATATTTGATTAAATTTTATTCTCAAAAATTTTTATGTACAAATTTATCATCAGAAATATTTATTTACAATATTTAGAAATAAAATTAATTTTGGCTTAATTGTATTCATTATACATATAATGTATTGTTGGTAGGCAGTCAACATTATATACATATTAAATTGTTTATAATAATATTGTTATTAATATTTTATTTCTATACAATTAAAATAGAAAGGAAGAACTTAGTGAATTATCAAATAACAGAAAACCAGTTGAAAAAAAACCTATATGTAATAAGATTTTAGAAAATAGGAAAAAAGATATAATTATTCGTAATCAGTTGCGAGATCAAATCAAACAACAATTCTACAATAGTACAATTAGTGACAATAAATCAAACACAAATGTTAAACGTGAAGGTGGTGTATTCATGGTAATAGGAGGTAGTAGTCTTATTGAACCCAAATTAGCTGCACGATTTAATACACAAGCGCAAACTTATACTAATTATACACAAATAAAGTCGAAAATTGATAAAGTAATGAAAAGTGTCTCAGATAATTATAATGATTTTAATAAGAGAAAACAGAAACGTAGAGAATTAATTGAGCAACAAAAAAATGACATTAGAAATCAAATAATTCAAAAAATACAAAATGGAACAATTACAAGTGAAACAAATGTTCATAAATCATTTGTAAGAAATGACATTCCATCGAATCAAATTTCAGCATTTGAAAAAGAATTAAAAACTAGTAGATTTGATAGTGTTGAATCAAAATTGATTGGTAAGTATTGTATTCTATATCCCTTGAATCCGTATAAAATATTTTTCTATTGAGTCCGCAACATGACGTGATACGGCGGAAAAATTAACCTTAATAGCAATTATTAGTTACGTAAACTTTCAAAAAGATGGTGAACTTTTTGCAAATTCTTTTTTTAACCCGTCACCGTATTGGAAATAAAACATTCTATAAATGTGTTAACTTGTTGTTAACTTCCAAACAACCGATATTTGTCAAACAAATGCCATCGCAACCTGGAGCATTATTTATTATTAATTGCGAACTTGAACTTGAATTTATTACGAAAATTTTATTCTCTTTTCCATTTAAGTTTAACTAGAAATGCATAAATATTCACTCGTAAAGAATTATTAAACGGCAACTGTTAGGACAATAATAAAAAATATAATGAATCTTCAAATTTTTATTTATAAACTATTTTTCAGGCAAGAAATGTAAATTAGATGAAAGCTTAAATCCAAATTTTGTAATTTTTGACAGTTCATTGGCTAATGATCTAAAATTAAAAATGAAATTATCTGAAAACAAAAATAATCAAATATTTATTGAAGAAACCGAAGAACCAATAGATAATTCTAATTCAAAAGATTCAAAGAATTATATTGATCAAGCCACTGCTAGTGGAACTGCTGAAAATCTTACGAATGAAACTACTGAAACTAATGAAAATACCGTTTCTTTACCATCTCAATTTTGTATGGAGTCAGTACAGGGTTGTGAATCATTAATAAATGATTGTTGTTGTGATCCTGGTAAGATTGCTAATCAAAAAATTGCCGATTTAGAAATAGGATTGCGATTACCTATTACTGCAGTTAACTATCATACAGAAATTCTAAGTCCAAAATATATTAAACCTAAAACTGAAAATGAGTATGGAGATAATTTCAATCTTGAATTTGAAAAATTTATTAATAAAATTCGACACAATAATCCGAAAGTTACTGTAAAAGATATTCAAGACGCATTAGAAAAAATTTCGGATGTCATGAAACAGGCGGAAATCATTTCTTTGAATAATGAAAATTATTTGGATAACAATAATAATTTAAAAGGTACAAAAAATTGTTTGTCCGATTCTAGTTTGACGGATATATTACTTAATCCGGCCAATGTTTGGAGAGCTTATTATCGTCCATTAAAAAATGAACACTCAGAACCATTACCTCAATTAGAAATGGTCATATCTTATGGGGAAGTTAAAGAATTAGAAAGTTTAAAACAAAAAGGATCAGCTTCTAAATTGAATATAAAACGTACTCCACTCGATTGTCCAATTCCACATTGTATTCAAAAAGTTTGCATATCAGAATTTGTTAAACATGTTAAACTAAATCATGTTAAAATTCCAATTGAGACTATATCACCAAGAGTTTGCAGAAATTTACTGTTAGACACAAAATTGATTTACAATGGCTCAAATACATGTCAAATATTATACTTGGTCGGTGATAAGTTAACTGGCTTAGGAAGTCAAGAATTTAAAGATTATTTACCAGTATTATTAATGACAACAAAAATAACTATATTGGAATTAATTTGTGGTAATAATAAATTAAATAAACCAAATGTGGAAAATCAAACTTTTTATTTAATTTGGTTAACTGGTTTGGTGGCAATTAATTTACCTGTTTATTACACATTGGTAGCATGGACAAAAAAACATCAGAAATGTCATATAGTTTCTTCAGGAAAATTGTATTCATTTCGTGAATGTCAAAAACCACGAGCTATATATGAAAGCGGACAAGCTTTAGTGTTAACCCAAGAACAATGCAACAAACTTACTGACAATGGAAAAAATATGTTAGAATTGCAAATAATTATAC
Source organism: Hybos culiciformis (assembly GCA_964007475.1). Classification (NCBI taxonomy): domain Eukaryota; kingdom Metazoa; phylum Arthropoda; class Insecta; order Diptera; family Hybotidae; genus Hybos; species Hybos culiciformis. The sequence continues at coordinate 94,002,112 of OZ023274.1, read as the reverse complement.
GCTAAATAAAATTGTGATGTTTATTATTTTATTATATTTTTGATAAAAAAATATATATAATATGTATTATGTATATATTATTTTCATATGAAAATATGTAATTGAAAACAAAGCCTGCATGAAAATTAATATATATTTTTTTTTTAAATTAATTGATAAAAACTGTTTTTTAATTTAACATGGATACTAAACTCTATACCTTATAATCCGAATTCAAAATTAAAGATATTAACAAACATTTTTTGATGTTGACCCAATGTTAACAACAAAATGATTGTATTGTCTTTTTTTTTTTTAAGTACGTATGTTTGTTTCTTTTTATAAAATTTCTGCAAAAAAAATTTATATAAATTCATAATTAAAAATATTATTGAATAACATCTTTAATTAATCCAAGTGGGGATTGGTCACACATTGGTTTAACATGATATTTCGCAAATATTTGATTGGTTTTATAGTAAAATTTAGATATGAAGAAGAAAAAAATAAATAAAATAAAACATTGATTTATTTCTAGTAAAATGCAATCAAAAAATATAATTTTAGGTAAAAGCTACTTTAAGAATGCACAGAGAATTTTGATTAGGATTAATTGTATGTAATAAGAAAAAAGAAAAATTGTGTACAAAACCCCAAACCAAGCCAAGATTTTAATTCAATGAAATTTTCTGAATTAACAAATTCATGTTTTCTAAATAAAAATTTGTCGAAAAACTCTGTATTATAAAGTGTTGTATGAATGTTTAAAATTTTAATTTAATATTACTTTTTTTTAATTCTAAAAAAGATACATATTGTAATTGTCGAATTGGAATTTATTTTCAATTTATTGGTATGATTTCGATTTATTCGGATAATATTGATAACATTTCATCGCTGGAAAATAGGTTGACGAATAGTCTGGCACACTTATAAAATACGGTTCGGTTTGATGTTTAAAAAAAGAAAAACTTGTCGCTAAGATGGTGAAGTGAAAATTTTCAGAAAAGAGCTCAAGTATATAACTTCCATAATAGACGTAATAAACTAGCTCAAAAAAAATAATTTTCTTTTTCATACCCAGTTCTTTAATTCATTATTCTTCAGTGTTGTAAGTTTTCGCAACAAAAATTGTTTAGCATAATTATATGATTACACTGCTTCTAATTCTTATTAATTATAATTATACTCAAAATAGAACATTATTATAATTTTTACTTAAAAAATTACTTTGTGCACAGTACACTATTTGAAAATAAATGAAAAATTAAAACAAATGAAAATATTTTCAGTGTTAGAAATCATTCAAATTAAATAAATTTCTCAAATAAGTATGGTTGAATATTTTTTTTTTTTCAAAAATAGATACTATGCATGTTAAATTTTAGGCTAGGTTTTTTCTTGTAATGTTTTTCTTTGTAAAATCTAAGAAAAAAATTTTTAAAAAATATATATATGTATTTCTTTAATTTAAAAAAATAATTTTAATAAAAAGAATTTTTTTTTTTTATGTATTAAGCTATAAAATTTAATAGTTAGGAGAGGGTGGAAATATTAACTTTATATACTTCATATTGAATTTGATGTAAATTCTATTTGTTAGATTTTATAATTTAAAAAGAAAATTTAATTTAATGATAAATCAAATAAGTAAGTACTAGAAGCTGTCAGACAATTTATTTGGCTTGCTGAGGAAAAAATGCGTTAGCAGTGCAACCCTAATCGAATATTTTAAGTTTTTCCTAATAAGTTCATTATATAATTCAACAATCTAAAAGATATATTTTTTGAAATTATTGTATAATTTATTTAATTTTTCCAAATAATCGGTGTTGTTTATATTAAGGATTTGGTAAATTTTCCTCTTTTTTTTACCAAGTTATAATTTAATACATATTTTAATTAGATTGATATGTATTTTCGTTAAGAATTAAAAGAATAAAATGAAATGGTACAAGAATGTTGAATAAATATTTCTAAATCTGTGATAGAGAATAAAGATTTCATACCAGGGGTAGAGTTTAAAATGTGTATAATGAGAAACTAAATTTTTTAAGTACATAAAACATAAAAGATATTTTGCATTATTTTAAGATACAAAATTTTATTAAATGGTTAATATTTTTAAATAATACTGAAATTTATTTATATATAATGTATATGTATATATATTTTTTACAATAAATAAAAAAAAATTTTAGCAAATACAATTATTCTTTTTGCAAATATTTTATACTTGATGAATACATACCGGTATGAAGATTATCACCGTTAATAATTTTAATGTTATTTACTATATTAAAGTATATACATATATTTATATATATAACATATACACTATAGTTTAATTCTGAGGTGAGGAGAAATGCAATTTAGCTGCAACATCATTATGCAGCTTCAAAAACTTTTTTTTTTTCCTAAGGTGAATATAAATAGTAGATGCCCCGGCAATTTATTGTCATTAAAAGTTTAGCATCATTCATTATAAGAATCGCGCTATATAATTTATTATAGAAAAAAAAATAAAAATAAATTAAGATTAATTAGATTCGTAGCGCGAATAATACAAAAAAAAAATTAAGAATTTGTATTTGAAAAAAAAAATATTTTAATTCGAAAAAATGAAATACGTAAGTTCTCTTCTATAATATAAAGTAACGAAGGCTTTATACAAAACTATTATCGTTGGATTATTATGAATAAAAGGATATTGGGTTTAATTTTTTTTTTTCTATTGGCAAACATTTATTGATTTTAAAATAAAAAATTGTTTAAAGAAGAACTCAGAATCCTTTTAATAACTCATCTATCCTTAAGAAATGTGTTCTGCAGCAGTTGATAAATCGGATAACTATATTATTAAATAGAAATTCAAATAAAATATACAGCCGCTTAATAAAAAATGCAAAAATAAAAACAAGCAAAAAAAGATACAAAGGAACTTACGTCTTAAGCCTTATCTGTGGGTTCCCGTCGCTTATTACTTTGGGGTATTATTGCTGTTCTACTTCTCTATTTGCATTGAGTAAATCATTTATAACTCTCAACTAAAGGGTATACGAAATAACTCATTTTAATTTAACTAAAATGAACTACAGATTACACATATTTTTGTATTCAAACCAGATAATGTATATTGGGTTCAAAAATTTATTTTTTGGATGGGTGTTAAGAACAAAGTATAACTTCGGTTGAACAAAAATATCAACAGGATCGATGTAATGAGTTGTTATGGCAAAAAAAGTATACAATATTTTTTTTTGTTCTTCCTCAAACAAAAAAAAAACACCTAAAATAGTTTAATCATTTTTATAAATATTTTATAATCCGTAAATCAAATCTACATTTTCAAAGTACGATAACTATGAAGTTGAAAACTTAGGTAATATTCAATTTAAAATTTTAATGAATAGTTTCCATCCATTTCCACACAGATTTTTCACTACATAAATTTATTATTTCATTTAAATTTCTTTATTTCCAATAATTCAAGAAGTTTTATATGTACAATTAATAAAAAAATACTTAATGTCCGAAAAAAAAAAAAATGATAAAAATAAATTATAACAATTACTAACACCATCAGTGAGAATTAAATACATGCAAATAAATTTTCTTTTCGTACACTCGTAATTAAGTAATTTTTTATTATATACCTTTTAAACATTATTTTATTATTTTATTATTTGTTTTTTCACTTAAATTTATTTTATTTTTCATTACAATTTTTATTTGTAAGTCAATAGCAAAAATTACACAATTTTCGTTGCATTATTATTTGTTAGTTTTATTTAGTTTGCGAAGTTAGAAATTAATGGCAGCAACCTTTTATATCAATAATAATATTCACAACTACATAAATTAAATAAAAAAATGAAGTATGGTGACTGTTCTCAATAATTCGAGTTGAGATAATTTACTTTTAAGAATTTACAATATTTTTTATGATCCTTCATATAATATATTCATATAATACCTACATATAACAATTTTAAACGAAATTAACCCAGATCGAATCCTTAGAATCAATCTCCTAATCGACATATACCTGGCCAACATTAATATTCAAAACTAATATTTAAAACTTAAAAAAAATTAAATAAATTAATTTAGACCTTTGGATTGAGAGTTTCTAACACTCAAAATCGATATCATAAAGAATTACATTCTTAAGTTAACGGATGGATAATGAGACTTAGTTATTTTTTAATTTTTGAAGCAAAATGAGCTCAAAAACTGAAATTTTGTTTGAAACTTATATTCGAGAAATTATTGTAACTCTAAAAATAATTTTAATACATTGTCTAAAAATATAATAAAATTATTTAATTAGTGTAGGTATGCATAATACATAAAATCTCATGTTAGGAAATTTTTATTAGAATAAATACTTTCTTGATTGGTTTTATACAAATTTGGAAAACATAATCCCAAGTTAAATTTGAAAACCTGTTGTCCCTCCTTTGGTTCAGGGATTTTCCGCTTCAGAAAGAAATTTATTTAAATTGTGAAAGCTTTCGTTATTATTTTGTGATACAAATCCCATTTCAAGTTTAAATGTAAATGAAAACTACAATAAATAAATTTATGAAAATGTTTTTGTTGCTTATGTTAATCCATGAAATACTTTTTTATTACAAGGAAATTATTTTATTGGTGGTTACATTTGCTTCAATAGCATTAGCAGCTCCTCAAAAATCCGATAAAGATGCACAGATTGTTAGTCAAGACTCAAATATCGAACCAGATGGTGCATACCAGTGGAGGTAAGAAATTAATTAGACACTATGTGAGAACATGTAATTTTTTAAAGCACTCAGCAGTATTTTAAGTTAATTTACAAATCAGTTTATTTTATGTGTAAATGTAATAAAAAAAATGTTAGGAAACTTTTTATAATTTTTAGTTGTACAAAATACTTTTTTGTTTCACTGCTTCTTTAACCACATCAATTTTGCATTCATTTAATTTTTTTTTTTTTTTAGTTTTGAAACTGATAATGGGATCAAAGCTGATGAAACAGGTACTTTGAAGAAAGCAACAGGCCCTGATGCTTCAGATGTTATTACATCAGCTGGTTCATTCCGGTATACAGCTCCAGATGGTACTCCTATTGAAATCACATATATTGCTGATGATGTAGGTGGTTTTCAACCAAGTGGAGCACATTTACCCACCCCACCACCAATACCACCAGCAATTCAAAAAGCTGTTGATTTATTGCTTAGCTTACAACGTAAACGTTAAAACCCAAAAAAAAATAAAGTGAGACAACATTTTTTCCGGGAATGACAATAAAAGACAATGGTTATCATTTATAAAAAGGATATAATTATTTTTTTTTTATTTTAAATTATGAACTTGTGATAATATTGTCTATTTGATCGAACTGTGACAAGTATGATAACATAATGTGAATTATTTTAGGATAATAAGATTTATAATCAAATCATTTTTACTAACTACAAAAAAAAAACTTTAAAAAAGTTATTTATAAGTGCCATAAAGTAAATTTCCTCAATTTGATATAAATAATTTAAAAAAAAAATTTCTGTTTCCCAAATCATACTTTCCCCCAAAATTATAATATCCTGCACTTTGTTTTATTTTATTTCCTGTTAATCCTCGGTCCTCGCACTCCTCTTAATCCTACAAATACAATCCCAATTCAAATTCACTGTATAAGTTACATAAAGGCATTTATTACAAACTTATTTTAAAGTATTCTCTTATGTAAATAAAAATAATACTCATCTTTTTACTTTTATAACAAATTTATAGCAAATGCGATACTAAATTTTTAATATTTCTTTCACCTAACTTTTTAAATGAAGGAGGTTTCTAATTTCTAGCTATATATTTTTATTTCGAATTTATTGTGACATCGCACAAAAATGTAAAAAAAAAATTATTTTCTAATTATAAGGAAATTATTTAAGATAAATAAAAATTTTATTAAATATAAAAATATTTAACATTTTTTTATTATTTCATAATGTATATAGGTATTTAAATAGCATTAAATTACATGGTTATTCTTATCTCGTAGCTGGAATGATAGTATTCACATTCTTATCTGCAGAAATTTGCTTACCCCTCAATATCCACCACAATATCTCTTTTGAGTTAAATTTAGTCAAATTTAGTTATATCGTTTAACATATATATTGAACAGACTGGTAAAGTAATTCAATACAGAATCATTTGAATTCCCTGAAAATTCTAATTTTAAATTTGGCAAATAAATTTGAATCATGAAGATAGTATGTAAAATTTTTCACATCTATATATCTTGTACCAATTTAAAAAGTTACTAAATGAAAAAAAGAATTCCTTATTTAACCTGAGGCTTATATGTATATAAGATGATTGTTTATTTATTAGAAAATTTATTGACTTTAATTATAGACACGGTAAACTTATTTATAATAATGATGTAAGTATAAATCTATTTTAATCAAATTTTAAGACTTTCAATTTTTCATGTCTTTCAAGTAAAGCAGACTACGTCTGCTGAGAAATGAAACAATGTATAATGAAAAGTATAGTTTCGAGGAATTTGAGTTTAAAGATTTGAAAATTAAAAAAAATGTATGGAAAAATATTAAGTAACGAAAAATTTTCATCTAAAAAACACATTTTAATCAACTATACGAATATTGCAAAATAGTTGTACTTATAAAATCGAGTACGAAGAATCGAATGGTGCTATTATCTAATAATGACGTATAAATATCATACGTTGTTTCATTTTTCAGCAAACGACTTATAGTTTACTAAAAAAATACTTTATTCAATATTTTATCTCTAGGTTCGTGCGACACATTATTTCGACCCGATTGAAAATACTCTAAATTATGTTTCAACCTCATTATTTGAAAGGTTTAAGCTTCGAGAAAAATTTTGAGATATTCTTGAAGAAAATTACTAATTTATATAAGAGTTGTACCGAAAAGTTCGCAAAAATTAAAACACTTTTCTCCTACGTTAAAAAAAATGGATTTTAATTATTTGCTGTTCAGTAAAAACCTTATGTAGGAAATCGGACTTACGAGAATATATTCTTGATAAAGAAAAACTGAACTGATCACTGCAACGTAATGCCTTCTAAGTAAGAACCTGGAATAACGAAAATAATATTCACGAAAACAACTTTTATAATATGACTTAGTTCATAGATTAGACACAACTTACTTTGTTGCAAAATATTCGTAATTAAACATAAATTTTGGTTATAATGATCATAGCTTCAAGACTTTAACAACTTAATATTATTTTTAAAATTGTACTTTATTTATTACTAGTACATAAATGTATGTTAGTAAATTGTGTGTGAATATTTAGAAGTGAATATGCTAATTAATTATCAATTTTTATAATAAATATTAATATAATAAAAGTAATAAAAATTTTATTAGAAAATTTTATTATTATTTTTATTATTTTTAACTTAATAGAAAAGAATAATATAATTTAATATTTTTGTTTTTAATGTATTTAGGAGGTACTAATGTCTAATTCTAACATTAAATAACTTTAATTAATATTTTAATCAGAAGCAAGATCAAAGAGTGTGTAAACACAATAAATAACAAATAATTAAAAGTTTTAAATAAAACGAAATATGTTGTTCCAAAAAGAATGCCCTTCCCTATAATCTAAAAAAAAAATATTTCTTCTGATGTTTATGGTCCTCCTATGACATATCAAACGATTTCGACATTTAATAAAAATAAAAATTAAATAAAATTAGTCAGCACACTCCGAAGTAAACGAAGAAAAATATAGAAATTAATTGATTCAATTTCTGTTATTAACCCTAGTTACATTCATTATAATCTATGTAAATTACTTTATCAAAAAACATTACATCTCCTAAATTGAGAAATTCTTTAATTTTAGAAACAATTATGTTTATATTTAGTATACTTTTATTTGGTATTTATATTAGAATTCTAGCAAATAAAATTAAAAATAATTGTGTATTTTTATAATAAGTTGTTAAAATATTAAATATAAATTATTCTATTCATAAGCTAAAACATTTATTAATTGTTGAATAATATTTCTCGTTGTCTACTTAATGATACAAAAAATTTTATTTAAATATTCTTTTACTTGTAGATTTTTATATAATGTTCTTTTAAAAAAAATATAAAATATAAGTAAATTTAGTTCGAAGAAGAAGAAATTAAAATTTATGTCTTTGCATGAGTTAATCAAATGCCATTTAATTAATGTGAATGCGTGTGTGCAATGCAAATAGGTATTTTGTTTTTTATTACAAATAATTAATAGAAATAATTTCATAATAAATTATGCTAAATTGTGATGTTGCTAACCACTCATTTACTGTTTAATAAATTTAAGAAGTTATTATCAAAATTATTATAAATAGCAAGTTAAAATATTCTCTGGTTATCATTGAAGATTCACTCTTTAAGCTGGAAAGAAATTGAAAATGAAATTTGTAAGTTTAATTTACAAAATATTTTTGCATTTATATTTTTATGTAATTATTTATTTATTAATAATTATTAATTAAATACTTATTAGGTAATTGCTTTATTTGCTCTATCTGGAATTATATTGGTTTCAGCTGCTCCTCCAGGTGCTTCTGAAGCAGCTGCTGAAATAGTTAAATATGAAGAAGAACCAAGTATAGATGGCAATTACAGATATGCGTAAGTAATAATAAATACAGGTATTTTTAATTTAAATAACCTTAAAGCCCAATTACATTCGAACGAAAATTTATAAAATTTTAATTTCAGCTTAGATACAGACAATGGTATTAGTATTGTTAATCAAGGAGTACTCAAGCCAGCATCTTCATCAGATAAAAGTGACGCTGTTGTACAAAGTGGCTCCTTTAGTTATGTATCTCCTGAAGGTGAAACAATTCAAGTAACATATGTTGCAGATGACGAAGGTGGTTTCCAACCGCAAGGTTCACATTTGCCAACTCCACCACCAGTTCCACCACAAATTCAAAAAGCTGTAGATTATTTATTGAGCTTAGGACCAAGATCTTAAGCAATTGTTAATAAAAAAATGTACATAAAATTTTTTTTTATAAATAAAAAGCAAAATATGTGACAGAAAAATTGACTATTTAAATAATTTTAATTAAGAAAGAAAATATATTTTCAGCGGATTATAGTATATTATAATGGCATTTATATGTATTCAATTATTTAAAATCAATTAATAGCTTTTTCAAAAAACGCTAATCAGGGGCGTCCGCAGACTTTTTTCCAGGGGGGGGCAAAGCTAGAAAAAGTCGAATAGTCAACTTGATATTCCCATGATGAATTAATTACTGAACTCTGCTTTGAGTAAAAAAAAGTCTTGCACTTTTTAGTAAGAAGCTTCCTCACCGCGACAAGGTAGATGCAAATCGAGAAAGGTTTTTTGTTTTTTATTGGGTTTTTTTTTGTTTTTTTATTTTTTTTTTTGTAACTTTTTTTTTTTTTTTTTGTTTTTAAATATTTTTTTTGGTTTTATTTGTTTTTTAAATTTTTTTTTTGGGTTTTTTTATTTTTTTTATTTTTTAATTCTTTTTTTTTGTGTTTTTATTTAGTATTTTTTATTTAGTATTTTTATTTAGTATTTTTAGTTCTATTTTTTCTGTTTTTTATTTATTTACATTTTCGCCAGAAAATAACAAAAGTAGTCTTCGTTCGCTTTGTCCAAATTTATCGATGACTTTTCGAATAAACACTTCTTCGCCCTTTTTTAACATATCTCTGTGAACACTCAACATACAAAGTCCGCTGATTCTGTTTTCCGACATAGTTGAGCGTAACCATGTTTTTACTCGTCGCAATGTACTAAAAGATCTTTCTATCGTTGCAGTTGTTACTGGAAACGATAAAGATCTGAGAAGTGCTGCTTGAATCTTAGGCACAAACTCGGCAGCACTAAGCATATCATCCAAAGTGTTTGTCTCCTTGTCCTGCAATATTTGATGCCATACAATCCCTTCACTAATCAAGATTCCACTTTTATCTATTTTCAACAACAATTCTTTAACTTGATCATGATTCAAGGTTTTGAAAAATGAAGGATATAGAGCAAAATAGTTGAAAATACTTTTATTTTCTTCAGAAAATCGTATACTCAAAGAACATATTATAGAGTCGATGTATGGTAAGAAAATGCTAAGTCCACCAGTTCGCCCGCCCGCCACTCCGCACCACAAAAATGGGGCCAATCGTGCTGGTAAATGTAATGTAATATTAAAATTACGGTTTTTTAAACTCACATTTACGAGAATACGTACATTTACCGTAACATGTGCACTCCAAAAAAATAAAATTAAAGATTTTTATTACAAAGAAACAAAAAAAAAACGCAAAAGATTGTTTTGAAAATTCACAAAAAATTTCCATGTAAAAAATTTTAAAAACTTAGTAGGCGTTGTTATTTAATTTTTTTTTTATTCCTTGTTCTCTTTTGATTTCTCAACTGACATTTCTTCTTTTACGAGAACTAGACAACTAGAACTAGAAAGTTCCAAGACGAAAAGAAACTTTGAGGAAAATATGTTTTCAGTTCATAAATATAAATTTTGTGATGTGATTGATATTGTAAAATGTTTCCCGGGAACGGTCTCTTATTAAAACGTCTTCAATCTTCATAACGTTCAAGTATCAAGTTCGCCATTCATTAGTTTAAATTAATTTCCTTGAAGCCGACTTTGTTCTCGATCGTGTAAATGCTCAAGAATATTTCTTCGTCTACGCTAGAAACCGAACTGAAAACAATGTTTCTATTGAATTGTTAAAAAATGGTTTTTAAAATTTTATTCTTCCAATTTCCAGGTGGGGGCAGCTGCCCCCTTTGCCCCCCCCTGTGGACGCCCATGACGCTAATCAACGTTAAGGATACTTAAGAAGTCAATATTATAACAATAACTACTCCTAATTTGAAACTATCCGAAATGATAAATTATATAAAAAAAAAATAAATTGTCTTTTTGGCTTGCTCCTTTCTTAGTTATTTTGACTTTAACAATATTTCAGCAATTCGTATTTATGTATATTCTAATATGAAAAATTTCTTAATCATGTTACAAACACAAATTTTTTCCAGATCTATACAATTTATTGAAAGATTTTTCTAGAAATTTTTACATTAAATACACTAAAAATTCGATTCTTTAATAAGTAAATAAATAAATAACTTAAAAATTGCGACCATATCTGCAGTGATGCAATAAGAGACCACTGAGTGACAAAGGTCCCTTATATTCTTCCGATTTTCAAAAATCATTTTTTCATATTTGTTGCCTCGCTATGGGACGTCTATCAGATGTTCAGCTGATAAGAATCGTTATAAACTTAGATTAATTTCGATATGTTTAACTTTATTGAGAAAAAGAGAATTATATTAAAAGTTTGGTAGTAATAATTTATATTAGAGTTATAAATGTTTGGTTAGAGTGATAAATGTTTGGTTTGGTTTGAAAAATACCGATCTAAAACGTAAAAGAATCTCTGATAGAATTCCCATTATTTTATAATCTACCTGTAATAATTATCAATAAAGTTATTATACTTTTTATAATATAATTTTAATTATGATTTGCTCCCTTAAAATATTTATTTGGTTTTTTCTGAATATGTAGTCAAAAATGCCTCTGTTTTAATATTTAACTATAATGCAATTTTTTGAAGCTTATCAACAAAACCAAACATAAAAACGTATGCCACTACAATTTAACATAAAAAATTCAATCTTCTTCTCGTCAGATATCGACTGAGAATATTTAGAAATATTAAATTTTATCTTTATCTCTTGTGAAAAAAAACTGTCAAACATTACAATTTAATAGTTGAGGCTCTAAACTTACCAATATTTTTCATCTACTATTTTGATTTCAATAAATTTCAAATTGAGACTTCGATTCTATTTTCTCTTTCAAAATAAAATTTACGTGGAATTATAATTATTATGAATAATTGGCAATCAGGGATTTTTTTTTTAATAAATTACGTGGAGAACTTCCTTATCTAGTAATTTTAATACTACAACAATAATCTGCAGATAGCAGAATTTCACTAAATTTAATATAATGTAGGTAATGGGATTTAGACTTTCAAAAATTGGTTTTGAGTTCTCCATTTTTTATTAGATATTAACCCTTCAATGCATGACCTCACCGATTTACATAATTTTTTTTTTAGAGTGTATTTTTGCTTCCTTAACAACGTTTGTTCAGGGAAAATTTTTAATTTTCTTTCCGTATTCCGGAAAATCGAGTTTTTCATGAATATCATTTATGATATCCCATGCATTCAATATAAGGAAAAATAAGAAAAAATAAGGAAAATACAAGGAAAAAAGGGTGTACTTCAGAATAGCGCATACCTCCGATTTGGCTGAAAATTTGCACAGACCTTCCTTTTGACGACATAAGACAATGTGTAAAACGATCGGCCCCGTTTCGGAGTTATGGCACCCAAAGTTTTCATACATTTTGTATGGGCAAAAATTATGATCTGTATGAAAATTGTTACGTACAGTTCATGCTATATCATATTTGATGTGTATGAAAATAAAGTTTAAAAAAATGTATTTAATTAATTTTAAATCAATTTTTTATAAATTATTTCAAATTTTCTATCCTTCATTTATAAAAAAAAGCACTTACCTGATTATTTCACCAAAATAATATTTATTTATAAGTGAAACAAATTAAACGATTTTTTAAAAATGTTGACCGACCAAACTTTGTTTTTTTTTGTGTAGAATTTGTAAGCAAAAACAAAAACAAATCGAAAAAAGCTGTGAATAATAACATAGTAGGTGAGTTTCAGTAACGAATAACACGCATTTCATTTTAAATTTTTTGTCTGAATTTTAAGAAAATGCCTTACACAAAAACGGCGTCACTTATGATCCCGTATGCACTGAAGGGTTAAAACATTGATAACCGATATGCTATACGTGTATTATCGTCCTTCATGTTCGTGTACATACAATTATAGATCTGATTAATCGAATTTTTGTAGGCATATATTTAATTTGTCCATTCTACTCACTGTACTATATACTATACTTATTCCAACCACTGTTTACGAAATTTTGCCTTTATTTTAAACAAATTTCTACAATAAAAGATTGAAAAGCTATTAAGTGGATAATAAATTCAAACGATGGCATCATTGAGTACTAAAAAAAATTCTTCATAATAGTTAATAATAAAATATAAGAGAAAATTTATCAAACATATGATAAATGACAAATCAAGGTAATTAACTACCTTTTTTAATTACTACAAGAATAATAAAATTACTTGAAGTTGTGACAGTTGAGAAAGTATAGAGACCAAAAATTATGATTCTGTTATAAAAGCAAGTTAAAAACTTATTTTGATCATTAAGGTTGTATTATTTGAACAATAAAGAAAATGAAAATTGTAAGCATTGTAATATTTCTGAGTGTCGACGATAATACTTACTTTCCTTTCAATTGCAGACAACAACAATTTTTCTACTACTGAGCAATATTTTATTGATATTAGCTGCTCCACCAAGTGGTTCTGATGGTAGTGCTACAGTTGTGAAATATGAGGAAGATCTGGGCTTTGATGGAAATTATCGATATTCGTAAGACATTTTAATTAAATTTCATTAAGTTTCCAAGAAATTGGAAAATATTTAATACCAAAATCTGTACTGAAACTTAATGTTCTTGTTGAAGTTATATTAAGTTGCAATCGAAATTCAATATTTTTTCTCTAATTAAAAATTCAATATTTTTATATAATATTCTCGCAACCTTTAAAAAATTTTCATTTTAATCACATACAAGCTTGAAGAAGAACTTAATACAATTGCTTATTAATCGCTTTACTTTCAAATACCTATTAAACATGAAATGAGCTTAATTGTGATATAAAATAAGGTAATATTCATTATAACTACATATATATTAATACCTTTTAAATTATATTGCATACTTCTTAGCAAAAAAAAAACAATTCCGAAGCTTTATAACTTATTAGATTAATTTATTTATTTTTCGGGTAGTATAAAAAACAAAAAACTTAAGACACAAACTTTAATGTTTTTTTTTTTGTATTATATCTTAAATTTCATTCACTCACTCAAAATAAATATTTTTGATTAGATCTTTCTTTTTTAGACTGCAAATAGATAATGGAATTAATATTGAAAATACTGGAACATTAAAAAAGGTTCCGTCATCTGAACAAACTGATGTTGTTGTTCAAAGTGGTTCCTTTAGTTACATATCACCAGAAGGAGAAGAAATTAAAGTTAATTATGTAGCTGATGATGAAGGTGGTTTCCAGCCTCAAGGATCACATCTTCCAACACCACCACCAATTCCACCAGCAATTCAAAAAGCTGTAGATTATTTACTTAGTTTGCCACCAAAACCTTAATTTGAATCTGAATCTATTAATTTAGTAATTTCATGAACGGACTAATTATGTTTTCAAATAAAAGTAAAATAAAATGTTAAATTATTTTAAATAACTTAAAATTTTTTCTTAAATTTTGAATGAAATAGTCCAGTGTTAAAAAATGACGACCAATAATTTTGTTTGTATAATAACTTTTTTCATTGATTTATACATATACTTAAAATAAATATTTCTAAAAAATAAACCAAACTCAAAATTAATATCTTTTAAACAGAGACAGTTGTTATAACATATAAATTTTATCATTCACATTATAAATTCAATACTATATAGACCAAAACAACAAATATGAATTTCGGTCAACATTTTGGTAAAGATATAATTCAATTTCTGACACATCTCAAGTTCTAAATAATTTAATTATGAAGTTTTAAATAATTTCTACAAATATTAGGTTTTTAGTCTTTAATATTAATGCAATAGACTCTTTTAATTAAAAATTATATTCTCGTTACATAAAGTCATTCCATATTTGAATATGAACATATTCCAATAATTTATTATCAAAAACCTAAAAAGAAAAAAATATTTCTTCAATTCCTACACAAATTATAATTGAAATTTGACGACACATCATTCACGTAATGATAAAATCTTTATGAAGGCTAAGAACTTGGTGTTTATATTCTTATTAATTTTTTTTTCTAATTTTATACATTTATGAATAATAGAATTTTAAGGTTAAGCTTTACCAAAATAAGAATTCTTTTTTTTCATTTGTCATTAAATTTAATAACAATTAATTATTAATGGCATCATATAATGCAATTTAACATTGTAATTATTGAGAATTTATTACTGAATGAAATGAAATTTTTGAAATATTTTTATTTATTATTGGTACTTCATTCTTTAACCACATCTATTTTGTTACAAAAAGTTGAAATCTGTATTTCAGAAACCATTAATTTGAACACTTAATCAAAACTTAAAATCAAAAATTGGTGAAAATTTATGAAAATCCAAAGTAAAATGAAGATTACTTTTTTAAGTTCACTTAAATTAAACAACTATACTTTATTTCATGATGAGTATTTAATCCTTTACTTCAAAGACGTTCGACAATACTATTTGTTAGAAGTCTTACCATATTTGAGATTTCGGAACTGATTTCATACAAATAAAATAAATTTAGGTATTTTCAAAAAATTATATAAATTCATGAGAATATTATAATGTTGCCATTTTTTGTGAGTTGTAATATAGGATTTTCATAATATGCTTTCACATTATTACTACTTATTACATGTTCTTATGTATTCAAAACTACATTATGTATATAGTACATTTTAAAGTTGAGAGTTTCACTTGCGTGAAAACTTGTTTGTTTTCAATACATACTATTTTATTAGAAAATAATGAAATATACTACAATACATAAGGTGCGCGATTCTGTATAGAAAAAAGTAATTTTTTTGTACGGTTAGGCAAACAATTTAACACTTTAATCTTCCTCTTTAATAATATTTTGCATTGAAAACATCTTGTCGCCAAAAATGAATTGTTTTAGCTTAAGGAAAAAAAATATTGGGTGTAGTTGAATGCAATTTTATTTCTTTAAATGGTAAAAGTATTGTTAATATAAATTTATACTAGTATGTGCATCATTGTTGATATTTTAGAAAATATTGCAGAATTTGTTTAACTATTAAATGAAGCCGAACTATATTGTCTACTGTACTGCAAAGTAGCTTAAAATTATATCCAATTTTCTTTCAGTTGTTGATGGAATAATAATATTTTCGTTTACGTCATTTAGGTATTAAATCTTACTAAAATTCACTCATGTATGAATAACTTCACTATGTTCACTATGTAAATCCTAAATATAATCACAAACTTATCTAAACACATCAGACATTGAAATAAGTTCAAAATTCTTTTAATTTTTTTTATTTTTTTTTTTTTTTCATTTTACCATAATTCCAGACAATAAATTGGTTTGAACTTTTTAACATAAAATTGATTCAAGTTTTTTGTTGTTGTAACTATGCATGTACCAAAAAAATATTTTAATTTATTTTTTTATTCTATATAGTTTTTTTACTTGAAATTGGTAGGGATCATATTGTTTCATATGTTTGAATTACAAATTAAATGTAAGTAAATAATAATAATAAAAAAAAAAATTATTTTTCGATTCTTTATTAAAACTAAGAAATTTTTTTTTTCGTACTATAAAAACAGTTAAGTATTTTAGTTTTAAGATTAGTTATTTTACTGGTTTTATAGCGATCAATTTTTTTAAGCGGGATTCATATAATCAAAAATAATCAAAAAAAAATCAAAATGAAATTAATATTTATTGTAATCCTTATTTTGGTTGCGGCAACTAATGCTGACGTTTCAGAATTAAAACAACAAATACCAATTATTTCAATGTCGCAAAATGTTGAACATAATGGAAGATTTTCATATCAGTGAGTCTAAATATATTTTAAAATTTTGAAAAAACGAGAGAATAAAAATGTTTGGCCTCTAAATCTTAATCCAAATTGTAATCTTATAACCAATCTTTAATCCCTTAATGGGTTTAGGGCCTGTATTGGTTCAGTATTCAATGTGTGGTTTTTGTTTTTGCTATAATGTATAGCAACCCCAAAAGTAATCGTAGTCTTTTTACCGTAAACTCTGAATCCCAATCCAAGCAGCAATTTTCCGGCCGCGCAACTCAACCTAACCTAAGTAGCATTAGTCTCTAACACTTCTTTGAATTTGGGTTTGGCTAACCTTCTGTTATTCAATTAGCGACCAAACGTCTACTTTATTTCAATGTCAAAAAAATTCCAAATCGAGACTATTTGTAATCGTTCATCATAATAGAGGTTTTGTTGGCTGAAATTTCAATGGGCTATTCTTCAGACAACTGTCACAAATATTTTCTTCTAAAAATCATGTATTATATATATAAAAAATATTATAAATATCAAATTCAAAAAACAGAAAATATAAAAATAAAACAAGACTTCAGAAGCCCTTCATTTAAATGCAGCTCTCATTTTCACATGCAATATATTTTTCAGATATGAAAGTGGTGATGGCACTAAGGCACAACAAGACGGTGATTTAAAACAAATTGGAGACTCAGCCGGAGAAGCAGTGCAAGGAGAATATTCCTATGTCGGAGATGATGGTCAAACTTACAGTTTACAGTATACAGCTGATGAAAATGGTTTTCAACCATCTGGCGATCATTTACCTACACCACCTCCTATTCCAGAAGCAATACAAAAAGCTTTAGATTACATAGCCGCCCATCCGCCAGCTAATATAGAATAATGTGTAATTTAAATTTTATTTTATACTCATTATGTTTCAAAATCATCTAATAATTTCACAGAATTTTAAAGCTTGTCAGAATTTTATATTATAATTTATTTATGGAAAATTTAGTGCATGAATTAATTTAGAATGTAAATTGTGATAGACATAATTATGTAAATTATATAAAATAATAACTGTATTATATTATATTTTAATTCAAATAAATTATATGAATTAAAAGAAAAACGATTTTATTTTCAAGTTTTCAAAACAATTTCTGACTCAGTTCTTAAGTATGTCGTATCTATATTAAAAAAAAATAATAAAGGAAAGCTTCAAATTATTAAAAATTAACATAAAAAATCAAAATAGAATCTGCAATTATTATCTAATATAAAATTAATTAAGCTACACCTTATCTTTTACTACTTATAATAATTACAGCCTTGAGTACTCCCAATAAACATTAAGGAGGTATTAATTTTTGAATATAATTATGTTAACATTAACAATAATCAAAACATAAACTAATTTCAATTGTGATAATTTTTTAAAGTTTTTTTTCTCTAAATTTAAAAAAAAATCTTTAATCAATGCAAAATCACACCTAAAAATATTTAGCATATTTAATATGATTTTCAAACATTAATATTACACAACAGAGAAGATTTATTTTTTTTTTAATTTCATTGATGTATTTTTATTTTTTTAGCCCAGAACCATCAACTTTAATAATTTGGAATATATATGTTTTTACACAAAATATTGTTTCAGTCAGAGATTGTAACACAAAAATAGTAATATATGGTTATAGTCTATATAGATGTCAAATTAATATTGGTAAATGTATTATTAAATTTAATTAGTTAATTTAACAAATCGTTAAGATTTTATTAGTTAAAAAATTTACAATTTTTCTAATTAATTAACTAATCATAAGAATGTATTTTAAGATTTTAGTACTGAAAAGTAAGCACAAATCTTGCTGATTTTTTGTTTTTATTAAAGTTACCAAATCACTAGGTGGGATACCTTTTATACTTAAAGAAGTATGGATTTGATAATGGGGACAGGAAGTGTAGACGGGATTAAAAACTGGAAGTCAAAGTATTAAGCATCAATATCAATACTTTATAAGATTACTAAAGTTCCAATAATTATATCCGAATCCACACTCAAGTTTTATAAATTAATTGAACAGTGGAAACTATTGATAGAATTTAAAGGCTTCTAATTTTTTGAGAACTTTATTATTTCAAACTTAGAATCAATCAGTATTCAATAAATAACGAGGGAATGTGTACAAAATCTCTATTAAAAGAGTTAGTCTTACTGATTTATCAACTTTTCTATTGTCCTTTTTCATTCATTTTAATTTAAATCCGTTTTTGTCTTTCAGCTTTCGCAGGTTAATTTGCAAACTGCATTAACTTTAGGTATTCCTTTCATTTTTCAATGAATAGTTGAGTAAAAAGGGATGCAAATAATTTTAAGAAGATTAAAATATTTTCAAATGTAATTAGGTTTTATTATTATTTAAAAAACTTAAAGATTTTATGAAAAATTTTTACATATTCATACATTATTATGAATAAATGTTCTTTTTCTCAATTTTATATTTTAAACAGATACTTGAAATATTTTACAATGCTTCTTTAAAAACTTCTGACGGATTTCTTGCTTGCCTTACATTTTGATCAACAAAATCATTTTGATAATATGGATTTTGTGGACCCTGTCCGGCATAAGATGGTCTATTTCCTATTGTACTTCCTAATTGGGAACCAGGTGGTCTGCTGCCTATACTACTTCCAAACTGTGGTTGACTTGTAATCGTTGAGCCTAACTGCTGTCCCTGGTAAGATGGTGTGTTAGAAACGGTTTGACCTACTTGTTGCCCGGAATAAGAAGGCCTATTAACCACTGTTGCTCCTAACTGTTGACCCTGACCCTGACCCTGATAAGACGGTGTATTTGTTATACTTGATCCCAATTGTTGTCCTTGATATGTGGGTTGTTGATATGATGGCCTATTTGAAATTGAAGTTCCTATTCCTTGATATGAAGGTCGACTCGATCTAGCCACATCTAAAATTGGTCTTCCTTGAACAAATTGCTCTGAAGATTGAGAAGGTACAGGAGGAGTTGGTAGATGATCGCCAGTTGGTTGGAATCCATTTTCGTCAGCTACATATTGTACGGAATAAATGTTTCCTAATGGGTCCATAAATGAATAGGAACCAATTTGTACAATTATTGTCTCTTGGTGAGCATCAATCAATTTCCCATTTGGATCAGTTTGTTGTGGAATTTCAATATTTTTCACATAACCTTGATTTTCCACTTTTATCCCATTCGATGTTTCATAAGTATTATTAAAACTTCCATCTGGATTATTCGTGTCATATTGATAAATTATTGAAGCTGGAGTAGTAGTATTTGAGTTATAATTAAAATTTATTGGTTGGTCATGGAATTGTTGTGTTTGATTAATCGGTTGCGTAAAAATCCTATTTATAAAAAATAAGTTTATGATTAAGAAACACCACATTATGAATAAAAAAAACTCGCGTCGTCTAATTATCGCCTTAAATATCGCGATCACAAATTCAAATCGACTGATCTAAAAAAACTTAAACTGTCAATATATAGTTTTTAGATTTTTTTTCTACATTATATTATTTATATGATGAAGATTCAAATTTACTTAATAATTTTTTTTTAGAATTTTTTTGTGCAAAATATCCATCAGACAATTGTTCAATGAATGTCAAAATTGTTTTGGGAGAAATACCATTTGTTTAATTCTTTATTGAACTTTTCTACTTATTTTGATTGGAAGAAATAGTTTGTTCCATTCCTAATAAAAATATACTCCATCGAAAATTAATACCATGACAGTTTCTCCTGTCTAGAACTATCAACAGTTAAAGAGGCATATACAAATTCATACATATAATATTATGATTATACTATAATAATTAAGAACTTCCTTTATTAAAGAACTCTAATTAAAACAAATTAGAATATTATTAATTCAGGTCCAGGTCTAAAAGTGCTCCCACTTATACGTACAATACAAATATTAAGGCACTACTAATTTTGTACAAAATATAAATATGGTACATACATTTTAAAAGTTTTCAAATTCATTACTACATATATTTATTTTATTTATTATCGACAACTAATCTATTTATTTTTATATGACTTTCACACATTCTGTCTAAGTACACAAATTTTAAAATTGTACTATTTTATGTATATTATATTATATTTTTATAAACTTACATAATATATAATAATCTATATAATGTAGTACACAGGAATGGTTACGGAATTTTTGAAAACATAATTTCATATTGTCATCACGAAAAGAATTATATTTTGCTTTGAATATATTAACATACATTTTGAAAATGGAGTGTGTAGAGTTCTGGCCCTTGGTAACAAAAAAATTTGTTAATTACTATTCGAAAATACTTTAAAAAATTTAATTTAATAAACTCGTCTCGGCTCGGATAGTTTGAGTAAATAAGTTTTAGAATTTTTTATACAGTATCATATGTTTTATCAATTTTACCTTCTAGTCGAGAGATAAATTTACAGATTTTTTAATATAACACATACCGAAATTCAGATCGAATTAATATAAATATTATCCGAATTTTTTACTATTGATTTACAATTGTGTAGAAACATGCCATAAATATTTATATAATTTAAATTTTACAAAAATTGAAAAGTTAACAACAATACAGGCACGAAGTGTTTGTAGTATTTCATATCAATATGCACTGTGCAGTACATGCACAGCATGGGGTAGGTATAATTTAAGTTACATGATCAAAATTTTCAGAGAAAGTAATTTCTATATAATTTATATGTACATTAAAAATGTTTTATAATAAAGTCATTATTATTTGCAGATTAATTGTAATCTAAATTTTGTAAAAAAAAAAAAAAAACTTGTATAACAACGAATAATAAGGTAAATTTCAAATATCAGGTATTCAATTAAAAAATGTGGTTAATTTATTTTAGAGTGTGTTTAAGCTTATGCTCATATACCATTTTACAAATATACTGAACTTTCATGGCAAGTCTTGACTGTAATAATCAAGAATGGTTTAATATATTTTTTCTAATTTTCTAATAATTAATTCATAAAATAAATATATTTCGTAATTTCTAACTCTCAATCTTGAAAAAAAAAATAAAAATTTACTGCTCTAGTTTGATTACACGTCCAATATACTTAATTAAAGATAATAAAATCAATTATGCTTTATATGGAATAAATTGCTTCAGCAAGTTAATTCATTTTGCATGTTTTACATTTTTTTACCTTATAATTAAAATTAAGTAATATTTATTATAGAGTTAATCATAAAAAAAGTCATCAAATTTTCCCATTTACTGTATGTATACGTAGAAAGTTTAATCATTTAAATCATATGTAATCTACATAATTAATCAAGTTATGTAAGTTAGACAGGCTAGGTCAAGTTTACAATTTTTATACCGGAAAAGGCTGAAGATGTAATTTTACTTTTGAATAAGTAGTATTGCCAAAAGGTTAAAAAACTGTCATTAATCGAATATTGTGAATATGAATTTGTATCTAAGACTGGCTGAAGCTGAAATGAATGTTATTATACATTTAATATCAACTTAAAAAATACTGTCAAATTGCAAATAATTCATTATATTTTAAATTTTTTTGATGGAATTTACTTCACATTCCAGTAACTGTCATCTTTCAAGCTTTCTTCAAATTTCTGATCTCAAACATTTCGAATAGTTACATATTAGAATTATACATAAAAAAAAAATCTTCTTAATTGCCTTGGAACGTTTAAACTGAAGTTTCTTTAGGAGCTTTATAATTTTTTTTATTACTTTCTTTGAAAAAAGTGTCCCTTTTCCACCAGTTTGAGAGTAAAACTTTTATCTAACTAAACTGTCGATTAGTACCACTCTACTGCAGCTACATTTTCTGTATATGCCTTTATATCCTTTATATCGAACTGAATGACTTTAGCAACATTTGCTCACACTCTTACTTTTTAATACAATTGTTCTTATGATTGTAGCAATATTCGCCATAAAAATTTCTCATATTGTACAAAAAAATATTTTTTGTAATTTATCAACTTTTTATAGAATTAATTTGATATTAAAAAAAATTTTGACAAATGACTGAATATAACACAGTTTTAGTTATAATCTTTCTGCTATGTTTTATAGCTGAGTTTTTTTTTTTACAGCGTAATTCTCAGACTACGAAATACTATTGATTATTTTTAGATTATCCTAAAAAATTATGTTTATCCTGGATGGCATAGTACAAAAATAACTGCTGAAATTAAAACACAAATAATTCAATCATTATATTTTATTCCTTTTTATTAGCAAAAATTACATACATTATTTACAAAAAAAAAAAAATTAAAAAATTAAAAAATAAACAAAAAACACAATGGCAATTATTGATTTACAAAATAAAAAATTTCACATTATAATAAAAAAAAATAATAATAAAAATACAAAAATTCTTAAAAGAAATCACAGTCTTTGTTATATGTTTTGTTCTCAATTAAAATAGTTCCCACTTTTGTGAAACTAAAGGATGTTCTTCTTATTTCTATATATATCAGGAAGTATTCTAAAGGTCTAAAATAAAAAGAAAACCTGTTTTGTCTATACAAATAATTTAAAATTCCAATGGTCCAAAATATTGGCCTTTTTGACGACGATCTTCTAATTTCTTTGCAAATTCTGGATCTGTACGAGCACGTTCTTCAATAATTTTCTTTTGTTGCTCAATACCGGCATAAATTTGATCTAGACCTTTTTGAATTTCTTCCGGTACCGGAGGTGGTGTTGGAATATGATCACCAACTGCATGAAAACCATTCTCATCAGCTGTATATTTAACATTTATCAAATCGCCTTCCGGTGATTCATAGGAATACTGTCCTTGTTGTGATAAAATTCCATTTGGATTAGTTTCAGAAAAATCCTTCAAATAACCTGACTCTTCGTGGATAATATTATTTCCAGTTTCATATTGTGCCTTATAACTACCATCTTCACTTTGTTCCTTATTATATTTCAAAATCGGAATCCAAGTTGTTGTTTCCTTGTCATCACGTCGAAGACGCAATTCTTGAGCACCACATTGTACTAAAAAGCAAATAGCCACCACAATCTGAAAATAAATCATATAAAAAAAATAAATAAATTAAAGTTCGGAAATTAGAAATTATACGCTGGATATTGTATATTTCAAAAATGTACAGGAATAAAAAATGTATTCTAGCCAAACCAAAATGCTAAATTAACTATTATTTCCTATACTAATTCCTCGCTTCAAAACTTCTTCCGTTTCCTCCTCAAATTCATATTTTCAGCACTATTTACTAGTCGGACAAACGTAACTTGAATTAAACTTCTAAGATGATTTAAAATTGCAAATTTCTTTTTCAGTCGAAAGTTTTAATAAATAATTAAATAAAATTTTCAAAGTGTGAATATTTTATTTAAATATTTTCGAAATTTTATTAATTTGCTTAAAATACTAAATTCATACTATAATAGTATTTAAATTATTCCGCTTAAAAATTATAACCTGAAATATTTATAATCTCGCTTTCCATTTCAATACCTCGTTTCTTTATTTTATTCGACCCAGTTCTAAAGCGGTTTCTAAACATTTTATTTTATTTTAATTTTTTTAAATATATTTTTCAATCTTTAAAAATCTCAAAAAAAAATATTTTTAATTAATTAAAATGTCAATGTTCTCATCAAATGTATTAATTTTTTTTGATTCCGCGCGATATATTATTTTTGGCGCAAATCATAATTTTTGATACGTGTTTAATTAATGACCACGTATATATCTATCATTTTTCTTTTGGTTCCTCAATCACAAGGAATTAGGGAAGCAATGAATACGGAAATATAATTTTCATCTTATTATTATTATGATGAGATTAATGGTAAAATGAAATTTTTATCATATCTAACAGTTGAAAAGAAGTATACCAGTAATAATGGTAAAGAAAACACAAGATTAATTTAAAAAGAAAAACTTTATTACGCGAGAAGATTTCAAATTATATGAAAACTATTATTTTTGACGTATGTAAATTAACATATAATTTTTTAATTAATTTTCCTATTCCAGTGAATAAGTGGCGGAGAAATAGTTAATTCTATTAATTCTGAGGAAATGTTACCATTTTACACATTTACTTTAACATCACAATTTTCATAAAAGTTTACGGGAAATAAAACAAAATAATTATAATAATTCAAATTTATAAATTTTTGGTGTTAAAAAAAAAAATAATAATTCTTCATAAGACTTTTACTTTTCTTCTTCTTCAACATCATCATACTGTCGTTAATAATAAAAAAAAAAAAAAATTATATTATTATTTAACACTTACAAGCACTTTCATTTTCATTTGGGTATTATTTAATTTTATTTTATAAATTTTTTTTATGTTTTATTTTATTTTTTTTTTATATTTTTTTGTTCAAATTATAGAACCGCGATGAGATAACTTTTTTTTTTTTTTTTTGTAAATTTATTTTATTTTATTTAATTTTTTTTTTTATGTTTTTTGTTATTTTAGGTGAAAGCTGGTTTTACTAAGACTGAACTTATTCAGTTCAAATTATGCTTTTATAGAGTGCTGCGCCTTCCAAATGTAATAAAATTTTAAGAGCAATATCTTTTATTTATCTTATACCACAAATACATACAAAACATAAAAATAAATCAAAAAAAAAAACAAAAAAACAACATAACTTATTGTATAGTAAAATTACCACAAATTCAATCACACTAAAATAATAAAAGAAAAAAAAAAAAGTTTTGTTAAATGCGAATTTTCAGTATCATCAGATTAAGAAAAAAAAAAAAAAAGTTTATTTTTTTTTTTTTTAATTTCTTGATTGTTTTTATTCGTTGTTGTTTGACTGGCGTAAAGCGAGACATTCCCATACCATTTAATATTTTATACATATATACTTACTTATTCAGAAAAAAAACTAAATTTTAAACGGTATTTTACTTTGCCAAAAAAAAAGATGCTTTATTTAGTAGGGAAACATTTGTACATACTCTAAAATTTAAGTCCAATATTTCGATATTCGCTATTTTTCTTTTTCGATTGGCATCAATTCCATAAAATCTAATTTTCTTTCTAAATTTGGCTATTTTTTAACCCATTTTCCGTCAAAAATGATAAAGCAGACTATATACGGTTTCAATAAATGTCCATCCGTCCGGCCGCCAAAAAATTCTTATAACTAATGAGCCAGCTGGCCGATTTTAATATTTGAATGCCAAAACATGCACTATCTCGTCCACTTTTACCTCGACTAAAAGTTTAGGGTTTCGGAGTATATTTTTGAAACCATGAATAAGGTTACAGCTCAAGGATTTGGACTAGGGCTAGATTTCGATTAAAATGATTAAATTTGTATATGCCAAAAAACGACATAATATTGGTACAATGATATTGAAGGAATCTTAAAAATATGTTCAGCATCTGATTTTGACCAAGTTATTTAAAAATTAAAGTATCTTAAACCGAAAGGCTGATTAATGTTATATTGTTATATATTTGTTGAATATTGCTAAAAAAAATTATTAAATTATTATTAATTCGATTTTATTTTATAAGTGAAGGATGAAAATATTTATTTAATTTTTCAACAGTAAATATATATAAAATAAATGTTAAATTAAAGCACTTACTAATACTGGCGTGACTTCTTATTGCGGCTCGATTTGTTTCGAGTACATATATAAAATACATAAAATGACACAAAATTTAAAGATTTATAATTCCCGCCACATCATGAGAAAATTTCTCAACCAAATTGTATATATATTATATTACTACAGTTTATTGCTATTTTTTTAAATATATAGGAATTTTTATTCGATTTGATCTATGAAAAACCGTGAATTTTCTAAATATTTTACTTTTTTTTGCATAGGAAAATTATTTTCCCGTTAAAAGTTTTCAAACTGGTTTTTTGAAAAACTTTAATATAAGTACATATTTTTTTTCGTCTTAATTTTATCACGACATAAAAAATTGGGATTGATTTGAAAAAAAAAAAATAAAAAATAAAATAAAATGCAATTTTAAAATATACTAAAATGAATTTAATGATTTAAGATAAAATTCGTAACTAAAAATTAATTCTGGAAAATAATAAAAAAAATTTTGGCACGAATAAAATTTTAATAAACCTGAAAAATTTTTATATTTTTGATGATCTCAATCCGTTTTAACATAATGGTTTTGTTAACAAGATTATAATCTGCATTGTCTATCATTTATATAATATCAGATTTAGAGAAAATTTATTTAAAAAAATATCCCAGCATTCCCAAATCCAAAGGAAAAAAATTAACTACATAAACTTCTCTTTCAAAGCCTTAACATTAATATTAAGAAATATTTAGCCAGCCACCAAAATTATTATATAAAAAGGGAACGGAAAGTCTGCAGAACAAGGTAAGTTGTAAAATCCTAGAAATAAATGTATATCAAATGGTAAATTTCTTTTTTCTTTTAAAACGTGATATTTGTTGATTCGATGTAGCCGCATAATATTCGAAATTTGTAATTAATTATACATCACGTTGTATTTGTTATTTATTGCGTTTGTTCAATTAAAAAAAAATAAAAACTTTAAGGGAATTTTTATAAAATATGCATTAAATTTATTTCTTTCTGCCAGACATCGCATAATAATTATTGCGATTTCATTATATTCAATCTCATCATAAATCAAAAAAGAAAAATATGTTTTTACAGCAGAAACTGTACAACATTTAATATATACATACTATAGATAAACTTTAATTTTATTCAATATAATAAAATACTTGTAAAAGTATTTCATACAAATAAGTTATTGCCTAAAAATTAAGATAATTTTTTTTTTGACGTAAGCTAATGCATAGTTTCCAAAACTACATAGAACCGTAGTACATTAATTCATATTATTTATTGATATTAATCTACAAATTAAAATAATAATTTCTAGAAACATTTTTTATATGTATACATGCTATTCTACTGTAAAATTTGCTGATAAATACGGACTTTTTTTTTTGACAAGAAGAAGAACATTAAGATAAGTCGTTCATTGAATCTATATATGGAACTTTATGCTAAATTCTAATTAACGTGGATTGTATATAATGAATAAATTTGATATATACTTATAGAAAAACACTTTAACACAAAAGTCATTAATTTTAATATTTCTACAGAGGATGATAAAAAAAAACAACATATTATGAAATATTACAAACATACATACGAGTTTAACCATTAATAACTAAATCATATCTATATAAAGTTTTAAAATAACACTTAATATTTATATTCAACCGGGTAACCAATTCATATAATTTTTTATTTATTTATTTTTATTTTTTTTTTTTTCAAAATTTATGTAAATCATTCTTAATTTCAGTCAACAATATTATTTAATAAATTAAATGTTTACCATATTCTAAATGAGAGAAAATATTTTATCTAACCATTTTTTACATTTAAAATATAAAGTTTGAATAATAAGATAAACTTTTATGAAATATAAATTGAAATCTTTTGCATTTCATATCATAGAATTTTCAAATAAAATAATTTTCCAAGATGTTTAAAGAAAAGCTAAGACAAATTTTTAACATTTTTTTTTATTTTAAAGTTTCAATACAAGTAGTTTACTAATAATTAAATATTTTGCTTATTTTAAATGGATATTACAATGAAAATTTTAAATAATAATTAATTTTCCCCTAAAAATTTAATAATAAATTTCATAGTAAGTATGACAGTCCATCATCGTGATATGTTTAATTTTGTTTCTCATCCCATAATTATTAAGTAAATTAAGAAAAAAAAATAAAATAAAACTGGTTAAAAAAAAGGCATTAAAATTTGCCGTAAATTTTTATTATGCTAATTAATTCTCCTTAATTTAACTCAAAAACAATAATATGCATGGATACAATTTTAAATTTAGAAATTATTTTCGTTATATGTAAATAAATTATATTATTTTTTTTTTTTATTATTAATTAATTATTAAAATATTCCAAAAACTATACTATATATACATTTTAAATATATGTATAGATGCATTTTTTGAGTGTGAAGAAAAAATTTGACATTGACCTATTACATAATCATATTTAAATTATAAATCAATTATAAAACCATCTATTTAAAAAAAATTTGTCAATATAAAAAAAAATAATCTGAAATTAATTAGTGATGACTAATTTAATGCAATTAATATATTAAGTCATCAAACCAAAACTTTTTTTTATTCAATGTATTATGATAAGAAGAGTTATGAAGAAGATGAAGAAATATTTAACCAAATCCTATAACTTTGTTTTGATTATGGAGATTGGATAATAAGGATTTCTTTTGATTATTATGTAAATGCTGCATATTCAAATAAAGTATAAGATAGGCTTATAGTAGTAGATATACATAACTTGAAAAACTCACTTTAAGGCTATACGGGCTACAAATTATCTTAAATTTTATCATCGTTCAAATTAAATTTTAAATAAACTATAATATTTATTAATAGTTATGAAAAAGTCTTTTAAAAAAATTTCCAAATATTGCAGTAGTCGTTCACACGGTTTCTTCGAATCAATTAGCTGGAGCTAAATTCCATAAACTATTATAATAATAATAAATTATTATTTTAATTTAAGAAATACATTTTTTAAAATTTATAAATCATAAACATTAATCACACAACCAAATAGATCCATGATTTTGTTATTAATGATTGAAGATAAAGTGTATGAAAAGTTTAAGTTATTTCTTCTTATAAATTTTTCGAGCTTAGCGTTATCATATTAAGAAAAATGGTTGAGAGCCACTGTTCTGTTGCACAAAAAAAAAATGTAATCTTCACAATTTGTTTATATTTTAAAAATACTATACAGGTTGAATTTAAAATAAAATTTATATTTAATATACCATTATTTATCTCATATATACAATGAAGAAGTAGGTCATTAAATATAAGTTTTAAATCAATTTCATATAGAATAAGCAAAAAAGTTAATTCAATATTGATTCCAAATACAAATCCAGTTTCCAAATGTCCCATTCAAAATCTTTTATATACATACATAACTAAAATATTGTATATTTTTTCTTTTGAAAGAAAAAAAAAAGTTTTATAACCACGGCAATATAAACAAAAAAGTATTTCAGCACAAAAAATAAAAATACTACAAATTACATCACAAAAAAAATATGTATACATATATATGAAAATGAAAACGTAAATTGAACATCTTCGGGTTGTTCAACTTTTCTGAATAATATTTTTATTTTATTTTTCAGTTAATTTAAAATAAATACTTATATGACTATAATATAAGAAAATAAAATAAACGAAATTTTGTTACAGAAAAGTTTGAATTAACTAAGATCCTTGTATATTCTTTAAATTCATGCCAATTTCTTTCATTTCATTATCAACGATCTTTGAAGATCAGCTATAAAAACTGTTATTCGAAATGCTAATTTTTAATTTTTTATAGATTAATGATAAGCCCGATCGTACTGTATAATTTTTTTTTAAATTGCCTAATTTTTATTTTCATTAATTTTATATCGACTAAAAGCCGACTCCAACATTTACATTATTGTAACCAATATAATAGACAACATTTCGTTTTTTAAGTTAAAATTTCACAATATTCGAAACTACGCTAGAAAAACCTAATAGTAAATAAATAGTAGTAAATAACATTTAGGTAACTAGTAACGTAAAATTAAATGCAATTTTTTAAAATGTACTATACATATGTAATACATATGTTAAAAATTTCCTTTTCAACTGCAAAACTAAACAGAAATTATTCATTAACTAAGGTAATTTTAAACAAAAACCTATAACTTTAACAATAAGTTTAAATTTTAAAATTGAATTTTATATACATAATAGCTACATAAGTTAAAAAAAAAAAAAAACTAAAAATTAATAATAATCAAGTATTAGATATATACTTTAACTTTGTAACAATAATATTAAGCTTTCATTTTCATAGGCACAAGTTAAGAAACATAATATTTACAAGTTTTCAGTAATCTGTTATGAATACTTATAAAAAATATGACTCCTTCTTCATTTTTTTACTAAAATTTTTTGTTTTTAAACTTCCAATCATATTCATATTATTCGACTTCGGAGCAAAACCCTATACTCAGATTTATTTATACGTCTATTTTCTAAGCGATTTAACTCTAATGGTTGATGTTATAATGTTGTGTATTAAAAAAGTCACAAACATTGTAAATGAAACACTGTTAAATGTGTAAAATACTCATCGTGTAATGAATATATATGTATTTTTTTTTGTAAAAAATTTCGTAATATTCAATTTAACATCAAAAGTTTTTATATTGGACCATTACTGGTAGTACATTAAATTATAATCTGAAAATGCATGAAATTAGTTTTTGTTTTATATAAAAGAAAGCATAATAAATTAAATTATCTTTTGCAAATAATTTAATTTTATTTATTATCATATAATAAAGAAGATAATATAATATTATTATATATAATTCGTTTTTATATACACATATATATCTCTATAATAATAAAAAATAAAAATTTATATAATAAATATATATGATGTTCGATAACTCCACTGTAATGGCAATTGATCCTATGTAGAGTAGATCAAAAGTCAAAGGAGCGTTTTTTTTTAATCTCCTTCAACCATTTCAATGAGTTTCACACAATTTTCCTGTAGTAAAAAATATTATCAGTTTTGTATCTAAAAATTATGTTTTTATTTTTAAAACTATTAATGTTGTCCTGAAAGGGTCAAGATATTTTTTTTAAATATGTTGGGTTTTTACCAACCTAAAAAATGTTATAAACACGTAAGCTCGTATTTTTAATAAATTAAAGAAAATATTTCAAAATGATTCCAAGTTTTAAACATTTTTAATTGATAAGACTAAGTTCAAAGAACACAAATTATTATAAAGTAAGATAGATAAGCAAAAAAATGGGAATTTCTATTGATAACTCTTTGCAATTGTAAATCAAAATATTCGTCATCAGATTCGTATGCTTCGTTATAATATTAATATTTTTCTAATTTACGTTGATAAACTCTCAAGTCAGGCTATGAGATTGTCTCAAAATAGTATACTTCAAAAACCCGAAAAAAAAATTTATTAAACTTGCAAAATTTTTTTCATTCATTTCAAATTATGAAGATTCGAATATAAGATTATAATTGAATATTATACGCTAATAAAAATCAATTGAATATTATAAAGTTAATAAAAGATTATAAAATTTAAATAAAAAATGTTAGGGTATATAAATTATCTAAAGTAAAATGCTTTTTTTTGCATCACCCGAGCTTTTATGCATTACATGATCTCTGTGTTATCATCGTTATCATTTAGTCAAGAAGTGTAAATTCCCTTTCAGCATATTTAAGTATATAAATTTGAAGAACTTCAAGGAATACTTCATATTTGAATACTTTTTATTCTTTAGTAGTGTATTTTAATCAAAATAGAATATTAATTATTAAATTAGTCATAAAGTAAAACTAAATTTAAAATGTATATTAAAATATTTTTATTTTTGTGGTTAATAATTTCGAATTATGGAGTAGAGAACGCTGAAACTAATAGTGATGATAATGTAAGCTTAATTAAATTTTATTGTTAACCACTGAAAGTGTCAAATTAAGCACATTGAAATACATATTACGAATAAAATATTCGTGAATAAATTACAACCAACTTCATACAAATATATACAAAAAAAAAATTTTAAGCTGTAAAATAAATAACTTTTTTTTTATATTTTATTCAATTAACAATGTAGGTTAAATTATTAATTCCATTAGAAAAGAGGTTCGAGCCTAATGACAAAATCATAATCAAAGGTATTTCATCAGAATCTTCTTCTGTGTAAGTAAAATGGAATCTCAACATAAATAATACATACTTGTTTATAATAATTTAAGACTTTTAAAATATTATCTTTTTTTTTTTATTATTTTCAGATTAGAAATTTATTTACAATATGGTGTTTGTACAAAATTTGCACTGAATGGATGTGATATTCCCCTATTATTATATATTAATTTTAAAACCAACAACCTATCTCGATGTTCATTTAAAGGATCAATTGGAAAATTCTTAAAAGTTGAAAAAGATGGTGGATTTCCGTTAAAGCCGAAAACTAATTACACTATCGAAATAATTATTCAAAAAGATTTTTATGAAATTTACATTAATAATAAATATTTTTGTACATACAATCATCAATATTCAACAAATCTCATAAATCATATCATGATTAAACACACTACAGTTGATTCTGTAGAAATTGAATATGCTAAAAAGTAAATTATAGCATTTAGATAATATGTTATTCATTTATATTGGATATGTTATTATTATTTTTTTAAATAACTTTAATTTTGTAAAAAATTAAACATTAATATACATAATGGTATTGCTGACAGGTTGCTCTCTGCTCTTAATTTTTATAAATAATATTAAATATTAGTTTTTTTAAGATTATTTTATTAATTAATTTAAACATTTTTTTTTACAGTAATTTTATATTAAATTTATGTTAGTACCGTATTTATTTTTGTAAAAAATTTGATAATTTTGTATTGTTAGGTTGTTAGATAAAATTAAGTTAATTTTATTGTGTTAATTAAAATCATAATATTTTAATGTTTTTGAAGAAAATCTTCAAGTAGGTTCGAAACGTTAAATTAAATATATTTCATTGATAGTCAGATAAATTTGTTTTATTTTTATTCATTCAATTAATAAATCCAAAAAAAAATTCAACCCACAAAAATAATCGTGGATAAAGAATTAGGTACCTAAAATTGTTTATAATAATGTTGCCACAATTTAAGAAGAATTATATTTAATGATGGCAGACAAAAGCTCATAACATAATATGATTCTAGGTTCCTTCAAAAAAATTTTAAGTTGTATCTTATAATGTTTATACATTATTTAATAAAAAAATTCAAGAATTTATATTATTTATTTTATTAATTTTATAATTTTGGGGTATTACATTACACTTAATAATTAACGAATTCTAAAAATAATTGAATTAATAAATTTTTGATTAAATTGAATAATCAACAAAAGCATAAATATTCTTATCTATATTTTATAATTAATTTTTTTTCATTTTTCAACCGATGTTAAAAAATTAATTTCCCACAGATTTTATAGAATTTTTCTTGTAAGATAAGAAAATCGCAACATAAAAAACAAAAATGTTTTATATAATAAACTTTTTGTTAATTTTATATTTAGTTCTTATTGAGATTTCAAGTTTAAAACATTTTTCATATTTTAAAATTGTTGTACCTAACTACTTTAAGACATGCTACTGTTAAAAGAGAATTATTTTCATATTGTTATTTTATCCATATTAGCAATGGAACTAGAGAGTGCAAAGACAACCAATGACAATGTAAGCTTCAGAAAATTTTATAGAATTTATTTGGATTTGTTATTTTAAAACAATTTAAAATTATAAATTGGTTTTTCTAACAACTTAGGTCCACGACTTAAAATTCTGAATTTAATGCATTAATCTAAATTCAAATCTACCATATAGTAAAAACAAATTTTAGAAGTTAATAATCAACTTAATAATTGTATGATTAAATTTGATTAAATAATATAAAATATTTAAATAATGATTAAATAATACTTGATATTTTTTTTCATCGGATTAAAAAAGTAAAAATTCACAAATGATTTTTTTTTTTTATTTAAGGTAAAAATATTAACACCACTGAAAAAAAGATTGAAAATTGGTGATAAAATTACAATAAATGGAACCTTAGGCGATGCTAGCACCAGGTAACTATAATTAAAATAATTATAATAAACATAAAATGTTGTGGAACTAAAACCTTAAAATTAATTGGATTTTTTTAGAGCACAAATTAATTTACAAGTCGGTGACTGTATCCAATATACTGGTAAATGTGAAATTCCTTTTTTAATGGATATGAGGCCAGTTGACAGAACTGTGCATAGAGTATTCTTTCAAAGTGGATTTAAAGGGCATGAATTATATGGTGGCTTTCCGTTCGAAGCTTATACAGCATATTTAGTTGAAATTTTAGTTCATGAAACGTTTTATGAAATATTTGTAAATGGAAATTATTTTGTTTGTTATAACCGTAATTTGCCGATTGATAAAATAAATCATATATTAATAACCATGGATAGCTTGGTTCATGACATCAAAGTGGAACACAAAGAAGATAAAAATTCAAATCTTTTTTATTGATTTTTTGTAGTATTATTTATGTACATTTTTCACATTGTTATTTTATTAAATATTCCAAACTAATTTTTTCTACATTCCGCAAGACTCCGTTACTCTATGTAGGGCTACCAGATGGTCCAAGAAAGAGAACACTCTGTTATTAGAGTAGGATTTTTTTTATTCTTTTTTATTATCGATTTGGTTTCTTTCGGTTTCTTTTTCAATTTATAATTGAACACCTTAAGATACTTGAATATCAGACTATGAACATTTGTTGTCAATTGTTGATCGGTCAACAAAAGCTACATAACTCCATCCATCTAAATCAAAAATCTTTATGTTCAAATGAAAAGGAATTGTATTATGTATTATACCATTGATTAAGAATCACTTTTATCGAGTTTTTTTTTTTTTTGAAGTCTCTTTTCAGGATTTTGATTTTAGAAGCACTAACTGTATGTATCTATGAAAATTCTTAGAAACATCTTGACTAAACTCATCTTCAAAAGCTTATTAATTTATTAATCAGATTGAAACAAATCGTTTTTAAAATAATAATTTATTTCATAAAATTTTTAAATACATATTTACATTTTTTTATATTCTAAAAATTTAATAAAAATAAATAAACTACCTAGCAACATTAACAGTTTTTTTCTTCATATTTTAAAAATAATTTTTATTCTCGAAAAATTAAAATAAATAGTTAAAATTTATAAATTTATTTAACAAAAATTCTAACGCTTTCGGAAATAAAAGTTATTAACTCGCTGCATATATATACTCATATTTATTATATTTATTCGTTCTATAAGTACTCAATACTGTATTCTATTAGCATGGTGATCTGCTTATCTGTGCTTTTCCCACTGTTGCCAATACTCAGAGGTTTGCATTTCAAATAAGCGTGATATCGTACGATCAGAAGCAAAGTATTCTTCCTCTCCAGAGAAAACGTTTGATTTTGATTCAGTCTAAAAAATACGAGAAATTAGCTAACAATTGGAAGATAATCGAATAACAAAAACTCCAATTTTCGACAGAATTCAGCATTACATTTTTTTCTCAATTTTGTTATTATTTAAACTTACAGAGTTTTGGTCAATTTGCAGATCATCCATGAGACGACGTTGTTCATCTGAAATTGATCCAGAATTCTCTGCAGAAAATAACTGATTAAGCCCTTCAGCGGCTGAAATTACAACTCGAATACGATTATCATATAATGTATCTATTAACATTATAAAACGACGTGCTTCAGATCTCAATTTTGTATTTAATTTTGGTACATCGTGTATTAACACCTTAAAAATAAATGTTTGAAAAAGTCTATTATTAATTTAATTTAATTAATTTAAACCTTTATTTTGTTACGGACAAAGTGATGAATAGTGCCCGAGTAGTTTGGAAAATGCCCTAAATTAACCATCAATATGATAACTATTACGAATAATGATCTTTACCTATTCGATGAAGTAATAAAAAGATGGGTTAGAACTTAGAAGGTAGAACATGTAGTAGAACACAATTTTGTAAACTTTGTGAATCGATAACAAATAGACTTTTATAATTCGCGCGAAAAATTTTTAATTTTAGCGAAATGAAAAAAAACATATTTAATAAAAATTAAATTAAAAATAAAACAAATATATAGGTAAGTACGTACAGTCTAAGTCTTAGAGCCTATTAGAATTAAAAACTTTTAACATCTATACCTACTTAATGTCATTTATATTTAATATGTTTGCTTATATTTAAAAAGAATTTTTTGTTTCTTGTACTTATTTATAATAATTTTTATGATGAATAGATGTAATAAAATTAACTACAATTATTTAATGAACTTGCATAACGTGAAAAAGGTTTATAAAAATATAAATTTATCACCAGTAAAATTGTAAATATTTTATAATCAACTATTCAAATAATATTCTGTAATAAATGAAGACTCTTACTAAATACTTAATGATTTTTTTCATTTATGGATACGAGTTTTAGAAACAAAATAATCACTGACCGTATGGAAAAATTGAGCTATTTGTAAATAATCACTAGCAGCTAAAGGCTGAAATTATAAAAAAAAATTAGAAAAAAACATCTTAAGGCATCACAAAAAAGAAAAAACTCACTCTATGACAAAGTTCATAGAATGAACTACTCAAAACCTGACCACAAGTTTTTGCAAATGTAAGATCCCGTCCTAAATGTGTAATTGTTCTTGGCCGTACATTATCATTCTCCTGAGAACACAATATTTTAAAAACTCTGTCCATTTGAGCCGTTGCATTACCAGAAGATTTCCTACAATTAAAAAATTAAATTCAATAAATTATTATATAAATAAATATTATGTATCTTACACAAAATAATATCCTTCGCCGGTACCTTTTGATGCAATTTTTCTGTAATCAACTCCGCTGTCCAATGACACAACATTACATTTTGATTGTAATAAACCAATAAATGGAACAAAATTACTTCGCTGTAAGCCATTTTTATATAAATCATTTGGATGTCGATTACTTGTTGCTATAATCACAATGCCATAATCGAATAGATGAGTAAATAATCGTTTCAATATCATTGCATCCGCAATATCTGTAACTTGAAACTCATCGAAACAAATAAGCCAGGATTCTGCAGATATCATTGCGGCCACGGGCTCAGTTGGATCAAATGGCTTTGACTTCTCATCCGGATCTCGCTCAACAACCATACTTTCTTTCACCTCATGAATTCTTGAATGAACATTAGTCATGAAAGCATTAAAATGAATTCTTTTTTTCCGATTTATCTGTTACAAAAATGGAATTTCTATTAAATAATTTTGTTTTATACCAATCTCTAACTTACACAGGAAAAACAACAATTAAGATAGCTAATATGTCTAATAAGATTCTGGAATAATGTCCTCAATAAACTTTATATAAAATTTCTTGTTTTTTTTTTTTTCATAAATTAAAAATATCATATTTACCATCTTAAAAAACAAAGTAATAATGTACTTTCCATTCAAGTTTTATGTCCTATAAGTTTTAAGATTTTGAAATGAAAGATTGCCACAAATTCTTTCTTAGAGTAGGTAGGTAAATAAAGTATTTAAGATTTTATTTTCTGTAAAGCAGTTAGGTATATAATAACTATATATTGATTTTCTTTACAACAAAAAAATTACTTTGCCACAGCATTCATAAAACAGATCCATTAGGGTAGTTTTACCTCCGCCAACACTTCCATAGATATATAAACCTAAAATAATGATTTTTTTAATATTAAAATTCTTGCATAAGTTTCACAACAACTACATACCTACTATCTAATTAATTTAATTTTTATTTTTAATTCTGACCTTTTGGAATACTATCG
Source organism: Hybos culiciformis (assembly GCA_964007475.1). Lineage (NCBI taxonomy): Eukaryota > Metazoa > Arthropoda > Insecta > Diptera > Hybotidae > Hybos > Hybos culiciformis. The sequence continues at coordinate 93,963,657 of OZ023274.1, read as the reverse complement.
GAATTAACTTTGCTTCCACCACCAAATAATTTACTCATAATACCAGAATCATATTGTATTTTAGGTGGTTCATAATTCTGAATTGTATTAAAAAGTTGTTCAAGACTTTTCATTGCCTGCACTTGATGTTCATCTCGCAACAGCTGTTTTGATTGGATTTTATGTTCAAACAATTGTTTTGGACTGTATTTTTGATAATTTTTTGAAAATTTTATTGTTGATATAAAATTCTTTTGATAAGAACAATAAATTTTTGATTCAATTTTAATAATTTTATTAAAAATTATAATTGAACGATTATTAAGTATAACGTTAGACATTTTATTTAAGAACAAAAATATTAAATTAATTCTATTGTATTGGGTACTGGGTAATGTTTAGGCAAGATTTAGTTTAAAAAAAAATTAAAAATAAAAATAAATTTATAAAATAATTTTTGGTAATTTTAAGTCTAAAAAAAATATTTACAAAAAATTTAGAACTAAAAAAGAATTTTGAATAGGATTATAGGATTATTAAAATGAAAATTATATTTCTTTTAACAATAATTACAAAATAAATTACATAAATATTTTAATAATACAAAATGTCATTTTTATGGTTGCCATTAGTTTGCTTTTGAAAAGAATACTTTAAACTATCGCACAGTTGAATTTAAAATGCGTAGAATTTTCACTGTCTAAATGCCAAATAGCGCTCATGCGGCAAAAATTTGTATTTCAATTATGTAAATGCTGCATAATTGGAATGTTCGTGTACAAGTGGTATTTTGGATCTGCACAACTGGTATTTTGGAGCGAATTTCGGCTCTGCACAATTGGTATGTCTCTGCAGAAGTGGTCAAAATGTTTGCTCAAGTGACTGCAGAAGTGGTTGCACAACTGGTTCAAATTTGACCAGTTGTGCAGCATGGAATAAAAAATTTAACTCAACTAATACTTGCCCTTAGATTCATCTGCTTTTTTTTTGTAATTTACACAAAGGAAGAAAAAAACTAATTATAAGTATGTAATAATTTAATTTATTATATTATACTAATTTGATAAATTATTATAATTAAATACATTAAATATATACATTTTAACTAATGAGCCCATATTTTTAATTCATAATTGACATCATCTATTTTTGATTTTGAACCGAATCTAACAGTTACATGATCTTTACCGATTCCTCCATCAGCTATATCTACTTTTCCACTTTTATCAGCTGATAAATCTTCTGCATAAACTTTTGATATTACTCGTCTTTCATCAGTAGACTAAAAATTTTTTTATTATTGTTAATATTGAATTGAAATTTAAATAATTTAAAGATTTATTAACTTACTTTGGTATGGAAAGGATAAACAAATTTATCATAGTTTGTTCCTGCTGAATGGAAGACTTTTTTTGTATATATTATAGCATCACCTTTTGCTTTGGTTCCTAGTTCTAAGTTATCACCGTAGACAACTTGTGCAGCATAAAGTGCAAAAATTGTAAAAGCTATAATGTACTTCATCCTTAAAAATTGAAAATAAAATACTATATTATAATAGGTATAAGTAATAATAATATACCGATATGAAGAAAAAATATTTTGATCGTAAACATAATATATTTCTTTAGTAATAATGATCATAGTTTCAATTTCAATATTGGAGAAGAAACTGATAATCTCTTCTTTGATTTGCTATAACCAAAGCTTTAAGATACTGCCATTTTTAACAAACAAAATTGAAATATCACTGTTTACATCATCTATTCCAAAAATATATCTTGTCGGTACTACAGTTTCAATATTTTAAGTTAATATTGAATGTTCATTACAGTTGTATTGATTTAAATTAATTAAATTTTTATTCACATAAAAAGTTACCTTATTTTTTAATAATTTTAATGTTGGTTGATTAATACTCGAAATCAGTTCTACTAATAATTATCGCTATTTAAAACTTTTATATATACTGAAAAATTTACAATAAAATTTACATTTCAATCCACCTAAATCAATATTAACTCAGTAATAATGTAGAATTCTTTTAAAAACATGTGTATCGTGAAAACTTTAAATTATAATCTGAATTAACTTTGTTGCTCTATCAAAACAAAATATTTAAACAGTTTGAAATAATGCGGCACTCCATCTTAATTGTCGTCAATGGAAGATACCATAACTTTTGTTTCTAAAAACTGAAAGGAATTACGAAAACTTTTAAATAAATATTTGTTTGCTGCTAACGAGAATTAAATTACTTTTATTAAAATTTTGATCGTCTTCTTTTAATAATTGATCATAGAGATAAAAGGATAATTCTCAACAATTTTAACTATACATAAAAATGAAATGAATAAATTGAAGATATCTAAGGGATTTTAATACAAAATTATATGAAACAAAAAGTTTAGAATTCAATTTTTTTAACAATTTTATATAAATTAAAAACTAGAGAACCGAGCCTGCAGAGGGCTTTTTATATTTCGTGTGTATTTATTGGATTTAGGATATTGTAATTTACGTTCATTCAAAATTATTTGAAAAATTTAATTCATATTTGCTCAATAGATTTAAAATATAATATTACAGGACAACATTCTTTGTGTTTAATTCAAAATTGAATAATTAAATGTTTTTTAATTATTTATAATTATTTTTAAAATTAAGTCATTTTAAAGGTTTTTTAAATATTTATAATAATTTTTAAAATCAATTTTAGTTAATGCTAAATAATTTAAAGCAAAAATACATTAAATAAAACTCAGATTTACATTTTTAAAAAATATAAAAAAAAATATCGAAATGGATATTGAATATGGTTTTGGTTTAGTATCGAACAAATACGCAGTTTTTGAATGCGACGATTGTATCATCTGCTTTATTTGGGGATTATCTGTAACCAATTCTTTTTAGTATCTTAATTAATGCACTATATCTTTTATCATTTATTCCCAACTTTTTTTTTCATTGAAGATTGAACAAAATATTTTGATAGTTAAGTTGATTACCAAACACCAAATATTTTAAAATTTTATCTTATTCAATATCCGTTACTAAATGGAAATTGAAGAATTAGGAAAAAAATATGTTTTATTCAATTCTTATTTTATATGAAAAAATGTTCAATGATAAATAAAACTATGACTTTGTCTTTAAACAAATATAAATTAATATAAATGTACGTTAAAAAAAATATGATCAAAATAGAAAACAAATAAATATCTCGAAAACTAAAAAAAAAAGAAAAAAATACATATGAATCACAATCAATCAAAAAACCTATTTGGAGTAATATGAAATTAGCCGACGACATATAGAATTTTCTAAATCCTTCTCAATGCATGTGATTTTTCCAGATGGTTTTCGAGATTTCATGAAAAAAGAACGTATGGTTTCGTGACAAGTATTTATTTTTTTTAATTATAATAATTATTAACATGAACTATTTTTGGATGTTTTGTTTTCAAAATATTAAATAACAATTTAACATTTCCTTGTTTTCGATCTGAAATATTTTATAATTCAAAATTATTTAAGGTGTCTCCTAAAACCAAAAAACACTTGACAGTACTTTTTTCGTATGATTTTAATATTCCTTAATCGAATTATATTGTAATGTAATTGCAAACTATTATCCATAAACACATATTAAATTTTTTACATCTGAATGTAGTTGTTTTATAATAATTCATACTCTGGTTTAATTCTGCATCTTAAGTACTTTAAGTTTTCAAATAGTACAGTAACAAAATATTTAAGTTTTCAAATAGTACAGTAACAAAATATTTATCTCATTATTTTGCTTTAACAAAAGTATATTTTTAAAGAATTGTTTAGGCTTGTGAAACCACTTTGCATGAATAAATATTTCAAAAATCTATTTTTCAATTACTTATTTATGATTTATTTATAGTAATTATTTTTTAATAACAACTTCATGGAACAATTAAACATTATGATATAAAAGAATGACACAAACAAAATAAATGTACAATTTAATCGGAAATATTAATTCAATAACATTCTTAAATTCGGAAATTGAAAGCCTACAAATTTTAAAATGAAAATTAAATCTGAATTGTCTTTTAAAAATATCAACAATTTTTTAATAACATCAGAATGGTATTTCAAGATTTTGGGAATGGCTCTATTTGGTGGTCAAAAAATGAATAAAAATTATATTATCGAAGTTTTACTATCAATATATCGTTATTTAGTTATGTTTAATATAATTTATATGATATTTGGTTTATCAGTAACTTTATATTCTGTTGTACAGTCACATTCGACATTTTTAATAGCGACAGCTATATCATCTTGTATAGGTTTTGGTGTTGTAACCCTTTATAAGCTGGTTTCATTACATTTACAAAAGGATATTATAAAACATTTTTTAAACATTATGGAAGTAACATTTCCAGAAACACCAGAAGAAAAATTAAATTATAGATCTGATACAATTGAAAAATACATGTTATGGGTTGAAACCTATTACTGTCGATTTTTAATGCTTTCGATTTGGTCGCATAATCTAAGTGGCATTGGTGAATCACTTTTTCGATATTTTATTGGGAATGACGAGTCCTTTGTTTTTCGATATGCTTATTTCGTATGGTATCCATTTGAAGTTCAATCTAATTTAATTTATTTTACCGGTAAGACTATTTAAAGTTATAAAGAAGTAGAAAATAGGACCGCTTTTTTAACGTTGAATCTAGATATTCAATATTCGATTTTAATTGCGATATGTATAAAAGTTGTCAGGTTTTTCTTGTATATTGAAAACTCTATTTCTGCTTCTAAAGGAAGTTTCAAAACTTTAAAGAACAACTGCTTTCTGAGCCCTTGTATTTTTTCGTAAATTCATACTGTTTAATGAGTTTTTGCTCATGAAAAATAGACTGTGTTACTATTCCTTACTGATTTGCAGATAAAGTTTTCCGTCTCTAATTTGCAAGTTTGATGTCAACCGACCGACACCACCTGTCAAGAATTACCTACTTACGGGCTTAATTTTAGGACCATAGTTTTAGTCTGAGGTTCTGAGTTTATTCTCAGTAAATTTAGCAGATAAATTATTATGTATTATGCACACAACATAAATCAACATTGGGAATTGAATTACTTTATATTTATCTAGTTTTTTTTCTTAGTTTGTATTCATCAGATATTTGGTGGAGCAGTATTTGGAATAGCTGCATGTGCCACAGATGTAATTTTGATTAGTATGATTTTACTTTGTTCGATGCATTTTGATTATATAAACAAGAAAATTAGATCCATTAAGCCAAATGAAAATGAAAAGGGTATTATTGAGTTAAAGAAAATTATAAGACATCACAAACAAATTTTAGAGTTTGTATAACATTAATAATAAATTTTTATTTAATATTTAATTCATTTTCTTTCTATACATAATATCTTTTGTAGCTTGGCGGAAATAATCAACGAAGTTTTTTCCATAGCCGTTCTTTTCAATTTTCTTGGATCATCAATAGTAATCTGTTTAACTTGTTTTCAAGCAACTATCGGCAATGATGGAGTTCAACTTTATAAATTTTTTATATTCTTTAGTTTCGAATTGATACAGGTCTCAATTATATGTTATTTGGGTGAAAAATTAATACAATCTGTAAGTAAAAATAAAGTTGTGTTTTTTGTAATATATCAACATAAGAATATAATAATATAAATAAATTATATAAATATCATTTATCTCTTCAGAGCACTGCAATTACTGATGCTGCTTATTCAAATATTTTCGATGGAAATATTCAATATCAAAAAATAATGCTAATTGTGATTATTCGATCTCAAAAACCTTCAGTGGTTAACGCAAAAAGTTTTGCAATAGTGTCGTTGAACTGTTTAACCAAGGTTTATTTTATTACTTTTTCTTCCGATAAGCCCTCACCCATATTTTTCTTAAGTCCGTTTTCCATCAAGAATTGTATGTTTCATTTTCTGTCTGATTAGGTGTCTGGACTCGGCGAATCTCACCGTTTTATTTAGGGTTTCCAAAACGGATATATCTGTATCCGGTATCCGCGGTTATTTATACTCTTAACCGTATCCGATATCCGTTAAAAATCTCACGGTTAGCAATTTTAAGTTTTTAAATTAAATCTGTTAAATTTTCCGAGAAAAATAAGCTAGTAATTATAGTTTTAAGTTTTTAAATTAAATTTGTTGAATTTTTCAAGCTAAGTAGGCTAATAATTGTAATAATTTTTGAAAAATTTAAAATTTTATGTAGCGCTATGCATTTTTATAGTTATTTGTTGAATCAATATAATAAAGTTTATTTGTTGTGCAATTATATAAAGAAACACATAGAAAAATTTGCGTAAGTTTATGTTATGTTTTAGTTCTCATAATTAGTTCTCATAATTAGTATTCATAATTAGATTCAATATTATTTGTTTATTTTTATACGGTTATCCGGTATCCGCCGGATAATTCTAGAATTACTATCCGATAACCTCGGTTACAGAAAATCCGGAGATTTGGAAACCCTAGTTTTATTTGAATGAAAATGAATTCATTTCGCCTATTTTGGTTTTAATTTGATAGTTATAATCGTTTTAGTGGAACCGAACAGACATTTAATGAAAACATTATAGTCCGCTTTTTAATTTTTTTTTATGGAAAAACGGATAGTGATGGGTGAGTAAAAACAAATATTGATTTGGTGGATTGTTTGGAGTATTTTTAATAATGATTTATTTATTATAGGTTCTGAGCTTTTCATATCAATTCCTCGCACTTTTAAGGACAATGTACGGTCGTTAGAGCAATGAATGTTGTAATAATAAAAAGTATGAACAATTTTTGTAATGAAACACAAATGTTATAAACCGTGATTATTAATTTATAGAAAACTTTTGATAGATGAACCCTAACAACTGGAGTTTATGAATTCAAGTATGAAGATTTATTCAATTCAATCAACCCTTTATATTTGTCTAGTTATTAAGGAAATTCGTGCACAAAATAACAAATGAAAAATTGATATAAGTAGCTAATTATGGTGGTTTTGATTATAAATTATTACAATATTTAAAGAAAATTGATTCACAATTACTTATTATAATATTAAATTTGCTGTTCATATAAATTTGAAATTAAAAATTTTTAATTAAAAATGAATTTTTTATTTTTAACTAATTTATTCTTCGATACAATCAACTTTTTACAATTAACATTTTCATTCAATTAAAAATTATCAAATATTATATAAAAATATTTTTTTCTTTTATTTATTGTTAAAATAATATTATAAATGTGATCTGAGGACACTTCCTCAATACTTCTATATTATCTATCTTAATTACTTTGAATTAAAATTAAATTGCTTGCTTTTGCTGTACAACACCAGACAATATTTATTCTTTTGACTCTTCGCTATTTACTACAGGATGGTGGAGCAAGGGGCGATGAGAGTCCTACATGTTAGAAACATATTTTTAATTTCGTTCATTAGAATTAGAATCTTCAAAAAAATTAAATGTGTTCTTTTTTAATATACACACAAACAATTATTATAAAAACATTTACGGCTACTTCTTCTACATCAGAAAAGTCGTTTACTACGCTACGTAGGGTAAAAACTTGGTTGGGAAATAGGGAGTTGGTTGATTAGATGGCCTTTGCATAATTAATTCTCATCTCTTAAGTATTGATGGAATGAGGGAATAGCTCGTTGTGAAAATTTTGGAGCGATTTGGAAGACTAAATAGAAGATTATAGTTTCTTTAAGAAAAATAATGAACAAACATTTATAAACTGATTTTAATAACTTTTATACAAATACTTGTAATATATAACCACTAAATCAAATAAATTTGATTTTGAATAGGTATTACCTATTTGTATTCTATATAATTATAAAAGTAATTTTGGTATATTACTGCTATATATTTTTATGTAGCTTATAATAAAACTGGAACTTTTAAAATGTCAGTTATATTAGAAAACTGGCTACAATATAATGTCGTACGGCAACGGTGATTTAACAAACATTAAGAAATTCATTATTAATACAAAATGGTATTATAAAACTATGGGGATGTTTCCATATGCATATGAAAATGTTTCTGACAATTTTATAATCAGGATTTTAATGAATATTTTGCGTTATTGGGTTGTATTAAATTTAACCTATGCAATAATGGGCTTAGCAATATATGTTAGTCAAATTACTGGATCATTCTCAGTCACCTTATTCTTACAAATTACAGCAACAATACCATGTCTTGGATTTTGTTTGATTACTGGCTACAAATTTTTACAACTATGGCTACAAAAAGATAAAGTAGCTCATTTTTTGAAAACAATGGAAAGTACACTTAATTTGACACCAGAAGAAAGAATCGAATACAAAATGGAGAAATTCGAAAAAATTACATTAAAGTTTGGGATATTTTATAGCCGAGTCTTAATGACAGTAGCTTGGCTTTATAACATCAGCTCTGTGAGCGAAACCTGGATTAGACATTATATAACGAAAACTGAAGTGCAATTTGTTTATCGTTTACCTTTTTTTTTGTGGTATCCGGTTGAAATCAATAATCCCTGGATATATTATTTTGGTAAATTATTGAATTGATGTATTATTTAAAAATATGTAACTCTTTTAAATACAATATTGCATTCTATACTAAACCCTTTGCGAAACCTTATTATTAAAATAAAAACTTCTTATTATCAAAACATAATCTATATGTATCTTTATCTTCGATGGCAAACATATATTATATTTTATTATGTAACTTATCACCAATATATTTATTAATGCTTTGCCAAATCTTGCAATTTCAGCTTATTTTCAACAAACCCATGCATGCATTATTGCTGCTGGTGGTACATGTGCAGTCGATTTACTTTTAATAAGCATGATTTTATTATGTACTATGCATTTTGATTATCTGTTTAAACAAATTTCAATTTTAAATCCAAAAGGAACTAACGAAGACGTAATCAGGTTAAAAAAAATCGTACAACATCATCAAATAATCTTAAAGTGAGTAACAGTTGTAGTAGTGTGCCTTTATAATTTTATCTTTCTTCTTGTTAATCAAAATAAGCAAATATCTGAAAAAATAAGCATTTAGTTTTTTTTTTCAATAGTATTTATGTTTACTTTTAAGGGTATAAATTTAATAGCTTCAATGAAAATTAAAAAATGAATGTTTGTATTCTTTTTTTTTTTCTAGTTTATCACAGATTATTAACGAGGTGTACTCCATGGCAGTTTTATTTAACTTTTTAGCTGCATCTATAATTATCTGTATGATTGGTTTTCAGGCTACACTAGGGCATGATCCAATAACTTTTTTCAAATATTTATTATTCTTATGTTTTATGATAATGCAAGTTTTCACACTATGTTTTTTGGGAGAAAAATTAATTCAATCGGTATATTTAAAAAAAAAAAACTAAATTTTTTGTACTTGCGCTATAAATAGAATAAATTTCAAAGAATATCAACTTTTCAGAGTACTTCAATATCGAATGCTGCTTATTGGTGTATATTTGAAGGAAATAATGAGTATAAAAAACTTATGCTAATAATCATGATGAGATCTCAAAAACCAGCCGTAATAAATGCCAAAAGTTTTGCCATTGTGTCATTAAATTGTTTTACAAAAGTTTGTATATTAGAACTTTTCGCAATATGTATTATACATATTATGTACAATTTTATAAATTTTTAATCTATTTTTACAGGTTATGAGCATTGCCTATCAATTTTTCGCCCTTATAAGAACAATGTATAGTGGAAAATAAAACAAATTTTAAAAAAAGTGAAGCTTACATCTTTATAAATGTAAAATATTTCGTACACAATTATGTTGTGAAAAATAATTAAAAATATAGTGTTGATCAAATATACGACTTCTCATCACAAAAGATTTAAAAGTCTAATATAAAAGAGAGTTTTTTTAACATTTAGACACAAGTCTAAAATGTTAAAAATGCACGATCTCAGTACAGGAAACTATTATTGGTAGTATTTTTTTTTTTGAAGTTTAACTTCTTTAGCGAGGTATTGTTAAAAATTTTTGATCAAAATAGGGGAAAAAAGAAGACAGAATATAGTATGTGCTGCGACACGATAAATAAAAGCCACAACGCTGCAAAAGAGGGGTAATAACCACAGAATGTAGTATGTTAAAAAGTAAACATAAATATAAAAGCAGGGAAATATAAGACGTTGTAGCATGTAGCATGTATTTACGAAAATAAAATAGCGATACTACACACACATAACAAAATACTAACGATGGTGGAAAGCAAAAAACAAAAAAAAAACCATATAGATAGAATTAAAAAAATGTACAATAACAGAATTAAAGATCAACTGATTTTGTTGTTAATATTTATTTAGTTTATTTCCTTTTCGAATTAGTGAAATTCTATCATATGAAACAGAAACGCTGTTTGTCTGTTTGTCTATTCCGAATAGGTACCTAAACCGCTCAGCCGATCGTTTTCAAACTTACACTATTTCTTTGTCTCAGATCAAGGGTCGTTTTAGGCTATTTTCAAATTTGATTGGCCTCCTACCTAGCGACCTCCCCTGAGGGCCCACTTCAAAAGTTCGTCCGATTTCATTCAAATTTGGTATGTAAAGAGAGGAACTGATTACACCCAAATTTCGTAACAAAAAATTTATTTCCGATTTCATTCAAATTTGGTACGTAAAAAGAGGAAATGATTACACACAAATTTCGTAACAAAGAATTTCATTCAAATTTGGTAAATGAAAAGAGGAAACGATTAAACACGTAAATTTCGTAACAAAAAATTGATTGATTCTACCCAGCGACCACCACGGGGGGCGGACTAGGGAATGCATTTTTTTAATAAAAATTTAATTCCGGATTTTTGGAATTGTCTTGAAATGAAATCCGGATTTCGGTTTATTCCGGAATTTCATATAAAAATTAAAATATATTAAAAAATTAAATTAAATTATTCTTTAACATAAATATTAGTTTATTTAGTTCAAAACATTATAACAAATTAAATTATGAAATATTTTTTATTAAAATAAAATTTTATACTTTTCAATAAACCGAAAGTGAATAAACTGAATGGAAAAATAAAAATTTGAAACACAAAGTATCCAATGTTTTAACATTGAGTTTTAATCGAATTTTTATTGAAAATGTTCCTGCAGCATTGTTAATAAGTTATATTAGAGAATTTCCAAAAGTGTTCCTCGGGGGGTCCCCCTTGATCGCAAAATTTAATTTCACTTCGAATTCCAAATAAATCACTGAACTCCAACTTATTTTGTTAATGTTGATTAATGTGAAAAAAAGTTTTACGTATTTGCAGACTTGCGATAGCTACTTAGATTTCAATTTTTGTGAATTTTAATGCTTTATGCCTAAATAATAAAAAAAAAATAAACAATTGGTCAAAATTCCCGCCAGTAAAAGTTCCACCAAATTCGAAAAATTCGGAATTTAGCATTTTGAATTCCGAATTTTTTGAAATTCGAAAACAGGCGCATTTCCGGATTTCCGGGATCCAAAAAACCGGTTTTGCATTCCCTAGGGCGGACTTCTAAAGTTCGTGTGATTTTATTCAAATTTGGTAAATAAAAAGAGGAAACGATTAAACACATAAATTTTGTAACAAAATATTGATTGATCCTACCAAGCGACTTCTAAAGTTCGTCCGATTTCATTTAAATTTGGTAAGTAAAAAAGAATAAATGATTACACACAAATTTCGTAAGAAAAAATTTAGCCCCCTCTTCCACTTACAAAAGTAAATCAGTCAGAGTCCGTAGCCAAATAAATATTTGCAAGTAAATAAAGAAGTTAAACTTCTTTCGTGAGCTTATGAGGATGAGGCTCACACATATTTTTTTTTTTTTATTAAAGATACCTTTTATGCTTAAAGAAGCATGGATTTGATAATGGAAAGGAACACTGGTAAAAATTTTTAGTAATTTAACATGACTTATCGTTGGTTTTTTCTATCCAACGATAATTCATGAACTATTACATTTTGTTTTTCCAAAATGTAAATTTTCACCTGGTTTGTACTTTTACAGTTTTACAGAATGTAGTTTTAGACACCAAAACCATCTAATTTTACTTTATTTACTAAAAATACATATTACTTTTCCAGAATCTATGTAATTTTAATAGAAATTTGTGTAAAAACTCAGTTTGATTTGCAAAATTACAAAAAATTCAGTAAATTTGCAGAATTTGTGTAATATTGTAACGTAAAATTCTGTAATATTCAATGAACAAAATCTTACCTGGTAGATACTGTAAATTTACGTGGCTAGCAGTGTAAAGTTTTGTGTAATTTTACATTATTTTTTACAGTGAAGTTTAGACGGGATTTAAAAGTGGGATAGTTAGTAGGTAATCATGTACACTTTTCTTAAAGCGGCACAAGTTGTAAGTCAAACGTGCGCCAGCTGTCGGGAACAATTTTAATGGGAGAGCATTCCACATTCTCGAGGTGCGAACTGAAAACGAATCTCCAAAGCTCGTTCTCTCACATTTGGGAATTTTGACGAAATATGGATGTGACGTTGAAGCGGTACGAGTTTGGCGTGAAAATACTTGAAGTATAAGACAAGGTTTTTATATTCTCATATTTTTTAATAAGTGTTTTCATATCAAATTTACTTACCTGAATCATTCATAAGCTGCAGTTCTTCAGCTGCACATTGCATTAATCCTTCTATTAATTTCACTTTGTTGTTTCTTGGCATTTTAATTATTATTTTTTAATATCAATTTATTGACAACATTAATTTTTTTAAACAATTTTTAAGTTTGAAAAATAACAAACTTTTTTTTGTTGTTTTTATTTCGTTGTATGATTTGTCATTTTGTCTAAAATATACAAAATATACAAAAATATAGTCCCTGAGCTAGTATATTTGTATAATTTTTTTTGTATATTTTATAAATTTTTTTATACAAACAACAACAAAATACATGTTAATAGGCAAATTCATAAGTTATACAAGTGAATTGAACACCACAATAATAAATAAACACATTAAATATACAATTTAACTAATGAGCCCATATTTTTAATTCATAATTGACATCGTCTACTTATGACTTTGAACCGAATCTAACAGTTACATGATCTTGACCGATTCCTCCATCAACTATATCTACTTTTCCACTTTTATCAGCTGATAAATCTTCTGCATAAACTTTTGATATTACTCGTCTTTCATCAGTAGACTAAAATTTTTTTTATTGTTAATATTGAATTGAAATTTAAATAATTTAAATATTTATTAACTTACTTTGGTATGGTAAGGATCAGCGGCAGCTCGTTCATAGGTGCTGCGACACTGCCGCACCCTCAAGAAATTTCAAAAAATTGAACTCATAAAAAAAATTTTTGTTAGCTCTGAATTTTTCTTAGTTTAAAATTATTTTTAAATGAAATTGCTATGCTATGCAATTGTCTCTAAAATTTTAATAAACAACAGTAGCCTACTTTCAGGCTTTTGAAATTTTTAGAAAATACTTTTCAAAAATAGGTGCAGAAATCAATTTAACTGAATTTTTGGAACTGCGAATTTCGCAGTGAAGGGATTTTTATTTTCATGAATAATTGAATACATTTTTATTGCTGTTAAGTTTTTTCCATGACTTGAATATAAGGAAAAATGCACTGCCACAGAAGCAGTGCGGCTGTATTATACTGTCTGAAAAAATTTAAAAACAAATATGGGAATTTTTTTTTTGTTATGGGATTTTTGAATGTATAGAAAAATGCACTGCTTCAGAAGCAGCACAATTTTCATTTGGTATTTTTTTTGTTTGTTTTTAATTTTCAAAACTGATTTTCATATACATAATGTGTATGGGTATATATCATAAAACTTTTATAATTGATAAAAAGAGGTTTTTATGTTTTGCAGCACCCTTTTTCAAAACTTCCACGAGCCGCCACTGGAAAGGATAAACAAATTTATCATAGTTGGTTCCCGCAGAATGGAAAACTTTTTTTGTGTATATTATAGCATCACCTTTTGCTTTGGTTACTTGTTCTAAGTTATCACCGTAGGCAACTTGTGCAGTATAAAGTGCAAAAATTGTAAAAGCTATAATGTCCTTAAAAATTGAAAATAAAATATGTTATAATATAAGTAATAATACCTATACGAAGAAAAAATATTTTGAACATAAACATAATATATTTCTTTAGAAATAATGATCATATAAAGTTAGTAGTTTCAATTTCAATATTGGAGAAGAAACTGATAATCTCTTCTTTGATTTGCTATAACCAAAGCTTTAAGATACTGCCATTTTTAACAAACTAAATTAAAATATCACTGTTTACACTTTACATCATTTATTACAAATATATCATATCGGTACTACAGTTTCAATATTTTAAGTTAATATTGAATGTTCATTACAGTTGTATTGATTTAAATTTAATTAAATTTTTATTCACATAGGAATTTACCTTATTTTTTAATATTTTCAATGTTGGTTGATTAATACTCGAAATCAGTTCTACTAATAATTATCGCTATTTAAAACATTTATATATATACTAAAAAATTTACAATAAAATTTACATTTCAATCCACCTAAATCAAGATTAACTCAATAATAATGTAAAATTCGTCTATTAAAAACATGTGTATCGTGAAAACTTTAAATTATAATCTGAATTAACTTTGTTGCTCCATCAAAACAAAATATTTAAACGGTTTGAAACAATGCGGCACTCCATCTAATTTGTTATGATACCATAACTTTTGTTTCCAAAAACTGAGAGAAATTACGAAAACTTTTAAATAAATATTTGTTTGCTGCTAACGAGAATTAAATTAATTTTATTAAAATTTTGATCGTTTTCTTTTAATTGATCATAGACATAGATATTCATAAAACTATAATTTTCGACAATTTTAACTATACATAAAAATGAAATGAATAGGTAAAGATATTCAAAGAATAAATTGAAGATATCTAAAGGATTTAAATAAAGAATTATATGGAACAAAAAGTTTAGAATTAAATTTTTTTTAACAATTTTATATAAATTAAAAACTAGAGAACCGAGCCTACAAATAATTATTTTATTGCAGAGGGCTTTTTATATTTCCTGTGTATTTATTGGATTTAGGATATTGTAATTTTAATTATTATTTATAATAATTTTTAAAATCAATTTTAATTAATGCTAAATAATTTTAAGCAAAAAGCTATTAAATAAAACTCAGATTTACATATTTAAAAAATGTCAAAAAAAAATAGCGAAATGGAGATTGAATATGGTTTAGTATCGTACAAATATGCAGTTTTTGAATGCGACGATTGTATCATCTGCTTCATTTGGGGATTATCTGTAACCAAATCTTTTTAGTATCTTAATTATCTTAATGAATGCCCTATATCTTTTATCATTTATTCCAAAAAAATTTTTTCATTGAAGATGGAACAAATGAAATAGTTTGATAGTTAAGTTGATTAGCAAACACCAAATATTTTAAAACTTTATTTTATTCAATATCGGTTTCTAAATGGAGATGGAAGAATTAGGAAAAAAATATGTTTTATTGAATTCTTATTTTATATGAAAAAATGTTCAATGATAAATAAAACTGTGACTTTGTCTTTAAACAAATACATATAATAAATTAATATAAATGTATGTTAAAAAAACATGATCAAAATAGAAAACAAATATGTCGAAAACTAAAAAAGATAGAAAAAATCTGAGTGAAAAAAATACATATCAATCACAATCAATCAAAAAACTTATTTGGAGTAATATGAAATCAGCCAACGACATACAGAATTTTCTAAATCCTTCTCAACAAAAATAAATGCATGTGATTTTTCCAGATGGTTTTCGAGATTTCATGAAAAATGAACGTATCGTTTCGTGACAAGTATTTATTTTTTTTAATTATAATAATTATTAACATGAAATATTTTTGGGTGTTTTGTTTTCAAAATATTAAATAACATTTTAACATTTCCTTATTTTCGATCTGAAATATTTTATAATTCAAAATTATTTAAGGTGTCTCCTAAAACCAAAAAACACTTGAGAGTACTTTTTTCGTATGATTTTAATATTCCTTAATCGAATTATATTGTAATGTAATTGCAAACTATTATCCATAAACACATATTAAATTTTTTACATCTGAATGTAGTTGTTTTATAATAATTCATACTCTGGTTTAATTCTGCATCTTAAGTACTTTAAGTTTTCAAATAGTACAGTAACAAAATATTTAAGTTTTCAAATAGTACAGTAACAAAATATTTATCTCATTATTTTGCTTTAACAAAAGTATATTTTTAAAGAATTGTTTAGGCTTGTGAAACCACTTTGCATGAATAAATATTTCAAAAATCTATTTTTCAATTACTTATTTATGATTTATTTATAGTAATTATTTTTTAATAACAACTTCATGGAACAATTAAACATTATGATATAAAAGAATGACACAAACAAAATAAATGTACAATTTAATCGGAAATATTAATTCAATAACATTCTTAAATTCGGAAATTGAAAGCCTATATATAAATTTTAAAATGAAAATGAAATCTGAATTGTCATTTAAAAATATTAAAAATTTTTTAATAACATCAGAATGGTATTACAAGATTTTGGGAATGGCTCTATTTGGTGGTCAAAAAATTAATAAAAATTATATTATCGAAGTTTTACTATCAATATATCGTTATTGCGTTATGTTTAACATAATTTATATGATATTTGGTTTATCAGTAACTTTATATTCTGTTGTACAGTCATATTCGACATTTTTAATGGCGACAGCTATATCACCTTGCATAGGTTTTGGTGTTATAACAATTTATAAGATGGTTTCATTACATTTACAAAAAGATATTATAAAACATTTTTTAAACATTATGGAAGTAACATTCCCAGAAACACCAGAAGATAAATTAAATTATAGATCTGATACAATTGAAAAATACATGTTATGGGTTGAAACCTATTACTGTCGATTTTTAATGCTTTCGATTTGGTCGAATAATCTAAGTGGCATTGGTGAATCACTTTTTCGATATTTTATTGGGAATGAAGAGTCCTTTGTTTTTCGATATGCTTATTTCGTATGGTATCCATTTGAAGTTCAATCTAATTTAATTTATTTTACCGGTAAGACTATTTAAAGTTATAAAGAAGTAGAAAATAGTACCGCTTTTTAAACGTTGAACCTACATATTCAATATTCGATTTTAATTGTGATATGTATAAAAGTTGTGAGGTTTTTCTTGTATATTCAAAACTCTATTTCTGCTTCTAAAGGAAATTTCAAAACCTTAAAGAGCAACTGCTTTCTGAGCCCTTGCTTTTTTTTGTAAATTTATACTGTTTAATGAGTTTTTGCTCATGAAAAATAGACTGTGTTACTACATTCCTTACTGATTTGCAGATAAAGTTTTCCGTCTCTAATTTGCAAGTTTGATGTCAACCGACCGACACCACCTGTCAAGAATTACATACTTACGGGCTAAATTTTAGCACCATAGTTTTAGTCTGAGGTTCTGAGTTTATTCTCAGTAAATTTAGCAGATAAATTATTATGTATTAAGATATACAAAATAAATCAACATCAATCTTTGGGAATTGAATTACTTTATATTTATCTAGTTTTTTTTCTTAGTTTGTGTTCATCAGATATTTGTTGGAGCAGTATTTGGAATAGCTACATGTGCTACAGATGTAATTTTGATTAGTATGATTTTACTGTGTTTGATGCATTTTGATTATATAAACAAGAAAATTAGATCCATTAAGCCAAATGAAAATGAAAAGGGTATTATTGAGTTAAAGAAAATTATAAGACATCACAAACAAATTTTAGAGTTTGTATAACATTAATAATAAATTTTTATTTAATATTTAATTCATTTTTATTTCTAAACATAATATATATCTTTTGTAGCTTGGCGGAAATAATCAACGAAGTTTTTTCGATAGCCGTTCTTTTCAATTTTCTTGGATCTTCAATAATAATCTGTTTAACTTGTTTTCAAGCAACTATCGGCAATGATGGAGTTCAACTTTATAGATTTTTTCTATTCTTTAGTTTCGAATTGATACAGGTCTCAACTTTATGTTATTTGGGTGAAAAATTAATACAATCTGTAAGTAAAAATAAAGTTTTTGTGATATATCAACATAAGAATATAATAATATAAATAAATTATATAAATATCATTTATCTCTTCAGAGCAATGCAATTGCTGATGCTGCTTATTCAAATATTTTCGATGGAAATATTCAATATCAAAAAATAATGCTAATTGTGATTATTCGATCTCAAAAACCTTCAGTGGTTAACGCAAAAAGTTTTGCAATAGTGTCGTTGAACTGTTTAACCAAGGTTTATTTTATTACTTTTTCTTCCGATAAGCCCTCACCCATATTTTTCTTAAGTCCGTTTTCCATCAAGAATTGTATGTTTCATTTTCTGTCTGATTTGGTGTATGGACTCGGCGAATCTCACCGTTTAATTTGAATGAAAATGAATTCATTTCGCATATTTTGGCTTTGATTTGATAGTTATAATCGTTTTAGTGGAACCGAACAGACATTTAATGAAAACATATATAGTCAGCTTATTCATTTTTTTTATAGAAAAACGGCTAGTGATGGGTGAGTAAAAAAGAATTATTGATTTGGTGGATTGACTGGAGTATTTTTAATAATGATTTATTTATTATAGGTTCTGAGCACTTCATATCAATTCCTCGCACTTTTAAGGACAATGTACAGTCGTTAGAGCAATGAATGTTGTAATAATAAAAAGTATGAACAATTTTTGTAATAAAACACAAATGTTATAAACCGTGATTATTAATTTATAGAAAACTTTTGATAGATGAACCCTAACAACTGGAGTTTATGAATTCAAGTATGAAGATTTATTCAATTCAATCAACCCTTTATATTTGTCTAGTTATTAAGGAAATTCGTGCACAAAATAACAAATGAAAAATTGATATAAGTAGCTAATTATGGTGGTTATGATTATAAATTATTACAATGTTTAAAGAAAATTGATTCACAATTACTTATTATAATATTAAATTTGCTGTTCATATAAATTTGAAATTAAAAATTTTTAATTAAAAAATGAATTTTTTATTTTTAACTAATTTTGAATGAGCTTTATTTATTCTTCGATACAATCAACTTTTTACAATTAACATTTTCATTAAATTAAAAATTATCAAATATTATATAAAAATATTTTTTTCTTTTATTTATTGTTAAAATAATATTATAAATGTGATCTGAGGACTCTTCCTAAATACTTCTATATTATCTATCTTAATTACTATGAATTAAAATTAAATTGCTTGCTTTTGCTGTACAGCACCAGACAATATTCATCACTTTGACTCTTCGCTATCTACAGGCGCTCAGATGGTGGAGCAAGGGGCGATGAGAGCCCTACATGTTAGAAACATATTTTTAATTTGGTTCATTAGGATTAGAATCTTAAAAAAAATTAAATGTGATCTTTTTTAATATACACACAAACAATTATTATAAAAACATTTGCGGCTACTTTTTCTACATCAGAAACGTCGTTTACTACGCTACGTAGGGTAAAAACTTGGTTGGGAAATAGGGAGTTGGTTGATAAGATGGCCTTTGCATAATTAATTCTCATCTCTTAAGTATTGATGGAATGAGGGAATAGCTCGTTGTGAAAATTTTGGAGCGATTTGGAAGACTAAATAGAAGATTATAGTTTCTTTAAGAAAAATAATGAACAAACATTTATAAACTGATTTTAATAACTTTTATACAAATACTTGTAATATATAACCACTAAATCAAATAAATTTGATTTTGAATAGGTATTACCTATTTGTATTCTATATAATTATAAAAGTAATTTTGGTATATTACTGCTATATATTTTTATGTAGCTTATAATAAAACTGGAACTTTTAAAATGTCAGTTATATTAGAAAACTGGCTACAATAAAATGTCGTACGGCAGCGGTGATTTAACAAACATTAAGAAATTCATTATTAATACAAAATGGTATTATAAAATTATGGGGATGTTTCCATATGCATATGAAAATGTTTCTGACAATTTTATAATCAGGATTTTAATGAATATTTTGCGTTATTGGGTTGTATTAAATTTAACCTATTCAATAATGGGCGAAGCAATATATGTTAGTCAAATTACTGGATCATTCTCAGTCACCTTATTCTTACAAATAACAGCAACAATACCTTGTCTTGGATTTTGTTTGATAACTGGATACAAATTTTTACAACTATGGCTACAAAAAGATAAAGTAGCTTTTTTTTTGAAAACAATGGAAAGTACACTTAATTTGACACCAGAAGAAAGAATCGAATACAAAATGGAGAAATTCGAAAAAATTACACTCAAGTTTGGGTTATTTTATAGCCGAGTCTTAATGACAGTAGCTTGGCTTTATAACATCAGCTCTGTGAGCGAAACCTGGATTAGACATTATATAACGAAAACTGAAGTGCAATTTGTTTATCGTTTACCTTTTTTTTTGTGGTATCCGGTTGAAATCAATAATCCCTGGATATATTATTTTGGTAAATTATTGAATTGATGTATTATTTAAAAATATGTAACTCTTTTAAATACAATATTGCATTCTGTACTAAACCCTTTGCCAAACCTTATTACTAAAATTAAAAACTCCTTATTATCAAAATATAATCTATATGTATCTTTATCTTCGATGGCAAACCATCGTTTTCCCGAACATATAGTATATTTTATTATGTAACTTATCACCAATATTTTTATTAATGCTTTGCCAAATCTTACAATTTCAGCTTATTTTCAACAAACCCATGCATGCATTATTGCTGCTGGTGGTACATGTGCAGTCGATTTACTTTTAATAAGCATGATTTTATTATGTACTATGCATTTTGATTATCTGTTTAAACAAATTTCAATTTTAAATCCAAAAGGAACTAACGAAGACGTAATCAGGTTAAAAAAAATCGTACAACATCATCAAATAATCTTAAAGTGAGTAACAGTTGTAGTAGTGTGCCTTTATAATTTTATCTTTCTTCTTGTTAATCAAAATAAGAAAATATCTGAAAAAATAAGCATTTAGTTTTTTTTTTCAATAGTATTTATGTTTACTTTTAAGGGTATAAATTTAATAGCTTCAATGAAAATTAAAAAATGAATGTTTGTATTCTTTTTTTTTTTCTAGTTTATCACAGATTATTAACGAGGTGTACTCCATGGCAGTTTTATTTAACTTTTTAGCTGCATCTATAATTATCTGTATGATTGGTTTTCAGGCTACACTAGGGCATGATCCAATAACTTTTTTCAAATATTTATTATTCTTATGTTTTATGATAATGCAAGTTTTCACACTATGTTTTTTGGGAGAAAAATTAATTCAATCGGTATATTTAAAAAAAAAAAAACTAAATTTTTTGTACTTGCGCTATAAATAGAATAAATTTCAAAGAATATCAACTTTTCAGAGTACTTCAATATCGAATGCTGCTTATTGGTGTATATTTGAAGGAAATAATGAGTATAAAAAACTTATGCTAATAATCATGATGAGATCTCAAAAACCAGCCGTAATAAATGCCAAAAGTTTTGCCATTGTGTCATTAAATTGTTTTACAAAAGTTTGTATATTAGAACTATTCGCAATATTATACATATTACCGTATATTGTACAATTTTATAAATTTTGAATATATCTTTACAGGTTATGAGCATTGCCTATCAATTTTTCGCCCTTATAAGAACAATGTATAGTGGAAAATAAAACAAATTTATAGTTTATTGTTCTGTATCAAAAAAAAATGATGCTAACATCTTTATAAATGTAAAATATTTCGTATACACAAAATATTATCACGTACTTCTAAAAGTCAACTCTCTTTTCAAGGATACAATTATGTTCTGAAAATTAATTAAAAATATAGTGTTGATCAAATATTTGATTAATTTTTATTTTATATTTCACTTTATGTATGAATGTTTTTATTAAATGTTAATTGATGAATTATTGTATTTTTAATTTTTTTTTTGTTATACAAACATACTGACTAAATTGTAAAGATAAAAAACTCATCTTTAGATTGATCTTCATTAAATGGTTTTTCGCATCAATATAAAGAGAATTTCTTTGTACCTCATTCAAATTCTGCTAATCTTAAGTAGGAAATGACATGCATTGAGACAAAGTATAAAACTGTTATGGAATAAGATATATGCATGCCTTTTTAACATAATGTTACTATTACTACACTACTAATTTTCATCAAAATCCATTAAAACTATCAAAAAATTTAAATTATATAAATTTTAAAAATAATAAAATTATTTAAACCTTTAGATAGATCTTAGATGCAAACATCTTTGTTTTAAGTAAAACGGGAAAGATTTTAAATCAATTAATTAAATCAAAACTTTTATTTGTTAAACTAAAAATGAGAAGATAAATGGCAATATAACATACGATATATATAGCTTTCAATTATTGTTAATCAAAAAAATTGATTTCAAATAAGTATATTTCCTTAAACAACAAAAAAAATTTTAGAATTTAACCAAACCTTTCATTACGCTT
Source organism: Hybos culiciformis (assembly GCA_964007475.1). Classification (NCBI taxonomy): domain Eukaryota; kingdom Metazoa; phylum Arthropoda; class Insecta; order Diptera; family Hybotidae; genus Hybos; species Hybos culiciformis. Next base: position 93,941,026 of record OZ023274.1, on the reverse strand, counting down.
AATGTTACTTGATTTATCCGTAATTTATTGCGATAATACTTCTAGGTTATAAAATGCTTATAAATTTGGTTCGCACATTTAAAAAGTTTAACATAAGCTGGTCTATAGCTTTGAAAAAAGAACTTTATGATAAGGAATATTATACAAAATTGATAAAATTGTTGGAACAAATTAATATATCAATCATAAATTTTCGATATTATTATTATTTGATAAAGATAAACAAAAAATAAATTTTTTAAGGTACGTAGGTATACTAAATTAACTAACATATAGTTTTAACTCTATACAGTTCTATATTTGTAATTGAAATAATACTAGGAATTGAATTAACATTTCAACATCATACCAAACAATATAAACAATATAAATTAAATCAATCATTATCTCATTATTAAAAAAAATTAAAAATAAATAAATATTACTTAATGATAATAATAACTACGATTTTATTTTAAAATCATTAAAAAAAAAATTTCATTATCAATTGCGAATTAAATTAATCTTTTGTTACAAAGTGATAATAATATAGATAGTATAGTTAGAGATTATAATTATAGAATATTATGTAAAGAAATATAGATTTGTGAAAGATTATTTCCGTATAGAAAACTTTTCTGACAGCATCACAGTTTCTATTTGAATATATTTAAATTTTGGAAAAATTCATCTTATTTTTCAAGTGCACGAACGATATTAACCACTTGTTTAATTTCTTATTCTAAAATATACCTGACTTTCTTCCGATAGTATTCAGTTAGCTATAGTCCAGCCCAGCTTAAAGTTTAATATCGATCATTTTTAAACGATCGTTAAATGACATATTCAGATAATTATAATCTCAATTTCAGTAAAAGTATTTTCGTATATCGTTCCGGTTTGAAGCTTACTTATGTTTCTCTATACATCAAAGCCCTTCAAACAAAATTATTAAATGTTATTTTTTGTTTTATTTTAATTTTTTTAAATAATATAGAAACAAAAATATTTACCAAAATTAATTTAAATGTTCTCTTTATTGTTTTTTATTGAGAAAATAAATACAATCTAAATTATCTCCCTTCATACAATTTCCGAAATGAAAATTATTTATATTGAAGTAACCTTATAGTTTTGAGTACAACCACAAAAGATATAATTTTCAATTACCTAATATAAATAATTATTATTATATTACAAAAAGCTTTTATATAAATATAAAAAGCTTTTTATTGATAATAACTTATTAATTATTAATAGTAATTAAATTTATAATTTTTATTTTAAAAAAATTATTTATAAAAAAAAACTAAGTACCTATCATATGAAAAAAGGATAAAATAAATAATCAAACATTATACTCTTAAATTTAACTGAAATCTGTCACAAAAATGTTTAAAAAAATTAATAGAAAATGGGTGAGTCTGAAGTAAATCGTTGCAAAAGAATATGTGAAGCTTTAAAGGAAGCATGAAAATAATAATTTGAATATGTATTTATATAAAACTCAGTACACAAGTGTGGAAAAATTATAGGACGCTGGCAGATATGATGATAAAGTATGAGATGGAAAAAAAAGTGTTAAGTCTTCGTGTCTTTTCGTTTTGATTATATCGTCCGTCCTCATTAATACACCTCATTAATACATTTATACTGTGCAAATATAACCGCCATAACTTTCCATTCATATTCTATTTCATATATAAACTTAAGATGCTTAAAAATTTCTTAACTGAAAATAATATTTAAGTATAGAAATTTTTTTTAAACTATTTGATGAGCTTTGTCTCTTTTAATGTCAAAAAATAAACGTACATTGTACATCATTAATATTCATAACATTTATTTTTTTGAAAAATAAAAAAAAAATCACTCAGGTGGCAGTCGATATTTACATTCAGAAAAAAGTAGATCACATTGAACCAAGTATACTTAATTTAATAGTAATGAACGAAATCACAATATTATCAATATCAATTTAGCTAGAGTTGGATTAACAGTGTAAGAATTGACTATAGTTTTTTAATTCTAAAATAAACTGGATTTCGTAGTATTTGAAAATTGTACTGCTTATTATAGAATGTTAATTCAGTATTTAAGCTATATATTATTGTTATCGCAAAAGCTCAAACTTATTAACTTTATGTAAGTTGAGAGCGAGAAAATTTTATTTAATAAGCATTTCACTTGTTTTATTATATTTTTTTTTTTTAACATTTTATCATTAATATAAGTTTTTAGTTTAGTATCATTTAAAACTATTAAATTGGAGCCAAAATATTTATATATATTTGTAAAGTGCAGTTTAATTTTGCAACTCCAACCGAATCACATCATAAAGTTACAAATTTCATTTATTACAAATTTTAGTGCAAATTGTTATTTTACAGTCCTATTTTGATTGAAATTAATCTAAAAATACATATACTTTTATTATACAGTTTCATTTTTTATAACACACCATTATTTAAATTTAATACCGCGGAAAATTTCAAAAACAAAATCATATTATTGTTGATACCTTTTAAGGTTCTGGAAGTAAAGTTTTTTTTAAATAAGTATTATAGGTACGTATTTAAACTTGTTTTAAAAATGCATACTGAATCTTTGCATATTTAATGATGTAATAAATGTGCATCATATCCAAAAATAGATAACTATAAGATGTTTATTATATGTTTGTCATCTTTTAGTTTTTAGAAGATGAAATTTACATTCATTCATGTTCTGAAAATTTTTTGCGTATATACTTTTGTGTAAAATCATAAATTCTTCAGATTTTCTACAACTCTGTAGCGACTCATAAATTTCAATCGAACTCAAGTTGACAATATACTAATTTTTATCAAAGCTTCAGATATATTTAAAAACAGAATTTACAAAAAAAAGTGAATAATTGTGGTTTTATGTTTTTTTATACTAAAAAAAAAATTTAGTATAATACACGATTCAAAACTTTAAATAAAAAAACTTAAATTTGTCTTGTTCTATAGTGTTGAAAACAAATTTCACCTTTTTTTTTATAGACGAACCTATTATTATTTAATAGAAAACAATAACTTTTTTACATAATTATTATCAGAGTTTACGATCGCAGTAAATTACTCTTATTGCCCTGAAAAAAATCTCTTCAGTTTCACAAATATTTTAAACGCAAGATAGCATCAACATATCATATAATAAACATTTTGAACATAATGGATGATGAAAACGTATATTAGATCATCATTGCAACATAATTTTGAATCATATAAATGTAAAACTTTCTGAACATTTGAAAAACACAATAGTGTTAGAATTAGCTGAAAGTAATATTGGTTTCCAAACTAATTATAGCTCTCTAAAACACTATACTAAATTTATTATAACTTTATTATCAAGGGTTTTTCATCCATTTCCTGAATCGCAAGAAATTAAAAATAATTAACTATAATTTGAAATTTAAACAGAATAATTATTAGCTAACATATTTTTTAAACAAACAAATCAATAATAAAATATAAAAAATAAAATTTAGGATTTGTTTTCTGGTATTTCATTAAATAAATAAATTCTTAATTTATAACAAAATTAAAAGACTATTTACATTTTTACAGAGAATTTATATATTTTATAAATGATAGGGATTTTATTAAATTTTAATATTCTAACCGGCAATGAAAATTAACACGCTTGGCTCTATTTCAGTATGATTATAATAAAGCTTTATTATTATTATAACAAAAAAAATAATTTGGTTTTTTGTTTTTGTTCTAAATAAAAAGATAGTCAAAATTTTTTTACAATATTTTTTATTTATACAAAAAACCTGAATTATTTGTGTTATTTTTGACATTAATTATAAAATATTTATTTTGTTTTTTTTTTTTTTTTGTTTGAATTAAGGTAAATTTAAAGAAAAGCTTCAAAATGATATAAAAACTAGAATTTTATTAATTGTCACTTTCAGTTTTATTTTGAACTTAATTGTATAAAGGACCGAAAAAAAATGGAACGGAAAATTTTCTTAATTGCGACTATTGTATTATTCATTTTTGTAATTATTTTTGATTTAACTAATGCACATCCAGCTCCAAAAAGAACTGGACCACGATCTCATAGCAGTCGAAGACGTGGTACTGGTTGTAAAGTAAATTCAAAACATAGTTATACAGAATTAAATGAAGATGGCAACAAGGAATTACAGCTGTTACATGTTGTAAGTTTTTTTTTATATATATTATGCTGAACATAATTATTAACGTTTCACGGTACTGTTTATTTTTATATATTTTTTTCTTGGATTTTAATTCTAGATAATTTCATTTTATCATTATTAATATAGAAAATTAATAAAAAAAAAAAAAAAGCTTAATTAAACTTACTAATTTGTCAGTTGATTTTTTAATTTACGGAAGTTAGTATATACTTTAATGAGAAATTTAAATCATTAACTAAATAATTTATAATGTTATATAAGTTTTCACATTTAAGTTTAAATAAAGTTTCCAAAATCAAATAGTAGTGAACTTTTTGCAATATTGAGTGAACTTTTATCATAAACTATTTTAGAGAAATTTTTTTTACAAACTGAAGTTAATACTAATGTGGTATATATTTTTCAGGTATTTCGACATGGCGAAAGAACACCACAGAACACTTATCCAACAGATCCCTACATAAATCATAAATTAGAACCCTATGGATGGGGGCAAGTGACTCATGTATGTATTAAAAATATTTTAATTCAAAAATATTAAAAATTAGTTATTTAAAATATGGGAATGGAGTAAAAAGTATTTTGCAAATTCGTACTTTGAAATAAACAGAATTTATTGAACAAACATATAAGGTAAATAAATATTCATTTTATATTTTGGAACGGAGCAAAATAATGAAAAACATTTTTATAATGGTTGATAAACAAAATGCAAGACAAATGTTTTTATTATTCAATTTATCTTTATAACTACACAAATATATAACATTGAAAGTACTTATCATAAAAATCATCTAATCTTTTTGTTTTTACATCATAACAATTAAGCCAAAAAAAACTCAAACAAAAATTTTAATTGTGAGAAACTTTTTAAATTATTTCCGACATTATGCTTTTTATTATTCTTCTTCCATTATTATATTCTTTGAGTAAGGACAAATTAATAAATCATAATTTCTTTAATTTTTTGTTAAATTATGTCGTTTATTAGGTTCGTTAGGTTTAGGTATATAGACTATTTTCACATAGCTCGGTTGTGAGAGCGAATTTCATGAAACGAAAAATCGACCTAGATAGACAAAGATTGTATAGGCTACTTTCGATTGAGACATCACTGTGAATTTACTAAAATCCTATATGGAAATGTTCTATATCGTATTATGTTCCAAAAGTATTAAATAATTAGATGTATCGTTCTCATGATTTATAGTTGTCATTATAAATGCTAAATAAAAAACTGTTACTTACTATTTAAGAAATCTCTAAAAAAAATTTGTAATTAATTAATATTATAATATAAATAATTATACAAGAAATCACTGATTTATTGTACTTATCGAAATCTTAATGATAATTTATTAAATAAAAATATTTCATGCAAATGAAGTTGATTGTGAAAGCTTCCATTTCAGAATCTAGAATATTTTATGTTTTTATTACTCTTTATATGGGTAAATTTAGGTGACGAAATTAGAATAAAACAGGATTATTTTACAAAACATTTATTTTGTGTATTTAAAAAGATGTGACAATATTAATAATAATAATAATAATAATAAAACAATTATATAATAAAGGTTATTGATATTATTGAAATAAAATTTTCTGATATAAACTCCACTTTGACAGTTTCTAAAATTATAGTCCTTACATTCGTGCGTAAAATAGTTAGGAGAAAAAAATTTTAATTAATAATTTAATCTAATTTTTTGGTAATTTTAAATAAATATTTTATTAAGTAAATTCTTACAAGAAATTTCTTACATGTTTTTATAATTTTATTACATCTTCATAAATTTCAAATACGATTTTTTTTCTCCTGACCACAAAAATAAGTTCCAGAATTGAATAATATACAGACACGGGACATTGTTTCTACAGTAATATATGCGCAATATGGTAGAGATAGGGACCATCATTATGTATAACAATAATATAACGTAAGGTTGTATTAATGTTCTTGGAATTATTTATTTGCTTTTAGCCTGGAAAATGTCGTCTATATGATACCGGAAAATGGCTTAAAACTAGATATGGTAAATTTTTGGGATCAACCTACGCTGCTGGGGTAAGTTCTTTGATTTCAAAAAAATAATAATAAAAATAAAATGGCAGTGTAAGCTAGAAGAAAACATTTATCTAATCATTTTTAGATCCTCCACGCTCAAGCTACTGGTATAGACAGAACACATATCAGCATGCAAACAGTTTTATCAGGACTTTATCCGCCAAAGAACACCGCAATGGAATGGAATAAAGTTCTGAATTGGCAGCCAATACCAGTTTATTCGCAATCCTTAGAAGAAGATAATTTATTATTAGTTCGTATTAATTGCCCGCGATATTATGAAGCTTTACATGAAGTGTTTGAGATACCTGAAATAAAAGAAAAAATACAACAATCACAGGAATTATTTAAAAATTTGTCAGAGTTTACAGGAGAAAAAATTAACAGTGCCGAGAATGTTGCTGACATATTCACAACTTTATTAGCAGAAGTAAGTTAATGATATAGCCCAAAGTTTTGATTTAAAGAATCCGAACGACTGTGAAATTTTTATTTTTCATAATTTTTTTTTAACTAAGCCAATATGGCACATAGTTCAGACCAATTTAATATTAATAATCGAACTGAAAGGTATTTATAGGATCTTTTGATAATATTAATTTTTTCTCTACATCGAACCTACTTTAAAAAATATACACACTTCCAAAACGTTACAAATCAAAATAATCCTTTTACATATAAATTTCATTTATTTAACAGAAAAGCTATGGCTTAGAACTACCTGAATGGACTAATAATTATTTCCCAGACAAAATGCAAGAATTAACCGATTTATCATTTTATTGGAATCTTTATACTCCCGAATTGCAACGTATCAAAGGTGGACCATTTATTAAAAAAATGTCAGATGAATGGCAAAATAAACGTGACGGGAAATTATCTCCAGAAAATAGAAAACTTTTCATATATACTGGCCACGATTCAACAATTGTTAGTATTTTAGCAGCCCTAAACATGTGGAAGGTTCAGGTAAATTTATCATCAATCATTTTGTATGAAATATTACTATACAATTTTTAATTTAGTTCCCGGATTATGGAATTATGGCTATATTTGAATTATACAAGGATACTAAAACAAATGAATATGAATTAAAATTTTATCAAAAAAATGAAGGTCAGGACCCAATATTATTAAAATTCCCTGGTTGTGATGAAAGTTGTCCTCTCGAAAAAGTTTTAAAAGGAATAGAACCAATACTAACAACACCTAGTCTTCAAACCGAATGCAAGGCTCGTGATTCTTCAGCTACAACCCCTCCATCTAGAGGACCATAAACAAAATTATTCTATATTATATTGTATATATATATAAATATGTGATAAATTATTAATATTTCCGTTTTTATGTTATGTTTATATTATCAAGAATAATTATAATTTGAAAGTTACGCCCGGCAAAAATAACATTTTTATATTTTTGTACAATATTCATTTAATTTTATTTTATGTTCTTTTTTTTTAATTTTGAGTGTACATTGTAAATTATTTTCTATAATATTATAAATAAAAACAACAATATAAATTATAAAGCTTAACCGAATAGAATAACTACGGACTTTTAATTTTAACGTTACAATTAAAATTAAAATATTAACGATTAATTTCGAACTATTTATCGCATTCCCAAACTATTATAAAATATGTAATGTATAAAGTTTGTATCAGAATTGTTAACTTTTATTATTAAAGATTTTTGAACGAAAACAAAATTATGAATTTGACCTAAGGTATAAAACAGTTCTTTTGAAGCACAACTTTTGGTATCAAAAAAAAAAATTTTTTTTTAAATTAAGTATTCTTCAATATCACCATAAAACTTCATATTTCTTTGGTATAACGAATTTATTTTTAAACATCATGATTGTAAATAAAAAGATATTGATCAATCAATCTACTTATGTTTTATATTAAAAAAACTCAATTTCAGTTATCATGGGCCATAGTATAATCTTTGAAACCCCGTAGAGCAGAGATTCCCAACCTGGGGTTCATGGACCCCTTGGGGGTACGTTAACCAATTCTGAGAGGTACGTGGAACTGTTCGTATTGAAAAAAATATATGTATATTCTTTTTACGGCTTACACATAATTTCAAAATCTAATTTTCTTTCCCAAAATTTTGTGAATTGTGTATAATTGTGTATATTTTAAATAAGTATATTAAAATTCATGACGAAATCTTCAAAAAAAAAGTTGATGGTATCATTCCTCCAACGTTTAATGTCGATAATTGGATTAGAAACGCCTTCACAATTTCATAAGACAAGATTGTTGACACTGATAATGATAACGCAAAAGATGAACCCATTGACTTGAGAAATAACATGAAAACTCGCAGTGATTTTGAAACAATGATGCTGGATCAATTTTGGTGCTAACAAAGTGAGGCGTATCTAATCACAACGTGCGTTAAAATTTCTTATTCCGTTTGTTATAACCTGTATGCACTCTTTTTTAGGGGTACGTAAAGATTCAAATCATTATCAAGGGGTACAAATATTTCAAAAGGTTGGGAACCATTGCCGTAGAGACACATGAAAAGGCTTTTGCTACTTTAAGAGTTGTCTCTGAAACGATCTAAAAACAGCTTTTGTACTTTTTAGGTCCGTGTTCATTTTTTTTCGAGAATCTACTTTAACGTTTTTTTGTAATTTAGAAATTTTTTACAATATTTTCGTATGTTTTACTTTATTAATTATTAGTTCATAAATTAAATTTTTTTTCGGTTCTAGCAAAAAGCATGTAAGTATATAAAGAGGAATCAGTCCCATACAAAAAAAAGAATTAAAATAGTGAAACAAAAAATCCATATCACAACCCCATGAGCTTTTTTTTTGTATTTTTTGAGAATTCCACTCCCACGAAAGCTTTTAAAACTTTCAAAATAACAACAGTTCTATACAATTTTGAACGTTTTAAAAGCTTTTGTGAGAGTGAATTCTCAAAAAAAAAAAAAAAAAAAAAGCTCATGGGGTTGTGATATGGATTTTTTGTTTCACTATTTTAATTCTTTTTTTTGTATAGGACTGATTCCTCTTTATATACATGCTTTTTGGTTCTAGTTGATTATAGTATAGGTAGTTTTGGGTTCTAGTTGACAAGGTTCTAATTTCTTATTATTCACATGCTAGATCAATGGTTCCCAACCTTTTGAAATATTTGTACCCCTTGATAATGATTTGAATCTTTACGTACCCCTATAAAAGAGTGCATACAGGTTATAACAAACGGAATAAAAAATTTTAACGCACGTTGTGATTAGATACGCCTCGCTTTGTTAGCACCAACATTGATGCAGCATCATTGTTTCAAAATCACTGCGAGTTTTCATGTTATTTCTCAAGTCAATGGGTTCATCTTTTGCGTTATCATTATCAGTGTCAACAATCTTGTCTAATGAAATTGTGAAGGCGTTTCGAATCCAATTATCGACATTAAAAGTTGGAGGAATGATACCATCAACATTTTTTTTGAAAATTTCGTTATGAGTTTTAATATTATTTAAAATACACACAATTATACACAATTCACAAAATTTTGGAAAGAAAATTAGATTTTGAAATTATGTGTAAGCCGTAAAAAGGATATACATATATTTTTTTCAATACGAACAATTCCACGTACCTCTCAGAATTGGTTAACGTACCCCCAAGGGGTCCATGGACCCCAGGTTGGGAATCTCTGTGCTAGATATTAATTTTATCTATTTTTCGTAAAAAAAAAATTTTTTTTAAATATATTTAAAAAAATTAATAAAAATGAATTTATATATTTTGCTACCTGAAAAATTTCATTGCATCACAAAATAATTTTTTTGTTTCTTTTTCATTGCGTTTCAATTCTATCTGAATTTTTTATTCAGGTATCTTTTTCTGTCACAACTTGCTAATAATGTAATAAATTCAATTTTCTTAATTATTTGAACATATTTTCAAGAAAAATGTTTTTACGAAAAATAAATAAAATTAATATTTTGCATTTCCCCAAATTTAATTCAAAAAAATGGAATAATAAATAACATAAGAAAATCGGTTGTACGTTTTATTATTCAGATAGGTAAATAAGCTGTGATCAAAGCATAAAGAATTTTTTTGTTTGTTTTCATTTTCATTTAATCATTTTGACATTTTTGGTTTTGGTATTTGAATATTTGATGAATAGAATTTTTTTTGTTGAGTTTCTTCATTCAAAAGTTCAAAATCAAATTTAATTTTTTTCCCTATTTTATCCGTACACCGTATACCGAATTTTAATGTTTTCAATTCAAATTTAAATTTATGCAATCATCATGAAATTGAATTAATTTTCCTTAATGGCTTTAATTGCAAAACTTTCTTCAATAAAATATCAAAATATTTTAGGGGCTCTAATTTGGCCATCGCTGCTGGAACGGGCAATTTGTGGTAATCAACAAAATGCTAAAAAATCAACATCTATTGATGCAATTGAAACATTTACAAATAATTTGGTTTGTACAAAATCTTTGAAATGGGATTTGTTTCGAAAAAGATTTCTAAAAGAACAGATTTTCTACGAGAGTCAATTGGTCGGAATAATGTCTAACTTAGAGTCAGGTCAGCCATCAACTTTACGGGCAAATTTAAATATTTCACAATTGTCACAGCTGCAATTAGACAACATTTTACTTGGCTCATTGGAATTTCAAAATGTGAAAGATTTCGACTCTGTAATAGGCCAGTGCATATGTGAAAAATTCATCCCATCTGATGATGTTTTAATTCAGTCGCTAAAATTTATGAGTTGCCGTGGCAAAACAAATCAAATAAATGATATTGCTATCATACTGAAAGAACAACAAAAAAGTAATTTAATGAAAAAATATTTAGATTTGCACCAATTTAAGGGATTCTCAATGTGGCAAAATTGTAATGTTACGGATTCCTTAAAATATTTGAGATCTGCTTACATTAAATCCATTGCTGACACTGAAGATCAAAAATTATTACAATCAATATGGAAAATTATGGTACAAGAAGGTTTTGCAAGTAAAGGTGAAGCAGTTTTAATTCATTTGAAGCAATTCGGTGAAATGATTTATTCGGAGCATAAAGATATTTTTCCTTTGGCATGCATTTGGAAATATTCATTTTGTAGCAAATTTTATTCGGATCATATATTTTCACAAAATCTAATAGAAAAATATGTTCAATTAAGAGAAATTATAGCACAAAGGTTATATTGTAATTAGAGTTTAAATGACTTTAATTTAAAAATTATTTTCTTTTAGATCTATAACATTAACTGCAGATTTCTTACACAATCATGACTTAGACGCTATGTATAGATTAATTGAAATTTATTTGAAATATAACGAAAAAGATGCCTGTAACAATTGTTTAAATATTCTTTTTGACTATCAATGTGAGTAAAATTCATACATTCATTAGAAAGTTAGTTCATCCCAATTTCTTTGTAATTGTACCTATATTATCGAAAATTTCAAATGCTCTCAGTTAATAATTTTTTTTTAAATATCTAAATTATTTATTTTTATTTAACTTTTATCCTTTCTGAAAACATTAACTTATATAATTTTTCTACTTACTACACATTTTGACAAGCATATTTTCTAATGTTAATTGGGTGCAGACATAACGTCAATTGAACATATCTCAAAAATAGGCCACAAAGTTAAGTGAATATACGACGCTTTGAAAGATCAATTTACAATTTAAATTCTTTAAATTTTGACTTATTTCTATTTAACAAAGAATCATAACCTAAATTAACTTATGACCATTAATTACGTTATTTTAGATTATCATAAAAATTTGAATGCTCTAAGAGAAATTTCAAAAACTTGTGGAGACTTAAATATGCCATTAAATCAGGATAAGAATGAGAAATTATTGGATTTATTGCTAAATCAACCTCACAACAATGTTAAGACAATAACAAGTTTGAGACAGCAAAAATTCAAATACAAATTTTAAATGTATATGTAGGTATTTATGCGAATTAATAAAAAAAAATAAATAAAATAAAATTATAATTCGAAACTTGTTTTTATTTTTGTAAAATTTTTAATTTTTTACATTTAGCTTTTCTTTAAATCTATATTTTTTTAATTCCATTTTAAACAAACTGGACAAATATTCATATATTTTTTTTGGAAGAAACTCCTATTTTTAAATTATTTCAGAATAAATAACTTGCATTAGGTTAATAGTTTTTCCACAATTTTGGAATATTATAATTTTTTTTTTTTAAAACTCAATAGTATTGATATTGTATTAAAATGACATGGAATATGGAAGAACAAAAAATATTGAGGATCATTCATTCACAAACTAATTTGAATCAGGAACACGAACAGCTATCATAAATGATGATAACTTAGAAGTTATTATATTATAAAGTGATTTTTTCATACACAACATTAATCATACAGAAAACTCCTCTAGAAAATATTTCATATCTACTTTTGCTCTGTAGCTCTTTAGTTTTTTTTTTTTAACCCTTATTATTTATTCTGAAATTTATTATTTAAATAACTATATTTGTGTACTTGTCGAAATAAATATAAGAATTTAAAAGAATTTCAGAAATCTTAATTATTGAAATTTTGTATTTTATTTCTTAATTAAGCAATTCTTAAAATTAAATGCAATCCAGAATCAGTATCCACAATATCGCTCATTTCACCAATATTCAATGAAAATGCGGCATTTTCGAATGGTTTTTGCATCATACCACGCTTGAAAAAACCCAAATCACCACCTTTCTTGGCACTGGAGCAATCAGAATACTTTTCAGCTAAAAAAAAACAATTAATTAAACAAAGTGGAATTGAAAAAAAACTATTCTACCACAATATCGTAAACTCAATTATCCTTGGTACTCGAATGTATAATGTTTCTACAAACATAAAATGTTTCTACAAACATTATGAACAAAATATGTTTCCATTAAATTTACAAAATATATATTTTTATTTTAAATATTAAATTAATTTACCTAAATCTTGTAAAGTATTTTTTCCAGACTCAATTTCTTTTTTATAATCTTCCAATATTTCTCGGGCTTCATCTTTAGTCCTGGTTATTTTTTCTTCTCGATGTGAAGATGGGCGCCGACTTTTTTCATGTTTAACCAACAAATGTGCACATTGTATTTGAATTGGACCACTTTCATCCGGTTTTTGTGCTGGCGAAGTAGGGCAATCCCATTGCGACTCCTTTGTATAAACTAAAAGTATAAAATTAAAACAATATTTTAATTTTAACAAGAATCATTTCATAATGTAACAGGTAATAGAAGATTTAGTAGAATTCATGTCATTGATTTAGTTATCATTAAATCAAAATTTATTGAAGGTAGGTATAAAACATATAAAATTGACCCTTTACTACTGAAATTAATTAATGTTGAAATATGTGGCAATTCTTGTGTTGGTTTTTATTTTTACTAAAATTTATATAATTCAGATTAGCCAGTGTAAGGTTCTTTTTGCATATTAGTTGAAATTATTGCTCCAGCCCAAAATGTTTTATAAGAGCGTGATTATAGATGAAAAATTATGTGTTAAAGTTTAAGTTAAGTTGATACCTAAATGTGTTTTGCATATTCTTTACGTACCTATCATCTCAGTTAATAAGTAGCCGTGGGTTTGACCGATTGAATTGAACAACTCTGTGTTCCATATCTCCGTATGATTTTAAAAACAATGGTCGCAGTAAAAATATAAACCTTGAATAGGCAAATTATTCAGATAATTTAAGGAATAAAGTGTGGATGAACTAAGTAAATAAGCTTGTAAGATTAAAACTTAACTACTTTTAATGCCTTCTTTTGAAGAATTTTGAACTTTGCAGTGATTGATGTTCGATAGCAGCAATTGCATTTGCCCAAATATTTGAACCATAAATCTCAGATTACGGCTCATAGTATATGAAATTATAAATATTATGAATTAAAAATAAAAATGTTTACTTACTATTTAAATAATAATGCTTGCCGGTTGTGCGGGAAACACGCTTTTCATATCCTTCAGGGATCACTTCTCTCTCTTCATCGGACATTATCAAACTTAAAAATTATATTTTAATCAATTTGGTGCTTTGAAAAGAAATTAAAAAAAATTTTTTTTTTTTTTATTAAATTATTTTTACTTTATTTTAAAACTTACTTAATTAATTAAGTATTAACTATTAACTATTATTTATTTAAATATTAATTTATATTTATAGGAAAAATAAAAACAAAAATAAAAACTCCACACTTTTTCTTACGAAAGGAAAATGTCAAAATGTTCTAAACGGAATCTTTTGAAAAATCAATTTTTAGTACAAATTACTGAACCAACAACACTGTCTGTACTAAAAAGCGCAAAAGTCAAAGGTTTTTTTTATCAATTTATTTTATTCGCTGAATCGATTTTTTTATAATCCAAGCCGTAAATTTTTAATGCAAAATAAAGTTGTATTAAGAGGCTTTAATTGAAAAAAATGAAAATTTGAAATTTTGAGCACTCAATCTTCTATAAAATTGTAAAAACATGTTTCAAAATTTGACTTTGAAAATTGATCTAAAATGGCTTTGGAAGTTTGCCAAAAATTTTCCTTCTATTCAAAAACACAACTTCAGCTTTAATTACATATGTCAAGCAAACAAAATTTGATGTTTTTTATACATTTGTAAAACTATATTTTGGTACTTTTCCGTTAGCCGGGCGCTTTTTGCGGCGCAAAAAAATTTTACGGCGCAAATTTACGGCGCCAAAAATGTTAGCGAAAACTTATGGTAATTTAAAATGAATAGTTTTTTCGTGTATCGGGGGACGGCTGCCGCCTCCCCCGAACCCCCTAGGGCACCTTTTTTTTTTTTTTTTGCCTTGGCGCGCTTCGCGCGATGCGAATGGGACGGGGACTGTTGTGCAGAAATTTACAGGATACCCGTCCCATTCGCATCGCGCGAAGCGCGCCAAGGCAAAATAAAAAAAAAAAAAAAAAAAGGTGCCCTAGGGGGTTCGGGGGAGGCGGCAGCCGTCCCCCGATACACGAAAAAACTATTCATTTTAAATTACCATAAGTTTTCACTAACATTTCTCGCGGCATACATGTGCGCCGTAAAATTTTTTTGCGCCGCAAAAAGCGCCCGGCTAACGGAAAAGTACCTATATTTTTTATATGAGAATTTTGGTTTTATATCAACATTTTGAATATTGTAAACAATTTTCTAGTTGCTATAATAATGCTCCGCTAAAAGCATACTCTGTCTAATTTCTGTTTCAGCATATGAGATTTTCACATGAAAATGGTCTGATGCATGTAAATCCAGCTTTATAGTTTAAAAAAATTGTTTTCGGCGAAGTGAAATTAAGTTTTCAGAAAACGATTATCTTAGCTGCAGTATTTCTATAACTTGGATCACTAAACACGCCATTTTGAAATAAAAATAAAAAAAAACGCGCGCTATTTCTCATTTCAATTATTTCCAACACCAAATAAGGAAAAGTATTAACTTCTGTCTGTGGTTTGATAGAATTCCTTATTGCAATTTGGAATAATATCAAAAGCTTTGATGAAAAAGTTCTTTTAGATAAAAAGTCTCCAGTCCACATTCATTGAAAAAAGAAAAATTCAAATTTTCTATAATTCCGTACACAATTATATGTTTAATGGAATAAAAATTAAATTGGAGAAATATAGATTGTGAGATAATGTACTTAGTTCGATTGAACTTTCATAAAGTGACATTGCCAAATATCTTCTCACCAAATTTTTTTTCATTTGCTCAAATCGAAAATATCTCAACAGTGTTACCGCAGGTTACAGTTACGAAACAATCTATGTATTCTAAAAAAATTAGTTTTAAAACTAATTTCGATATTAGGGACTGTTCACATATTACGTAACGCTTTTTTTGCCGTTTTTTAACCCCCCCTCCCCCCCCATAGTAACAGATCGTAACAAATTCCGAAGACCCCCCCCCCCCCCCCGAAGAATAACGTAACAAAAGTTAAACACTTTTTAAATTACTTTTTGAACAATTTTTTTATTCGAATAAACAAAACAATAATAATTTTAATTTTTTTTATAAAAAGGAGGAAATTTGGTTACATAACATTTTTATAAACACCCCCCCCCCCCCCGCCGTAACAAACCGTAACAAATTTTCAAACCCCCCCCCCCCTTAGACCGTTACGTAATTTGTGAACAGCCCCTTATCAATTTTTTCTAATTTGCATTTGCAGCTTCAAGTTTTCCTACATCACAATGTAATAATAATAAAATACAAACATTTTAGTTTAAATTATTTATTTATTAAAATTTAATTGAAAAATTAATAAAATTCAAAATAAATTAAATTGTACCATTAACTATGTGGTTAAATATTCATCATTTATGTTGCAACGGCATCACTGCTCTGCAACGGATAAAGAGAGTGAGTACGGTGAGTACAGTATAAACATGTCAACACAATGACAGCTTTCATCTTTCAAAAAATTGTCAGAAAATTGTAAAAAAAATATTATTAAAAAAATAATATTGCAATTTTTTTTTTTTTTAAATCTTTTAAAGAAACATTAATTTAAATTTAAAATAATAAAGCACTTTAGAAATCAAAAAAAAAAACTAAACTAATCTAGTTAAAGTGTTCGAAAAATTTCTCTCATTTTTTTTTATTTTTTTTTTTTCAAAAAAATCGACAAAATCAAAGCAAAGCAACCCAGAGAAAAATATTTTTGTTTTTTGCGTCAATATTTTTTTTTTTAATTTCATTTAAATTTCATTTCATGATTTGCCTTTCACTGATTAAGATTCAATCAAAAAGAGGAAAAAACTAAAATTATTTTTATAATTTTTTTTTTGAATAAATTTTAATTTTCATTTTAATTAAAAAATAATTTTTAAAAAATAAAAAGAAGCTAATTTTGTTTTGTTATATTATTTTTTTTTGTGGTGTAAATAAAAAAAAAAAACTGGCAGCAACAACATTCAAAAGTCAAAGAATATTGACATTTCAGTACGCACGCATAGAAAAAGAAAATGCTATCACCGAACGATTCTCAAATAAATTCAGATTTAGAGCGTCAAATCCGACAGGATATCCAAGATATGGCACAGGAAGCACAAATCCAGACTCAAATTATTAGCCAAGAAGGTAATAATTGACACAAAAAAAAAAAGAAAAGATTTGCCCTTTTAATTTTCAAAACAAAAAAGTTAAAATTAAAATTTTTTTTGCCACAAAATTTTGACATTTTTCTGTTCCTTCATAAAATTTAAATTTCGAATTTATTTTTTAGAAAAAATTATT
The DNA here is from genome assembly GCA_964007475.1 of Hybos culiciformis. Classification (NCBI taxonomy): domain Eukaryota; kingdom Metazoa; phylum Arthropoda; class Insecta; order Diptera; family Hybotidae; genus Hybos; species Hybos culiciformis. The sequence goes on along the minus strand of OZ023274.1, from coordinate 93,923,496 downwards.
AAAAAAAATTGTTATTTAATTATTTATCTTTTATTAAAAGTTTATTTTTTCATTTTGAAATTGATGAAATTTATCTCGGCTTAGGTTTTCTTTTTTGACTTCTAAAACTTCATTTTTTTTTTTAACATGGCGGACGTCAAAATTGGATTTTTTTCTTTCTCTTGTAATTTTTTTTCTTCAGCTTTTTTTTTTTTTTTCATTTCGAGTTTTCATTGATTTTATCTAAAATTTTCCATTTCAGATATATAGAAAATGAATTAATTAAAACTTTTATATTATTTTTTTTAGTTCTTTATTAATTTTCAAAAATTATTTTTAATGAATAAATTTCGCGTTACGACGACAGTGTGGCATTTTTCCTTTTTTTTTTTTATTATAATTTTTGATAGAACTTTGTTATGACATTTTTCTTAGTTTGAAGGCTTCAAAAATAAAAAAATGAATGAAGATTTTTCTTGGCTTTCAAAAAATAACAATAATTTGAAGTTAAAAATGTCAGTAAATTTGACATTATTTTGATTAGTTTTGCAAACTAAAGTTGATTAATTTGCCTAAAAATAAAAATTTTTTTTCATATATTTTTTTTCCCAAATAAAATGTTGGAATTAATTTCTAAAAGGAAAATTTCAATTTTTCTTTCACTTACAATGAAAACTGGGGTAAAGTATATAGGGAAAAAAAAATCTTCCCAAGGTTATAAAAAAAAAATTATATAGGTTTATTTTTTTCTGACTGAAAAATGAATATATAAAATTGGGAATAAGTGTCTTCTTTGGTTGCGATTTTGATGTAGTTTTGTTTGGCAAGTAATCTTACTATAGGCTCTTAGGTGGACATATAATGTTTCAAAATTAATACTGTTGGTAGATAATCTACCTAGTATAGTTAGTATACTAAGTAGAATTATACACAGTAGTAGTATACTAGAAAATATTTATAAGTAGATATGTATATCATTAAATATACATGTAAACTATGTTTATACAGTTATATAACTATAACTCGGTGTGTTTATTAAAGAAATAAAGTGGTTTATATCAAACTCTTTACAATCTAAGGAGATATACTACACCTATAAGAGCTTTAAATAATAAGATTTCAAAACCAAAATAGAAATAAATCTATATATACATATTCAAAATGTGATCTTATGTCCAAAATCTTTATCTAGAACTTCATATGTATTTTAGCTCGAGAATCATTTATATCCGAAGCTGAAGAGTCTGGTTCTGAGCATGGTGGAGGAGGAGGTGGGGATGGAGATGATAATATGGATTCAACAATAATTGATTCCAGTATGGAATACAAATCAATCAAAGATATCGATATGATGGCATTGGATGCAGCTGCAATGCGAAAACGACGTGGAAATTTACCTAAGCATTCAGTTAAAATATTAAAACGTTGGTTGTACGAACATCGTTATAATGCATATCCAAGTGATGCTGAAAAGTTGGCATTGTCACAAGAAGCCGAATTAACAGTCTTACAAGTAAGAAATTTCTTTTAGTTAATTTTATAACAAGTGAATTTTTTTTACAAAGTGGAATTCGTTCATGTATAATTCAAATAATTCTTATAGGTTTGCAATTGGTTTATCAATGCAAGGAGAAGAATTTTACCAGAAATGATAAGACGTGAAGGAAATGATCCTTTACATTATACGATATCTCGAAGAGGTAAAAAATTATCTGGAAATTTACCTGGTTCTGTTCCAAATCCAATTACAGGAAGTCCTGCTTCAGAAGTGGTAAGAAAAAATACAAATTTAAAAATATTCCAGGATAATACAATTTATTTCCATATAATATAATAATTCTAAAAATTTATTAAAGATCGTTGGAGCAACCGAAGAAGTTGAAGATCACGAAGGTGTTGCTACTGTCTTAACAGCATTAGGTCATCAATTTGTTCATACAAGTGGAGGTCAAATGGTGAAAGTTGAACCTGATATGGAATATGAAGAAAGTGTTATCTATAGGTAGATTAAAAACAAATTAAAAAATTTGCACAGAATTAATTTTGAATTAAAAAAAACCTTAGACCTTATCGGCCAGTAGTTTATCAACAAAATTATCAAACTTTTAAAATTCCACAATCCCAATATAATTATCTTAATCGTATTCATCAATATCCCCAAAATATTTATATAAAACAAGAACCTCAACAAATGATGCAATATATGAAGCTTTTTAAAAATAATACAATGAATATCCCTAATGCTTTTCCTAATAATCAAAATAATCCTTATCCAAATGTCCAAGAAAAAAATCAAAGTAAAAGGTAATTAAATTCTTTTCTATTTTAATTTTGCTTATGTTTCTTTTTTTTATATTTATCTAATGTAATTTTGTTGATACATTAAAAGAAATTGTTGGCTATTAAAATTCTACTTAGAGAGACGATTAGTTTAAAAAAAAAAACGCAATCAAAGTGGTTCTCCCGAAAAATTTTTTTTCTTGAATAAAAATATTTTGTTTCTGTCAAAAAGATACAAATTTTCAAGAGGACTTATTTTTATATTTTTTTCTTATTAGAAAAATTCCAGGAGAACCACTAAAGTTTTTAATATGAATCCTTTAATGGGATCTTTTAACAGTTTTTATTTATTGTGTTTCAGGACTATTTTTAAACTAACTCTATTTTTCTTTCAAAAATTTAAATTTCTTAAAAACCCACTTTTCGTCATCGAACTGAAATTTTGCTATAATGCTACGAGTCGATGTGCACAAATTCATCAGAATCGGATGGCGGAAGTGGATCAATTTCTTTCTTCTTAAATTTTGAGATAATCAACGCGACAAAATTAATAATTAATAAAGGATTTAAAAATGTTTATTTGCTTGTAGTTTATTTATATATTTTTATTAGAAGTGTTCTTTTATTTAATTATTTTGTATATAACTATTTGGGTACCATTCCTATGTGCTTACTACTCATCCTATTTGCCTGATTCCTAAAAACTCATGAATCCAATAAGAAAAAGCTTCAATGTTATTGATTTCTATCAGATCAGATGCATAATACGAAAACTTCCGGCCGAAAATGGAACTTCTAAAACAGCAGATAAAAATGTTATGCAAAATTTTCGTCTCATTTTTCCTTATTATGATTGTGCAATATAAATACCTATAATATATCTAATTTCGAATTAGCATTATATGGATTTATGATTTCCATTATTTTTACAAATATCTAAAGAAAACAAATGGACATATCTTTATTATTGAACCATATGATATTATGAATGATTGTATTTATAAAGAAGACACAATATGCATCTAAATATTAAATTAAAATAAAATAGCGTTAAATTAATTTTATATTTCATATTTATATATTTAATCCATCTTTTAGTTATGCGATTAAAAAAACAATTTATTTTTTAGAACAATTAGAAGATCATAATAAAATTGTATTAAGTTTTTTTAATGCTGAATTATATACTGCTAATTTATTTATTAATTTTTTTCAAATTTATACATATTATATATTTTTGCTTATTTCCCCGTGTTTGTTTTTATCTTTTAAATTTTTATAAAATATAGATCTGAAGACGACAGTGTAAATGAATATGATGCTAATAACGCAGAAGTGGATGGAAGTAATTCAAATGCATGGCAAGGTGTCATAAGGTAAATCGAATTTGTTTTAAAGTAATCTTTGTCAAAAATAATAACTATCATCTACTTCATGTTCGTTTTTCATATTCATATTCAACACAAACACGTATCCTTGTACAAAATACTATAAAATAATTTTTTTTTCATTTTTATGTAGACTCATTTTGTTGAAAAATAAAGCATCAGAATTATTATAAATATAAATCATATATGTTTTATTTTTTTGTAAATAAAACATATTTTGTTAAAATACAAAGTAATTTTTCAAACTAGAAAAAAATGTTATTTACCGCTTCTGTTCGAATTATGAATATGAATAAAAGGTTTCAAATTTTTTAATTCTTTTTCTCAGTAAACAAAATCATGTTAAAATAAAATAAACTTTACTTAAATTTTTTTTTTTTTTTTTTTTTCAATTTTTTTATTTTATTATAGCACCGAAGAAGTTACCACAAGTCCTCCTAATACAAATTATTGGACTGGGGCTCAACACCCACATTTATCGCACTTGCCACAATTGCCTCATCCATTAAGCTCTGGAAACACTAATAGAGGTAAATGAAAAAATAAAACTTATAGGTATAATATATCGTATGTATATAATAACGCAATTTGATACAATTAAAGCTTAGAATATACAAAATATAACTAAGATTGAATAGACAATTTTTTTTAATTTATATTGTCAGAGAAAAACATTTATTACACCCAGATTTTTGTGTCAAATTGAATGTAGAAACACAATTAAATGAAAAACGTATTTTTTGCAGGATAGGCTTTGGATTTTACGTAAATAATTTTTTTTTAATTTTTTTTTAGCAATTTCCAATGAAATGGATCATGATGGAGTAACATTGGGTGATGGAAGTACAACAGTAGGTGCAGAAGCAACTGTTGTTACTTCGTCTTCACCAGTTGTAGCAAATTCAAACAACAATAACAGCAGTAGCAATCAAACTGGTACTGGTCAAATACGTTCTGTCAATGTTATTCAAAGTGGACAAAACTTGAAAGGTATTTTATAGTTCAAGAATTTCTATTTATCTTTATCTCTATCTCTATCTATTTGACACAATTTAGAATCTACAATGTTTTATAACATTTTTAATAAATATTAAAAAATAATTAGAAATTTGATTATAATGTCAAAGAAAGTCTTTTTTTTAATTTAAAAAAAGATGTGTGTTCAACTTATTTTATTTGTTTTTCTTTTTTAGGAATCGTTCGAGATGAAAAAAAGGATAAGTTTAAATGCTTATATTTATTAGTTGAAACTGCAGTTGCTGTACGTCAACGCGAAAAGGAACAAGACATCCAAGTTTTGGGAAATTAAAGATTAGAAAAAGGAAGAACTAAGTTATTGAATTAGAGATGAAACTATTAGTAGGAAATCGATTTGAAAAACAGCCATTACATACTTATTTTTATACTTGAAGGATGTGCAACTAATAAAAAAGCATAATATTACAATACTATTGTAGTAACATCTGTTAGAAATAGTTTTATAATTTCTAATAATTTACGTTTACTTTTTTTTTAAATAATTGTAATTGAGATTTTTTTTTTAAAATATGATTTAAAAATTTATTGTAGATAGTATTAGTTTTAATATATTATACTTTCAAATTTGTATTTGAATGATGATCTTATAAAAAATAACAATAAAATTTCTGATTATTATAACAAAATATCAATTGATGATTGATTGTATTGTGAAAGATGTAATCTTGATTGAGAATGGGGAATTCGATTTAAAAAATCAAAATCACTTTAATTTATTTACCCAGAAGTTTTAAAATAACTATAAACTATCATTACGAAAATACAATAGCATGTTGAAATATTCTAAAATGATACATATACGTACAGAAACCTAAAAAAATTGATTTAAACATTTATGCAAAAAAAACTCAACATAGATTACATCTATAAAAAGAAAAAATTTTTGTTTTAAACATATAATATACAGAAGATTCAAATTTCCAAAATTGTTTACTTTAATTATCTTACAATATTACCATTGAATTACGATTATTATTTTTTTTTGCTTTTATTTAAATATCTTTAATCATGTTCTTACTCAATTTATACTCTCTTCATACAAGAAACTTATTCGAACTAAACAAATTAGCAGCTGTATAATTTTATATTATTTTACATCAAAGAAAATATAAGAAAATCAGCAGTTTTAAAAAGAATTTATTTAATTTTCAATTACTATGGTTTAAAAAATAATGATATTGTAAAAATGTAATGTTGGAAAAAGGAAAAGCATGGTCAAAAATACGGATAAAACAAAATAATTTTAATGCAGCTGTATTTTTTTTTTATACCTACGTAATATTTATTTAATTTAAAAATATATAAAATATAAGAGACGAAAATATTTTTTGTTGGAAATACTATTGAATTCAAAATAATGTAATAAACCTAGTTAAAAAAAAAAAGAAGAGAATGAATGTTAAATTTAAAATTATTGATTTTTTTTTTCATGTAATACAAAAATTAGAAGTACATACATAATATACTAATTAATCGTGTAAGATAGAGATTTATTGTAGAATTTTGTTTAAAAATTTAATAAATTTTAAAAATATTCTTAGGTTTAAATATAAAAATTATAAGAGAAAATAATTTTTTAAAAATAAAAATTTAATAGAAACTTAAAAAAATTCTTTATTGTATTTTTTATTTTGAATAATTCAAATTAGTTTTTTAAGGTCTATCTTCCACCTTTTTTAAAATTTGTCTACCTATGATATTAAAGAAATATTTTATTAAGAAAATATAATCTGTAGGAAATGCAAGTGCAAACAGATAATTTGTCTAACTAGATATGTATCTACTTCTTTTGTTTGGCATAAGTAACTTAAAAAGCCCTTCTCACTTCCTTTAAGCACGATTTGTTAAACAAGTTGAATGTTTATTCATTTGATCTTCTAGCATGTTGAGAGTTTCACTAAAGACATACGAACTATGCTGAAAGACTTGGTTGCAAAAAGTCAACATTACTATAACACTACTCAACTTGTCTTCCAAATCGAATGAACTCATACAAAATATCAAAATGGTTTGCATGTTGAAGGAGATGTTACATACTTGCATAGAGAAAAGTGCTAGGAATGATATTAGATGTTTTTGCGTAGGACTACCTATTACCATAGATTAAGAATACAGAAAGATGGGAAGCTTCATACAACATTATTTTTGGTATTTTTAAGTCAATGTGTTAGTAAAACAAAATAAAATACGTGATAATTATCAATGTATGAAAAGAATTTTATTTAGTTTTACTAACACCTTCACAATAAAATACCAAAAAAGACTGAAAAAATGTTGTATGAAACTTCCCATCTTTGTGTATTCTTAATCTATGCTATTACCTACTAGAGTACGATTCAAATCACTTGACCAATCCGTTATGCAAAGCTTTGCCTTTCCATTACAAAATTCCATACAAAATTTAGGGGAAATTATTTAAGAAAAAAGCTCATGCAAATTTTGTATGGAATTTTGTAATGGAAAGGGAAAGCTTTGCATAGCGTATTGGTCAAGTGATTTGAATCGTACTCTACCATCAATGTTTGTTCTAATTTTTTTTTTGTACAAGCGATTATCGATGAATAAAAGTAAAGAAACGGACGCAACAGTCACAAAAAAGTTGTATTGTGGACGATGACGATATAGGGAACTATATTTTGTATGTATAACATTTGTATAGCAAAATACCTATGTATAATATTTACATTAATTGTAGGTAGATGGTAAAAGCAGGAAGATACTTTTAAGTCGTAAAAGTAGTATAAAATTGGAAATATTGGAATTAAGATCTTTAAGATTTTTAATTCGGCCACAAAAAAACAAAAATTATTCAAAAATAAATGCCCAGCGGCTTTTTTTTTTTTGTTATTTTAAAATGGTAATAATTTTAAACCGATTCATTTGAGTGTAACCGTGAGAATATGCAAGTATGGTAACCCTCATATAACACACACATCACATTTTATTTCTTTTTGTTTTTATTTTTCTTTTTTATTTTATTTTACTCATTTTGAAGAGAAGTTTTGAACTGCGAACATCGGTTCGTTAAATATTTTCGTATGCGGAAAAAATTGCTCCATAATAAAAATAAAAAAATATTTTTTTTATAAATTATTATTACATAATTAAATTCAAAAAAAGAAATAATTATTTTTTTTCAAATTTGGATAAAATAATTCGTGCCTTTTTCAACAATATGAAAAATTTAAAAAATTATTTTTAATAATAAAAAAAAAGAAAAAGTTTAGTGTTAAAAAAAAATAAGAAAAATTGAAAACAAAACAAGTTTTTATAATTTAAAAATTCATAGAAAAAAAAATAAAAAGTGCACCACAAGTGGTTTTTTCTTTTTGTTTACTTTTCTTTTTTTTTTTTTTTCAATATAAGTTTTTTGTGCAAATTTTTTTACTTAAATTTCAATTCAAAGAAACAACATTTTTGTTTCGTTCTTTGCTGATGAAATAAAATATAAATTTAATTTTTTTTTTTATTTATAAAATTGAAAATTAATTTTTTTTTTTGTGTTTTTAATCTCGTCGTCGTGATAATTTTCTCAAAATTTTAAAATTTATACAAGAAGAAATAAAAAAAGAAGAAAACTTCTGATTGAGATTGAGATCTGTGTAAAAGAAAACAAAAGAAATAAATAAAATAATATTTTTGTTTGTACGCCGCGCCAAAAGTTATATTTGAGTTTTCTAAAAGAAAACTAAAAAATATTTAGCGGACAATTGGTGGGTGCGGAAAAAAAATTCAAAACTAAAATAGAAATAACAAAAGCATGGAAATTAGTATGTGACGTACAAAATGAAATGTACAAGGAGACATTTTTTATTGACAATATGCTTACTGCAATTGGTAAGTGCCATTAATTAATAGATTAAATTGGTGAAGACAGAGTTATTGACATTAACTTCAATCTTCTTGAAAAACATCAAATCATAGAAAAATATTTAAAGGCTTAAAAGCAGAGGGCGAAGTCGTTTGATTTTTGGTCAGCAGCGGCTTGCGGTAAAAATAGCCAGCAGCGGCTCGACTCAGTCGATAAATTCCGGTCTTAGCGACCAGCTCGACTTGATCGACTTAGTCGACTAAATCCGTATTTTTCAGTAGTTAAAAAAAAATTTTTTTCTACAAAAATAATGAAATAAGAGAGACTAAAACTTATTGAAATCATATCTTCATTTTATTCCTCTCAATAAAAAATAACAAAGTTTTATAAACTAATTTATAATTATAAAAATATAATAAAGGAACTTTTATTTAATGCACAAAATTAGGAATCATTAGGAATAGTTTAAAAAATGAAAAAATTAAAATATTATTCGATATTCAAGAGCAATTAATATATAAAAAAATATAATTATAATTATATAATATCTTTGAAGGGCGATCATAGTAGTATAAGTCAATTTTTTACAAAAACGAAGTATATACATTATTTCTTTGAAGGGCGATCATAGAAGTATAAGTCAATTTTTTACAAAAACGAAATTTATACATTATATAATAATGTATAAATTTCGTTTTTGTAAAAAATTGACTTATACTTCTATGATCGCCCTTCAAAGAAATAATGTATATATTTCGTTTTTGTAAAAAAATTGACTTATACTCCTATAATCGCCCTCAAAGATATAATGAAGCAACTTCTGTTTAATGCACAAAATTAAGTATCACATTCTCAAAGTTTTAATAATGAAAAATATATAATTAGGCCTTAAGTTTTTGTTTTATTCTCTTTATGCAATAATCAACTTAATGAAAACTATCTTGTATATAATCAAAATTGTCATGAATGAAACAGAGTTGATTAAGTTTCATCGGATTTAGATTTGCTCATTTTGCAACACTAAAACCTCCAGCAGTTGAAAAAGCCTGTTCACTGCTGGCACTGCTTGAAGGAATTGCAAAATAAAATTGGGCCAACAAACTAAGGTTTTTAAAACTAGTAGAATTTTTCTTCCACCACTCCATAGGTTCTTCAGTTGAGTCAACTCTCGTGTTGATATAGAGTTTAATCTCCGAATCTAAATCGGAGTTAAATGTTCTTGAATCGTTTATAAAACTGGATAATAAAGATAAACGTGGAGTTAAATTTTCCTGCAAATAAAAAAAAAAACAAAAAATAGAAATCGAAACTGAAATATATAAATAAAAAAAAAGAAATCTTCTTACCGTTACATTCAAAACCAGTGATGCTTCAACTGGTGTAATACCGAAACCATATTCCTTTAGTTTGGTCAGAAGCAATTTTTCTTTAGTTTTTTCGTGATTGAAATGTTTTTCAACTATATCGAAATCCTTTTGAATAGGATCTAGAAGAGTTGCAGTCAAATGATCATCTGTAATCTTAAATCTTTTATCTAAATTTGCAATTGCAAACTCATATAATTCTATAGAAATTCCCATGCTAGCAGTCTTTTGTTTTTCTTTTAGTCTGAAACGAATCAATAAACGCACTTCACTTAAAAGCACTTCAGCTTAATCTGTTAAACAAATTTTTTGCCAATTTTAAATAAAAAAAAGGCAAGAAATGTTTTACATGATATAATTTAATATTTTTTTAGTAACCACAGTCTTAGTGCTTGTGTTAACAAAAAATTCACTAAAATAACAAGATTCTAAAAAAAAACTCATCAATTTATTGAAATCTCACCAGTTAAATACTTATAGGTAGATTAAAATGCCACCAAAAAGGATTAACAATGTTTTATATGTATAATCATTTGTATACATATAAAACATTGTTAATGCTTTTTGGTGGCATTTTAATCTAGTAGTTTTTAACATCAATGTAATACCGCATGTAGTTGCAATGAATTATAAACTTAAATATGGAAATCTACAGTATCTGTCAAGGTTAAATAAACAAAATTTTCAAGCATATTATCCAAACTTATATGTAATAATGTTTAATAAAAAATAAAGTTTTTAAAATTAATAATTTAATTTTTAATATTATCAAAAATGAGGTAAATATAGTTTCTAGGGACGAACTTAAATAATTTATGTTAATTTTTATGATATGGAACAATGCATTAAAAGGGTTTAAAATGTGTAATATCAGAATAATAAATGAATCGTAATTGAAATTTATTTTGATTTTCACATAAAAATCATATTTTAGTTCTGCAATTAAATTAAAAAAAATTTTTTTTTTGATAAATGATCATAACGCAAATTTATAATTTCCATAAATTTATATGAAATGCAACCGACAATGATTTTAAAACTCAATAGAATTTTTCTATTTAATTAACATAATTTTATTTATTATATACAATTATGATATATTGAATAAATAATCCAGATAATATATTAAAATTAATTAAATGTTAAAACCATGTAGCAATAATATTTAGGCAATTTAATATTAATAAATATTGTTTTAAATAACATTATAAATTTTACAAAACTGATATTCTTGGTAAAATATTTTCAATTATATGCAGAATAATAGTTATACCTACATGATAATTATTATATTTCATATTTAATTTATCGCTTAAAACTATAAGGTTTCTGGATACATATGGTTATGGAAAACATTTTGATAATTTTACTGATTTGTCAATTCAGTTATTGGAAATTTATTCGATTTTTTATCATAGACAGAAGGCTGAAAATATTTGACCAGAAATTCCATTAAAAAAAAATTGTTTTTAGACGTACAAAATTTCGGTCGTATTTTTTTCAGATTACATAGTATTAACATAAATATTTTTAATGGTATTTAATTTTCTTCCCTCTACCATATGCTGTAAATATTTTGTATGTGTACATTTTTAAAGATTTATAAAAACATTGAATTTAAGATTTTGAAAAATCTTTCAAAAATATTATTATCAATTTGATTAAATAAAAACTTTCTACAATGAAAATTTAAATTTAAATTAAACCATGATTAAAATTGTGTAACTAGGAGTACCTAGTGAATATATATATTTGACTATTTTCTAAAGTTATTTCAAAAACTTAAGAAATACCTACAGTTTTAGTTTCAAACCAATAATATTATGAAATTTTATGTCATACTTCCATTAATAAACAACTTTATATTTACTATTTTTAGGCTAAATTTCAAACTTTTAAATACAGCTGGTGGTGATATAAAAGACACATATTTCAATTTTTATGTTCAACATTGTTCAACATATAGTTTGTAATTTTTGTAAGAGTAAATCAAATGTAAGTCATAGAGTTGTTACGCAGAACTTAACTAGAGTGACAACGACAATATGCAGTTTTAAAATTATGCAGTTTTAAATTTAAAATTATATGTTACTTACGATGATTTAATGTTTTCGTAAAAAGCTATGTTGAGACTTAAAGTGGGAAATGTTTGACCCTGCAGAACAGTTGTACATGTTTTGAATATTTGCAAAAATTCACAAAATTCCATGATTACTTCTTTTTCCATTTCCTTTAAAAAAAGATGTTGATTATCGGTGTATCCTAGCGCAACGTTAATAGAAGCTAAAATAGAATATTCAAATAGGTTAAATATTTAAAAAGTATTGTAAAATATTTTTGAACCTACAAAAATTTTTAGTAAAACTTTCCAACATTGTATGGACCGATGACCACCTTGTACAATTGGAATTTTTTATTGACGTTCCTTTTTCCCAATTTAAATCGAAATCATTTGTATCTTCAAACTGTAAAGTTATTCGTTCGTCTTCATCATTATTTTCATCTGAAAGACAAAAAATTATTCATTCATTCGAATAAATTCATTTACGAATAAAAATTATATTACTTACCAATACTTGCTGCAAGATCTATCAACTTTAAATAGTTGACCAAGCCTTCCGTTTCACTAATTTCCAGCAATTTGTCATGTTGATAAATTAAGGAACTAAAAATTTTCTTCAATTTTTGAATTAATTCACTTAAAATTTTAAAGTCCGGATTCTGTAGTATATCTTTGGTGATGAATAAATGGAGGCTATGCAACACGCATGGCAATCGCTGAATATTTGCTGCACGTAATCCGGCAATAATATTAGCCCCGTTGTCGGTGACGGCAATAACTTTTTTATTTTCTAAAGAAAACTCTGCTAAGGTTTTTTCAATGTTTTCTTTGATCTTTTTTGCAGTATGCGGACGAGCGAACAAACTGGTTTTCAGCGTCAGTATTTTAATTTGAAAATTTTTACAAAAATGAACTTTGTAGTTGATAAAAGGTCTCCTTTTGAAATTATCTGTCCAGCAGTCTAGGATCAATGTAATATTATTTGGCGAATCGGACAGGATCTCAACTACTCGATTTCTACAAAATTTATATAAATCAGTTAAACCAATATCTGCTATATTACGTGGAGTTGGTAAACATTCAGTAGGTATATTATTAAGGGAACAAAAAATTCTAAATCCTTTTCTGTCTGAAATTCTAAACGGTTCAAAATCCAAAGCACACAACATTGCAAGTTCACGAGTTAATTTAAATTTGATTGTAGCTGAAGTTTTTGATTTTTTTTTTCATTATTTTTAGATACTTCAACTGGTTTGAAAATATTATCGATTAATTGTTGATTTTTAGAACTCTTATTTGTTTCAAAAATAATCTCGTGATTATTTGTTAAGTGGATACGTCTTGAAGAAGTGGAGGTACTTTTCGAATATCTGTTAAATAAAAAGTTCAAATAAAAACAACGATTTTTTATTGGTATACATTATTGGTAAACATAATCTTATGGTCGAATCAAAAATACTATTCGATAAATTTTGTGTTATTGAAAAATAAAGTAAAGCATAACTTACGATTTCAGAACATAATCCTCCTGATTTAAACAAAGTAAGCAAAATGTTTTAGTTTTGTCAATAAGTTTCTTTTTGTAATATAAATCCCCAAAATAATTCCAAACGTCAGATGTTTTCAATTTAGAGGGATCTAATACAATTTCCAAAAATTTTTTGTATTTTTCTTTATCTTTTTTGACAACAGCATCAAATTTTTCAAAATCGTTCATAAATGTTTTATTTGATGATTCAAGTTCAAAATCTGATTCTGATTCATCAGTATCAGATTGCTCAACTAAATTTAATGAATTCGATGCCATTACATAAAAAAATAAACCTAAAAAAAAATCTTTTATGAAAATCGGGATTTTTTAGTAATTGATTCTCAGTGTTTCTGATTTGTTAATTCAGAGCAATAGAATTGCCCCAGGATTAGGGATACCATATTTGTTCTCTTTAAAAGAGACCAAAAAGAGTAAATTTTTATTTTTTGGCAAATATCTCGAAAACGGTGCGTTTTACAGCATTTTTGAAGTTTTTTCAACCTGCGGTGACCATCAATCCAACTTTTAATTACCTATTCAAAAAGCACTGGAACTTGAAAAACTATCAAAGGGTTACTGAGATATTGAGTTTTGAAAAATAAATACCTATAAGGGTAATTCTCCGCAAATAGGATAATATGGTGTCCCAGGCGATATTTCGGAAACTATTATCTTTATCCACTAAAGAATTGCAGTTCATGATTGTACTTCATAATTGAGTATGGGCACAATAAATAATATTTTTAAAATTATTTCGATTTCAGCAAAATTTTTGCGTTAAAAGTATCAAAAGTCCATGTCCCCTGGTTGTCTCTCGCACGTTTTGGTATACTTTTCTTAGTTTTTAAGTAAATTATTGCAAAAAAAATAAAAATTTAACTTCGGTTCTTATAACTAGAAATATGAATAAGTAATAAAATCTTTTTTTTTTTTTAATTTTATTAATTGAAAAAAAAGTTACGACCAAATATTTTTTGTCTTTCACTTTTCCTGTCTTTACCCTGGTTGTTTTTGAAACCTTAAAAAAAGTCCGTTATGTTTTTAATTTCTATTTTTCAAATAATTGCATTGATTGCTCTGATCTCTTTTTTTCGAACGGTGAAAATAGCAAAATTCTCTTTAAAAAATTAAGCAGAAAATATTCAGTTGTACTTTGAAATTTCGCGGAGCGTCATTACCCTGCGTCATTACCCTGCCAGCAAAAAAAAGTTTAATTTTAATTTTAAATATTAATATAATTAACGAATTTATAAGGAAAAAGACCAGCAGTTTTGGATTTTTTGTAAAAATTTAAGGTAAGTTTTGTAAAAAAAAAAGTTATCTAAGAAATAGAGGTAAATGTCCATTAACCTGTAGTCTTTCCCCTGGAATTTTTGAATATCAGGGGAATGACTTTCTTGACAGGGTAATGACTTTTCTCTAGATTCCCTGAAACAAGCGTGTTGATAATATAAATTACAGGTTTCAAAATGCCAAGAAAGAATCGGGGTCAGTTAAAATTGCGAGAAGAAATTCTAGAACTAAAACGAATAAAAGAAAAAAATAGATATTTGAAAATTAAGAATGATCCAATTAAGTATAAGGCTCAACAGGAGAAGGAAAAAGAAAAATATTTGAAAAAAAAAAGAAAATCACAAAGTTCAAAGTGTGAAAACAATGACTCCTAGGCAGAAAAGAGCCCAAAGAAAAATTTGGCGTGAATCGAAAGCCAAATATCGAAAAAATATAATACAAAAGAAACTTGCTACGCAGAATTTTTTGGAACAAAATTCTCCACCAACTTCTGACAATGAAGACCAAACGGCATTAGTAACAACACCAGTTACTAGTAGAAACGACAATCAAATAATAAATAGTACTCCAGAATTTATTAGAAGAAAATTATGTCAATATCGGAAAGAAAAACATATATTATTAAAAACAAAGGATGAGGAAATTGAAAGCCTAAAAAACGAAGTGAAAAAATACAAAAAAAAATATTTAAGACTACAAATTTAAAAAAAAAGTGACAGCCCGAACGCAATTGTAAATCAAGTATTAAAAACTTCAAGTAAAAATATTCACCGAGTTTTACTAGGAGGAGAAGTCCTAAAACAACTAGTTTCAAATTATAATTGAACTAGTTTCAAATTATAATTGAACCAAGTCGCATAAAAAGAAACAAATTTTTACGAAAATGATTACAGGTAAATCTATATAAATCTATTTCAACTAGTATAATCTATATTGTATTTCTTTAAAAAATCTTTTAGGTAAATTATTAAAAAATATCGACTCCAAAATCAATTCAAAAAATTCATGAAGTATAAAATCACCGGAAATAAACTCATTAACACTTCATCTTTAGATTATAATCGTAAATGTAAAAACCTAGGAGGAATTCAATATTTAATTCAAGATTTTTTAGAGTCTGATATAAACTCTCGAATGTGTCCAGGGAAAAAAGACTTTTTGAAGAAAGATGGCAAAGTAAAACAAAAACGGTTTTTAAATAATTCATTAAAAGTTTTACATTCTCAATTTGTTCTAACTTATCCTGAATTGAAAAGACAAATTAGCTTTTCATATTTTTGCAAGCACCGACCGTTTTGGATCAAAAGCATGAATATTAACGATCGTAAAACATGTAAATGTATTATTCACGAAAATTTCGAACTTTTACTGAAAGCTATGATTGAAAGTGAAATGATCGACATAAAATCTTCCAATGAATTTATTGAAAAAGTTTGTTGTGATAAAATTGGTGTTAAATGCTTCATGCGAATCTGTGAACAATGCAGACACACTTGTATAGCATTTAGAAAAATAAGTAATGGAGATCAATCTGTAGGCTTTTATCAATGGGGATATATTAAAGAAAATTATATGGATCACAAAACAAAAACAATTAAAACTAGTAGTCGTGTTGAAAAAAAAAAAAAATGATAACACTAAAGCTGATTTACTGAAAATTTTTGAAAAGCAATTAAATACTTACTTTAACCATGAAACAACTATCCTGCACCAACATTTAATAATCAAGAAAATGAAAAGTGAGTTGACAATAAATGATTGCTTGATTCATATTGATTTCAGCGAAAACTACAATTTGAAATTTTTCGATGAAATTCAAAGCTTTCATTTTGGTGGTTCCAGGAAACAAATTACTATTCATACAGGTGTTCTTTACTATAAAAACAATCAAAACGATTTGGAAAAAAAATGTTTCGCTACTTTATCCGAAAGCTTATCGCATAATCCGCCAGCTATTTTTGCTCACTTAAAGCCAATCTTCGAGTATTTAGTTAAAAATACTGCTGTAACCAACCTAAATTTTTTGAGCGATGGTCCATCAACGCAGTATAAAAACAAAACTATGTTTTTATTATTGGCACAAAAATTACAAATTGTTTACCCTCCGTTAATAAAATTTACATGGAACTATACTGAAACAGGACATGGAAAAGGTGCTCCTGATGGTGTTGGAGGCACTATCAAACGAATGGCTGATAAGGCTGTATCTCAGGGGTCTGATTTACCTAATCTCAAATCGCTAATGGAAAAAATAACACTGCTTTGCTCTGGCATTAATATATTTGAAATAAATTCTTCAGAAATAGACAAAATAACTTCTGATATTCCAGACAAAAAGAAAATTCCACTTTTCGCTGGAACACAAAAAATGAGGCAGATTACAGGTACCAAAAATTCAAATAAATTAGAGTTTTTTTTCATTGAGCCATCTCGATTCTTCAAATTCCAACGATATTTATAAAATAGGTGAGATATGTTATGGAAAATTTTTTTTTAATTGCCCTGCTATGTCAGGAATTCAAAATGAGACACTCAGCAATAAGGATATTCTAGATCTTTCTTCGGAATCTGATATTGATGAGATGCATAAAAATTGTTTAAAAAAATTAAAGGTTTCTGATGTATACACTGATTCATCTGAAAATTTATCAAACTCACCACTTCAGATTAAAGCTGGAACATATTTATTGACTGAATATTTAGTTGAACAAAAAAAATTAAGGTAGAAAAATTTATTATGTCTGACATGTAAAAATTAAGTAATCATTTTATTATTAAATTTTAGATACGCTGCAATAGCACAAGAAGATGCAGATGAAGGAGAAGTTAAAATATTAGGTTTGAAAAAATATAATGAGGATCTGTTTTTTGTGAACGATGCAGATGAATCTTATATTAATCTCAATCAGATAATACGAGTCTTACCAAATCCGGCTCCAATAAGCCGAGGTTCAAGAATTTTCTATAAATTTTTAGATAAAGTTGAAGTAAAAGAGCTCTAAAATAAGTTTTTGATTTTTTTTTTTAATTTTAGTTTTGAAAAACTTA